>JAAEAF010014902.1:121243-229427 GCA_011037195.1 Triatoma infestans
AAGAGAAAGTTGTGTGAGTGTTTCACATCAGAATTTTTTATATCATCGAATAGTAAACAAAATTTGGAATGAAACACAGATCGCATGGCACTTGGTTCATACAGAATATTTTGATTCGTTTAATAGCTAGTAATACTTTATCTACTTTTAAAATGATTTATTTTTACCTTCGTAACGAGCTCAATATCTTTATAATTTTATGAAACAATACTAGAACAGAATGAAGTTAAAAAAAAATAAAAGCTGAATCTGAGTGGCGTGATAAATAAATTAAAATAATACTATCCCTTCCCATTAACCTATAAATTGTATCAATTTATTTTGAATTGAAAAAAAAAATAAAAAAATGAAAATGGATAAGTGTACCTGATAATATAAGATAGAAAAACGAAATATTTGTTAAAAGGAGAGACAGTTTTTATTAATAACCCCAGCATACCCTATCTAGAGTATATGGAGATATGAAAAGTTTAAAAATATATCATACTTTGAAAAATAAATGGAATATATTCAAAACTGTAATAGCAAATATTTCATTGTAATATGTGAAATATTTAGGGAATTCCTAATGCATTCGGAAATTTCTATCAAAGGGTTCCATTAGCTTCCTTTATACGTATATAAATATTTTTTTTCAAAAAAAAGAAGAAAATAATGGAAACAATAACCAATGAGAAAATTAACACAAAAATGGTTTCCAAAACAATTTGTAATACTATCTGGTATGTATAACATTGTTGAAGAATGAAACTCTACAATTTAACAAAAAAATATAAAATAAATATTTTTTTTTGTCCATAAAACATAAATTTGTATTTATAATGATAAATTCAAAAATTAAACATGATCGATATCAAATATAAGAATCGATATTCTTATTGAAAATAAAAAAAAAAAACTGAAAAAATGAAATAATTGCGGACATCTTGCAGCAGTTACTTTGTGGACCAATGGGAAGGGAGAAAGGAATTAATATAGTTGCTACAACATTCACGATACAACATACCACGATTACAAGAATATGTTATAACCTATATAGATTGCCTCAATTAGAGACAATTTCATTGATCTAAATAAAAAAAATAAAAAAATACAACTAGCAAAATGTTGATATATCTATAAAGCAAGGAAAAGAAAATCAAAATTGTATAAACTTTGCAAACAGTTTAGATGAAGAAATTGATCTTCAAAAATTGTTTTGAAAGCAAAATATCTTAGTATTAATAAAAGTTATTCCTTACAAGCGAAGTCTAGTGAAAGAGGAATTGGGCAGTGGATTTCTGCAAAATCTGACTTTGGATCGACAAAATAAATCGACTATTTCAAATGGAATGTTATAATGTATTAAAACAAGAAGGGAAATATGTTACCTGATCAGAAAATGCATACATTACCAATATCAGCTTAAGTTCCACTTTTAAAAACAAACTTGAAAATATCCTGATGCCAGACATATTGGCCAATTGCTTTGTCCTGATGATCATTTATGTTCTGATGTCCTGATGAATCATTTAAGTTCGTAACTAAAAAAAACCTGACAAAAATTCTATTATTATACGTCTTAATATAATCACGATGAAAGCATATATACATTAAACAAAATAACGTTTCAGCTTAAACTGAAATTACTGTAAATAAGGTTCCCTTATCATGTGCAAGAAGCAGAGACCATAGAATCTGAAGTTTCTGTACAACAACTATAGAGTAAAATACAGAGAAAGCTTGAAACATTTGATAATATAAGGCTGGTTTTATTCCATCAATATATTGACATCTGTCGGTGATATTTGGAAGCCAGTTACACTCATAAAAATAGTCGTTAACTTTTTTTCCCCAGCCCTTAATAAATGGTTGGTTATTGTTTACACAAAAACCACATGCAAATAAATAAGACTGAAAGGACATAGAATTATATAACAATCTTGTGGTAAATAGAATGATTAATTTGAGAAATAATAGTGCAAAGTTTGAAAATAGGATTCATCCAGATTTAAATCTAATATTGTTAACTTTCTGAGTATTTTACAATCTATTTTGTAACTCTACTTTGTTTTAGAGTGATTGTTTTGTTTACTCTGTGACTAATGTGTATTTAAATTTTACATGGAAACCGTTCTTGAACTGTTATAAAACTTTAATATGTAGAGTACAGTAATTTCTAAAATATATTTAGTAAAGCCCATATATTTAGCTAGGATTTGTTTTATATGAAGCAACTTATTAAATAAGAA
Organism: Triatoma infestans; assembly: GCA_011037195.1. Classification (NCBI taxonomy): domain Eukaryota; kingdom Metazoa; phylum Arthropoda; class Insecta; order Hemiptera; family Reduviidae; genus Triatoma; species Triatoma infestans. Next base: position 123,475 of record JAAEAF010014902.1, read on the forward strand.
ATTAAACTTATCTTTACATACAAAGGGAAATAAATTAAGTTCGTATTTATAACACAATAAAGCACAAGTTGTAGCAATAATTATGTTTCAATTTTAATGAAAAGAAATACTTAAAACAGAATCAATATGTGATTAATAAATCCCTCATAAAAATTACCATGTGAAGCTGAAATTGTGAATAAAATAAAATCTACAAGTTAAAGACATAATGGATGCTGAAAATGGGCAAACGTATAGCATTAAATTCTTAATCATTAGTTCAGCAACAAACATGCGCACTTCATTAAAAAATACTATAAAAAAACAGAAGGCAAGATTTTTAACAACTATTCAATATACGACTATAATAGGGCCGTCCTTATTATGTCAAGGATGTTAAAAGTAGTTTATATTGAACACAGAAACCCTACATTCATTATATTGAGGGTAAAATTTTAAGATAAAGAGTGACTTCCATGACTTTGTTACTTGAAGTCACTTAAGTGCCTAACTCAAAAAACATCAAAAAATACTATCACAGAATAAAATACTATTAGAGACATTTTCCGTGTGATAGCCTGCTCTTTTTTGTGGTCATCGACCGGTTCTGGTGTTCGCACATCTTCAGGATGCGTTTGTCACACAGTGTGATAACACAGACTTGCACAGAGCAAATTCAGTTTTCACACCCACTGAGGTGTTCAATGAGTGTGTAAACTGAATTTGCTCTGTGCAAGTCTGTGTTATCACACTGTCTGACAAACGCATCCTGAGAAGATGGGCAAACGCCCGAAACCGGTCCATGACCACAAAAAGTAGCAGGTTATCACGGAAAATGTTTCTGTTGCTTTCCAGCTCTGGGAACCAACCACAACAACTAAAATACTATTATATGCCTAATTAAATTAAGGACAAAAATTGTATTACCTTTGGCGAAAACCAAACAAGTATTTATTTGTATTTTTTATATTTAAATAATCTATTTAAATTTATCTAAAAAATTTATTAAAATAGTATCACTGAGGCGAAGAAATTCATTTCAATGTTTAAAAGTGTTTGAGTTAATTATATGAACGTTACTTATACGTATATGATAAATAATTTGGAAACTATGTAAATAGGAACAAAATCCTATGGCTATCAATTCAGTTGACATGTAAGAAGCATGAAACCAAAGATTCGAAAAAATTCTTCATAATCCGTTTATGTCAAATACAAATTAATGAAGGTTCCAATAAAATCTATAATAAATAAATGTAGAATAAAATGGCAATTCTTGATACCATATGGGATGAATTGGATAATTAACACATTGCAAGGATTATATTCTACAAACGTACTTCACTTATAAACTATGAATATTATTACATTACTTACAAAGAAGAAGTCATTCTATTATAGGGCAGTGGCCACGACTGCTTGACCGATAAATTTAACGAAAGAAAGCACACTGGTATGTTGTTTGTGGTCATGCCTTCGTTACCGCTTGATATGTCGGACTCCTCTATAAGACGATAACTTATGGTTTTTGTGCTTATAGTGCAGGATATTAGTATACAGTTATCTTTCTGATAGAAACATTGAGGTTCATGTAGGTGATGTTCTGTCTGATGAAAGAAGCCTGCTGTCTGGAGTTCCTCAGGGCTCACCGTCCTTAGGCCGGTACGAATCATTACATCACCTGTAACATCAACAGCGAATTAGAACAATTATTACAAATTGTTCACTGCAATAATTAGTTATTTTTCTCTAACATTTTATTATTTGTATTATGTATGAAGAATAAATAGTAAGACAAAATGATCGTTGCATCTGGTACTCTTAAAGCTTTTTGTAAATATATGTCTCTCATATATATATGACATTAATAAATATTTTATTATTATTTTTATTTAGTTTTTTTTTACTAATTTAAAGAGCGTCAACATCTGTGGTCATTGACCCCCCGGAACCTTCTCAGTGAGTGCACTGCCGGCCTCCTGACAATATTCTCTCGTTACAGACAACACTATCCATCACCGGGCAGTGAGCTGTAAAGGCACCTAGGGAGAGAAAATCACGTACCCGTGTCCTATGCATTGTTAGTCCAGCGAGCTACCACTGAGCTAATCCTTTCCATTAATATTATTATTGTTATTAATATTTTGTAATATAATCTGTAATTAGATGAGGGTGTAATTAAAAAAAAACAGTAAGTTCAAATAGTTTGAATTTTGCCTTAAATTGAGACTTTCTATCTGTTGAAGGTTCTGTTGAGTTTATTACTTTAAAATTTAAATAATATAAAGTAATCTAATATAAAATGTACTTAGTATGGACATTAATAATATAAATTTTATAGGATTTACTGTAATATATATTGTAAAAGATTACTATAATATAATAATGTAATGAAATTCGTTAACGCATTAATCTAATCCAATATGGCAACCTATAAATTAAATTAAGTAGATTTAATCCAGATATTTTATGACCCATAATATATATATATATATTATCCAACATAAAAATTATTTTCAATTTACTTCAAAAATATCACTTTCATGGTATGATCAGATTTATTGAGATTTTAGATGCTGGATAATTTTTAAAAGGGGATTTGATTCATATTTAAAAGTTACCAAAGTTCTCTATGAAACTAATTTGTGTTATAAACTTCATATCATCGCCATTTGTATAAATAAGACGTTTTTTAAATTAATTTTTAAACAAATCAGATGGATCAAATTTGGGTTGATATTCAATAATACATTCTGAGTCATCTAATTTACCTGAGTATTGGCTGCAATTTTACTATGTAGATCCTGAACGTTAGAACTTTAGGAAGTGGTTAGCGTAGTGGACTCCTACGCGGAGGACCAGGGTTCGAGTCCAGTGCTGCTCTTAGATTTTTTTTCTTCCTAGGAGCCTCTACAGCTCACATCCGGTGATGAACAGAGTGACGAGAGAACACTGTCCGGAGGCCGGCAGTGCGCTGAAAAGGCTCTGCGCGCCAATGACCATAGATGTTGATGCGCCTTAAATTTAAAAAAAATGAAAAAAAAGAACTTTAGGCAAATGATTTCTGATGATTGGTATCTCTAATTTCTTTTCCGTTTTAATTAAAACATTATCTTGATAACTCCTGATCTTTTAGGTTTTCGCGACCATTTACCTGGTAGAAATCGCGCCAGTGGTTTCCTAAAACCCGATGTTTCGCCCATGTTGCAATGAGCCTCTTTAGGGTCATTAAACCTTGAAAGCCAATAATGCAATAAGGTGGTTTTCTTAGATTTTGTTCAGCAAAGTGTTTCCAACGTATGATTTTATAGAAAGATAAGTACCTAGTACTTAAATACTTTACAATTAAAAATAGGAGATAAAACTCACCAGTATGAAATGAAATGAAACTTTAATTTTGAAACATACAGTAATGTCCTCAAGAATGTTTTAAAAAAATAAATATATCCAAGAATTTCTCTCTCTAACCTTATTGCATGGCTTCAAGAGTTCTTGGCCCAATCTTCGATCGAATTAGCAAACATTTCCAGTGAAAAATTGCAAGCTTAAAAAACTCTTTTTGGTTATGTTCCTACATGCCATTCTTTCCAGATGTGACCATATACTGTAGGCCAGGGAATGAAAGCTAGCTACCTGGAGGACAAATCTACAACACTTAATAAACTCACAAACAATTAGTTTTAGCAATTCTTGAGTGGACTTCGCCTTATGGGCAGGTGTTGAATTTTGCTGAAACACCCAATGAGTATTTGGCAAAAGGCTTTGATTCAGAGGTTTTATAACTAGTTCTTAAATTAACCCTTTCCTAATTCTTCGGGCAAGTACTGACACGTTTTTTACAAAAATGTTTCACAAAAATTGTTCGCGAATAGCTCATTCCCTACCAAACCATAACTGGGAACTCGGATGATGCCCTCTTTCTTCTCTACCAATCACTTCCAATCGCTTCTCTAAAGATGTGTGCGAATAATCATTTTGGTGGTAAAATTTGTCCTCTATATTGGAACATTTTTTCGTCAGTAAAAGTAAGTTTATGGCGACCAGGGGGCAAGATCTATGTCAGGCGACAGAAAAAACAACTGCCACACAGTTCAATAGTAAACTTTACGCAATAAATTTCAATCTGGATAAAGTGAAGTGTGTCTCATAAAAAAAAATCGTATTTATATAAAATAATGTGTAAGAAAATAAATAAATAAAGATTTAAAAAATATGTGTTCTACTTTTTTACTTCATTGCAAGAATATTGAACCATTTAACCTAAAATTTTCTATTTAGGATCATAAGCACTCAATACTTGTGAGGGACGTTGTATAAGCTGCAAAAACAATTATTCTATACAGCCTGTAATACATTCAGAATAAAGTATTTTTTTTTTTTTGGCGCATCAACTTCTAAGGTTATTAGCGGCCCTCAGTTTGTTTCGTTCTCCACTCGGTCCGCACTAACTACGAAGGTGCATATTCAACCTTTGTGACATCCAATTCAATGCCTTGCCTAGTAAGGCATGGAGGAGCCCAAGGTTATTGAATATAGTACCACACATCCCCAAATAAAGTATTTCGGTAACATTTCTTACAATTTACTTCCTTTGAACTTCAAATAACCGGAACATCTGTTGAAAAATGTTATAATTTAATATATTAACGTTTTTCACAAATTATCAAACTCAACGACTGCTAAATAATGAAGACTGATAAATATAAGAACGCAAATAATAGACAGAAAAATGTAATCTTATTTCATATTTATTTATGTTTTATTTCAACATATTTGTTGTTTAATATAAAGGTTGCTTAGAGAAATATCGCGTTATTATATTCTTCCAATGTTTCAACTTTTCTGATCAAAGATTTTAACTGAATTCAATAAAAAAAATTCAATCTCAACTATCAGTAACGCGGATTTTTGGTAAACAGGTCATTTCTACCTTCCATGTGTACAGCTACTACAGTAATCCTGGAAAGGTTGGCAAATCAGCTACTCAGAGTTTTGAAATACTTCCTTTGGATATTACCCGCCTGTATCGTAACAATTTTATTATTACTATTTTTATTATCATCATTATTATTATTTCCTAGCTCAATTGGTGATAATGGGGGTTGGGGAGCAGCGGTACCTACCTGTCTCCTCTTAGCTAAGCCCCTACTTTAGAGCAGGTGAGAGTTTTTGATCTTGATTCTCCGGTAAACATCCATTCCCAAGTGGCTTTAATTAGTATCAACATGGATCTTTCAAGTTTCCCATTTCACGTGACATGATAATTTTGTTTGCTAACAAGGTTTCTTCTGATCTGTGCTGTAACAGCTTTATAATTGGTTTTCTGTACGGACTGTGCGAAGACTGGTCGCTGAAAGAGAGGGTTTTTCTGTTTACGTGATAGTCTTGCTGTTTACTGTAATGGTTTACAGCAGAGTAACAGATGGCTAACATCCAGAGGGTGAGGTGTTTTAAAATCTGAGAAGCTGATTTGCCCACCTTGAGAAGAGCTATTTCAATAATACTTCAATAGCTCTTTTTACGTGATTTAGATTTCCTGAGTTGCAATAGATCTCCTAGATCATAATGGATCTAGCCTCCACTCTCTAAAAACTTCTAAAAGTTTTGCCAGTTTTTAAGTTTTACTAAGATATTTAGTAAGGTCTTATGGAAGGGGTAGGATATTTTCAATTTATCTAACTTCATAAAAAGCTCGTACATTAAATACGTACATAAAGCTCGTACATTTAATTAAAATGCTCACATTCTCATAGATAGCTACATTTTATTTAAACGGAATTTTTACAAAACACTAAATTATTCCTATATAACATTTGATAATGTTGTCACGTATTTAAAACCCCGCGAATATATGTACATTACTTGGATTTCCTGTGACATTTCGTTTTTTTTAGCAGCCAGGCGGATTGTACTATTCAATTCGTGGGTTATTAAACCTGTATCATTTAAATTACGTGTTTATAATAATCTCTGATCATTCTTTAAGTGTGTCATATTTTTATTATTTTGGCTGAAATGCTATAAAGCTTCCTTCTATTTGAGCCCAGCTCACGCACTATTTGACTTGTCTTCAGCCAATCAAATTCTTCATAGGCGTACGAACACTTTTTTTCTGTCCGCCAAGCTAGCGTCACTTTTTTTCTCGCCAATGTGGTTATTACTTACTCTTGATATACCACTTCTTCTTGTAATTGGTGTTATCAGTTATTTATGCGTTTTTTATTAGTGGAAACAGTTCATAACTAGCATCAACTATTGCAGTTGTACAATTTTGATAGCGATTCTTATCACTATTCTGCTAAATCGTCATTTTACAAGTTGGACTGATTGGCTACTTTAAACCAGTTTTCAGCCAATTTATTCTCGCAACTCGTATTGCATTAAATCGCATGTACCAAGCTTGGTACTGGTAAGGATTCAACTTATTTGGTAATGTAGCTCTTATTCTGTATTTCTTTATTATTATATACTCTTCTCTCTTACGAGCTACTTACCTACATATTCAAGTGTTGCTATTTCACCATTTACATCATGGCAAGGCTTTTTGTGCAGAGTGGTTAAATTCACGAACTTGACCACTAACAGGTTCTTCACTTACTACAAGACTGTAATTCTCCAGGTATTTTATTATATTTCGTAAATACCTTTCATTTAATATTTTTGCCATTCTATTGGCCACACTTTACATGTGGCAGTGTGTTAAACTTGCTATTAGTTTGCAGCCAACTTCACCCATACTCGCTTATTTGCGTATTTTACTGTTTCAGTTACGTACTAATAGCGCTTGTTCATTACAGAATTAAAGCACCATTTTTATTCGAGAATAGATGTATCGCCTGATAGTCGGCAAATCACTGCAGACGCATAACATCGTTCGCACCAATTGGTCAATATATTTTTCACTTTACCTATTCAACAACTATTTCTTTGTGTAGTTCAATCCCTTCACTGTGAAGGGGTATCCGTACCTTGAACCACTCAATTACCTTCTATTTTGTAGCCATTTAATTACCATTTGTCTTCAGTTATAACTGTTTCGCTAATTTTTATTTAATTTTCATTATTTAGGTTATTCGTGATGGTCCTCCGATTTGGAAATTGACACCCGACTTCATAGAAACGGACGTGAGACTTGCTGCCAACCATAGGTTGCGTCCGCTTGGCGTGAAAGCTCGAACATGCTGACTTGCTGTATTTTCTCCATGGCGAAGCTACCATAATTGCTTCTAATTGGGCTACCGGTAGCATCAAGCCTATTCTGCTCTAAGCTCGGTGCGGAACGTTTAAAATGTTACTGTATTGTAGACATTGGTGATTCAAGAGCTTAATAAGTAGAGGTTTATTTGTTTGTTATTTCTTGTTGGTGTTTTTTGTTATCCCCCTGGACTTCATTTCAGTTTCTTCACTTTTGGACGTTAACCTTTCCGCACAAATTTAATAATTATTTTATAATTAATTAATTTGAATATTATAATAATTGATAATTAATCATTAATTAGGTGTTTGTCAAGAAGCAGGACTAGTGCTTGGTTTGAGATCTTTGCGGGGACCCGCAACCTACCTAACCTATTACTAACCTATACTAGCATCCTATACTTACACCCAACTAAAACACCCAACACTTTATAATGCGCTTCATGTTTGCAATTATTACGGATTTAACAGACGAGAGAAAAACACTAGATCGCCCACACATATTGTCTTGATTTCATCCTGCATATTCCAAAACTTTTACAGACTACAGCCACCTACTTACAATGGTAGACTAATAAGGGTAACACAATCACAATGATTCTTCTAGGTTGCCGCAAGTTTTGGCCTTTTGGCAGTATCTTTACACCATGGTTGCAAAACCCTTAATAAGAAGGGATTTAGAAGTTACAAACGATACATTTTCAGAAATTATCCCCAGTACTTTTCAAACACCTGTTTATCTAAAAATATTTGCATTACATCAATTCGTCAGAGATCTTTTATCCTGAATAATGCTGATCCATTTCTTTTACATCAAAAGTTTAATTTTCATTTTTCATTATTTGGATAGTATCTGTTCACGTAAAGTCAAACGCTCTATAATCTTCGATTTGTCCAGGTGGTTGCGATATATGATAGGTACTAACCTTGAATGGCATGGCTCTTGATGGAACCATTTATCATATTAATTGGCAGTTTGAGGAAAAATTCCGTTATTAAAATAAACACTTTACTCCATTTTAATTAGCACTTATAATTTAAGTTTATTAGACTAATTAGACTTAATTTCCCGCATATATTGATTAGCACTATTAATTCTTGAAGCAACCACTTCATCTAAATGCTTTCTGAAAGTTTCTCTTAAATAATATTTCTTAGAACTAAAAACTAAGTATCTACAAACATAATAACTTACTTGTTTATTTTTAGTATAAAATAGCTTCTTTTCTAAATGCTAATTAAGGATTGTTTATCTTGTCAGTTTATTCTTGCATTTCTCACAAAATGTATTTCATAGCGTCTGCAATTTAAACTAGTGCTTTTTTTGCCCCCTTAATTTACTTTTCTTTTTTTTGTGAAAAAATTTATTGAAAGTGCTCACAAAGTAAACAGGAAAAATGATTTTTATTTCTATAAAGCGTAGCTTATCATTACCTTAATTTTATTTATTTATTGCTGCCCTACTTTAAGTATAAAAGCAGTTGAAAGAAATGTCCATGAATTCTGTGATATGTTTTTCTGTACTTTATTTTTATTTTTTTAAATACCGTAATCAATTCACTGTTTAAAAACAGATTTCTTTGTGACTCTGACGCGGAGGACACAGGTTCGAGTCCAGCTGTGCTACCCTTAGATTTTTTCTTCCTAGAAGCCTCTACAGTTCACTATCCGCTGATGGACAGTGTTATCTGTAACGAGAGAACACTGTCCGGAGGCCGGCAGTGCACTGAGAAGGCTGCCAGGCGCGCCTTAAATTTAAAAAAAAAATTATGGTTCTTAATGATTAATTTTATAAATGTTCTGAGAAAATTTGATAACTGTAGGTTTTATTTTAATCATTTGAATATATTTTCTTCCATCACCTTTTAGAATAATATTAAAATTAAAGAATTTATTAATGTGAACGTAATTAACTGCTGGTGAAATTATGTTACATAGCATTTAATTATTTTATGACCTATGGATAACTTTTTACTTCCTCTTATATAATATTGGTATGATGAAGGAGAAAAATGGTTTGGTTTGAATGAACAAACTAGATATGGCTGAACACTGTATAATGTAAGAAGTGACACTGACTGCCTGGACTTTACACTAAAGTGGTAGAGTAGTAAAGGATAAGGTAAATGATACGTTGTGACTGGCGAGTGAACTCTGTTGTATATCTATCGTCGCTGTATTTATGCGGTTACTCCCTCTCTAGTCTGAGAAAGTGGTCCTGTCATTTTGTCTATCTTCTCTGCTATGGATCCTCTCTTTGGATCCCATTACATATAATGGGTATGATGAAGGAGAGAAATGGTTTGGTTTGTATGAACAAACTAGATATGGCTGAACACTGTATAATGTAAGAAGTGACACTGACTGCCTGGACTTTACACTAAAATCATAGAGTATGGTAGAGTAGCAAAGGTAAGGTAAATGACACGTTGTGACTGGCGAGTGAACTCTGTTGTATATCTATCTCCAGTGCAGTATTTATGCTGTTTCTCCCACTCTAGTCCGAGAGAGTGGTCCTGTCATTTTTGTCTCTCTTCTCTGCTATGGATCCTCTCTTTGGATCCTATTAAGCTTGTTTCTTTTTACAAGCAATCGGCGATTTTTAATAAATTTTCATTTAAGTAGCGTAGCTAAAAATACGAAAAATCGCATAATGTTCATACTTCACATTTTCCGGTTGGGTATCCCGTGGGGTTCCGACAGAAGTTTACAGTAAAAATTGGTAATAATAGCATGCACCCACATTACCGAGTCGTTCTTTTTTTTCTTTTTTTTTTAACCTCTTACAATTATTCTGCATACTTTATTATATATATATCGTTTCTATTTGCCTGGGTAGGTACTTGCCCCTCTATACTTATGTTAGGACAAATGTGTAAAGTTTGAAGTTTAAAGAAAATGTGTGTGTGTGAGTATTTTTTTTTTCTACGCCATGGCTTCGGCTATTCAGTCATTCTACGTCGCGCGACCCAGTATAAAATTGTAGGCTGCGCTGGCTACTGATGTTGTTCGTTTAGTTTGATATCCCGGGGGGCACGTGAGAACAATCTCAGACACGATCAATCTCGGCCCTCTCCGTCCAGAAAATGTATAATTTTATATATAATTGTATTAACTATTATGAATTTTTGTAGTCTTATGAATTTTGAAATTTCAAATCTAATTAAAAAAAAAAAATTTTATTATATAATTTTGAAAGAAAAACAGTGTTCAAAGATCTTGAATCAATTTTCTTTTTTATCAACGTAATAGTAGATAATATCCTCAATTATTCCATAAACATTCCTACTTTTCCCATAAATTGCAATAAATAATAAAATAAAGACATTTTATTCAATTTATTATTAAATAGATATATATATATATACATATTAAAAATAAATTATAAAAATTAACTAGCTAGATTATGCTATAATAATAACTCTTAGTGAATAGAATATTTTCAGTGCTCAGTATATTTTAATTATCTCCTAGATAGTATACAGGAGATAACTAACTGTAGCGCTAGTTGGAAGGGAACGGAAACAAACTTGACTGGTAGCATGATTATAGGATATAAATTGTATCTGACTACACTGTATAAATTGTGGGGGGGGGGCGGCAGGGGATGTTTATAAATCTGTTTTAAATTGTGATAAAATTGATGTTTATTTTATTTGTACAGATTTTTATTATTATATTATATTGCTTATAAAATATAATGTTCTTTTATTACTTATTCATACTGGGTAAAATACTTTCTTCCCGAGAGATATCTAGATATGAAAAGTGGACAGCGCCTAGTGTGAGTGGGATCTCTCCCGCTGGAGATTAAAATAGATCGCACTCTTTTGTGTTCAACTTTTTTATTTGATTAAATCCTAAAAATCAATGCTATGTATGTTCTATCCAACTAACTCGGTAAATAAGGACAAAAAAATAAAAAAAGAATCCCCCTCCCCCACCTAATTTTCTCATTTTCCCATTGTTATTGCTTCCACCCACTGGCTCTAAACAAAAAAATTAAAATACATTACATGTCCAATATTACAGCATGAAATTGTATTCAAAATGGAATATCCGGTTCCAAGAATTGCCTCTATGTCGTATTCATTTTGATTGGTTAGCAATCAGCAATTGTTTCACCACTATTGTAATCAATTTTAAAATTCTAGACTATAAAGAGTTTTAAATTCCAATTATTTAAAAAAAAAAATAAACTCTTTCATTCTCCCCCCCCCTCAAAATTACCCCTTATGAAGGAGAATTTATTTATACAGCTACATGCTCCACTTAAATGTAGTAATACATGTAATAATTTACATTTTAATTTTCAAAAAAAAACAGAAAACAAAGAATTGAAAACATTGAATGAGTACAGTTACTATAAAGAAGAATTCAATATTTCAAAGCTACACAAAACAAAAATAAAAAAAACAATAAAAATAAAAAAAAACAATAATAAAGTTGAAAATTGTCAACAATATTAATAACAATACACAATAAAGTTTAAAAAAAAAATAATAAAACTGAAAATTACAGTAGTGTATAACCAAATATTTTGTTTGTTCTCACTCTCTCCTCACATACTTGTATTTATATTATATTATTGTAAAATATGCTTTATTGTTTGGTGATTTTATGAGCTGAAATTAAAAAAAAATCTATTTTATTTAAAAATATTAAAAATTCTTTTAAATTGTTTTTTTTTTTTTCAATTAACTGTTGATGATTTAACGGCCAAGTCTGTCCGGGGCTCAGAATATACTTGATAAACGAAACTCTCTCTATCTATCTATCTGGAAGAGGGCAGTCATAAATAAGGTGATCGTAGTTTTGCAGACAAGTTGGATAACATTTACAATTTGGTGATGTTTTTATTCCCTAAACGATTTAAGTAAGATCTTACTTGCCCATGGACCTGATAATACTTGAGTCAAACTTGTATACAGTGATAATTAAGTTATTGAATTTTGTAAAGAAAAATGAGAAAGAAAAAAAAAGAAAAGTTGTTAAACAAAATGTATGAATCGATTTTTTTTTAAACGATCCAAACTCCATTTTCTTTAATTCATAATTACAATTTCTAGGATCCTCATTACAATTTTTTTTTTTTTTTTTTTTTTTTTTTACTTTCTTCAACTCTGTGTTTCTGTCTATTTTTTTTTTTTAACAAAACAGTTCAAAAATAAAAACAAAAAACTCAGGCAGATCAAATTGGATATTCCGATGAGTTACATCATCCAGCATATCTGACATTAAGGTTTCGTTTACAAAATCCATCAAACGAAAGTGCTACTTTCCTGAAAGTTACTTTTTTTTTTTTTTATCGTGATTTTCTCGAAATAGGCTGGGACAATTTTCTTTAATTATATTTATTTGGAACTTCTTTTTTTTTTTTTTGGAAAAATGGATTTTTTCAGGGTGGAGTTTTCTCGGGAGAAAGAACAACCTTTAGTTTTCCTTTAAAATGCCACTTTAGTAAAATGTATGGTTCTGCCACATGTATAAAATATGAAAGTACATTAAAAGATTTGCAAATTCCAAACAAAGGTTAATAAATTATTCTGGAATGTTATCCTATAGAATAAGTTTTAAGGCTTTCTCGAATTTTCCCAGAAATCCTCCAAAGATTTTCTTTCTCTTGTAATGCCCGCTCAACATATATAAACGTATACCTAACTTTTACTAGAAATATTTTACCGGAAAATTCATTTTTGGTGAATTCTGTAGAACTTTGGGTTAGATTTAAATTTAAACTGTTGCTCTTTTGGGGGGGGGCTGCGACCAAAAGAGGTCTATTGTGCTACCCTATTGGTGTCAAGGGTGAGATTATTCACCTACAGCACACCCCTTTCCCAGATTAATATCACTGAGGAATCTCAGGTTCTGGGAAGGTTCTAAGAAGGGTATATATTCCTTCCGAATCTTCTCTGATGATAGCATCGTAGTCCGTTAGGAGATGCATTGGAATTTCCTCCATCTCCCCAAAATATCTGCAGTTGCTGTCATGTTCTAGGCCCAGCTTTCTCAGTTGTCCCCTAAGTCTACAACGCCCCGTGGGGAAACCAATCAGCTTGCAAACGTAATTCGTTACTTAGATTGATGCATTTTTGTTGGTTATAACATCCTAGGCAAGTCTTACTTCAGTTCTGGAAGAGTTTTTCAGAGCTTTGCTCCCTTCACTTTCTCCTCATTTCTAAGTTCTTCCCGAAAAGTGACTGGTCGCTTATTCCAGGCCCCAAAAAGAGAGAAAGCTGCGCCTTTCTTTGGCAGAATATCAGTCTTCTTATTTAAGCTGCTGTTACAAAGCTATGCTAAGGTGTTGAGATAGATGGCGTTGTCGAGTTAACAAGTGTTATCCCTTCCACCTTAATAATGCAATAAAAACCCAACTAAAAAGCTTAGTAATCATTACATGTTTATAGAAAGTGTACCTATTGCAGTTTTGATAACTGCAGCAAGAGAAATTTGTGTTGAGTGTTTTACAAACAATTGGGGGGGGGGGGGAATTACTTGCACTGCAACCTTGAAAGATTGTTATGGTTCTTATTAGCGCCTCTTAAAATAAAACCTCGCAACTCATAGAAACGCTTCCAATCTTCTTACCCTACCACCCAGACTTCTAAATCTCCTCTGGGTGATAATGTTGTAGTCTGTCAGATGTTCGGAATTCTCCTCCACCTCTCCACAGAATCTGCAGGTGCCACTCTATTCTAAGCCTTCCTTCTTCAGGAGCCTTGTGCCTAACTCCAACGCTCCATTAAAAAAATCTGCGAAATCCGTAAGGAGACTATATTTTCCAGACTATTTATTATTATTCGTCTTTGTTGAGGGACCTAATCCTACGCTATCCAAGCCTCACTGGGCCCATATAGCTACCCCAAGAAAAACAACAACAAACCGGGTCTAGAACAAAATCCAGACCCGGATCTTATCCATCTAAGATTCACCGCAGTCCGAATAAATCGGACAATAACCTTAAGCGGAAATAGCGTAAGCTCTTCCACAGACATCCTATTCCAATCAAAGATCCTGAACATAATTTCCTCACAATCCAGGCAATCAGTCATAAGATGGTTGGGTGTTTCCTCCTCTGTCTCACAGACTCTACAAAATGGATCCAGCATGAGCCCCATTATGTAGAGATGTCTCCTTAAACCACAATGTCCAGTAAAGGACCCAACGAGATGCCTGAGAGAGCTCCGTGAAAAACGCAGCAACGTCTCACTAATGGCCTTGTCCGGACCCCCGATGAGCATTTTGGACTGCCGAAAACCAACTGTGCTTATCCATAAGGATGAATGCCGTGAGGCTGTCCATGTCTGGAAGCATGACAGACATGTGCCAGAAGACACATTTTCCAGACTAACGTAAGCTTCAAACATTGATCGATTGTAACCGACCAGAAAATTCTTAGCTTCGCTAAGTCGTGGGAGCGTTCTCTAGAACATTTCTGAGCTGTTTTTGAAGAGACTAGTCGCTTTTCCACACAAGAGTTCTTGTAGCGAGACAGTGCACCTTTCCTTGTCTGAGCATCGGCGATCTTATTACTTTCTAAGCCAGCATACCATGGCGTCCTAACACTATTATTTCTACCAAGTTCCTCCAAGTGCCTATTCATTCCCATACCATTTTAGAACTCACTGTTCAGATGGCGCATGTTAGGATCACAGTCTCCTAATAACGATAATTAATTACGGTTCTTGGGAGATTACAGATTATTCAATGCATATGGAAATAACCATGAATAAAGTATCATTCATTAGCGTAATTACAATTATATTACTCTGTTGCGCTTAATTATATTGTAAAGTTACAATTAATGTTATGATTGCTAATTGTAATTCTGAAGAAGGTAATAAATTATATATACAACTAATATTAATTAATAGTTACCTTCATTAACATAACTAAATTAAAACAAGATTATGTTTATAATATAGATTTATTTAGTACAATTATTGTGGCTTAAGTTTTGAATTTCTCCATTTTTGTAATAGTAAATTGTTACTATTATTTTTTTTAATTGAAATTCTCTTTATAATGACACTTTGAAAAATCGATTATTCATTAAATTAATTTGTAATGTTATTACTATTAGGATAATCTATATTTGGCTTTTATTAAGGAGTTAGAAACTGTGATTAACCAAAGAAATAAGATCCTTACTGGTTGTAAGGTGTGTGTGTGTATGTGTGTGTGTGTGTATGTGGTAGTACTCATAGCCCCATTCTGTAGGCGGTAAATTAATTGTATAGGGAGAAACCACAGACTCGATCTTGTAGCTGGAGGAAATGAAGGCCGGGAGGGCCGTGGCGGGAAGATCAATAGGAAGTACTAAACGGTTGGAATGTTTCAGCGGGAGTTGCTGTTGTATTAGAAGTTGAGGTAGATTGAGGAAACGCAAACGCTTGAAATATATTATAGACCAATATTTTCCAAGATGCTGATCCACACAGCTTCATCTCTCTTTAAGAAGTGTTGCCAATCTTAATTACTCCACAGAATAACTGAATTGAATGTTGGTTAATTCTACAGTAATGAATTTAGTATTCTGTTTAAAGAAATAATATCTAAAACAATTGTTACAGATTTTAATTATAAATGTAATTCATTGAATGGATTATCCAATTATTAAGATCGCGTTTTAGCAGCCTTATACTCTAAGAATTCCAACCACCCAGTTTCATTTTAAGGAAAAATGTTTATCCACAACTTGCAAGTAAAGTATAATACGTATTTATTCAGGCGGGTTTTACGCCAACTGCAAATCAGTAATAGTGTTCGGAGAGGATAGTAATCTACTTTACTATTATACATACATGTTATTATATTAAAGAATAATCTAGTGACTGCAGTCAAACTAGGAAGGTTGCGCTGGTTAGGTCATCTGCATAGGATGAATGAAGAGAGAATTCCCCGAAAGGTGTATGAAAATCATCCAGGCGGCAGAAGACCAAGGGGACGGCCAAGGTTGAGATGGCTGCAAGATGTGGAGTCAGACGTGCTAAAATTACGGATTAGGCAATGGCGAAGAGAGGTATTAAATCGGAATGATTGGGAAAATTTGTTAAGGGAGGCCAAAGTCCTACAAAGGCTGCAGAGCCATGAGAAGAAGAAGAAGAATATTAAAGAAAATCTTAGGATAAAGACCGGGAATCGAATCCAGTATTAGAATACACCTCAGATTGGCAGTCCATGCCTCCAACAGCCAGCTATCGTGAAGTCCCGCTAATAAAGCCACTCTAAAGATAAGTACTTAGTTTAATAAACCCCGTATACCTAGTAGTGTTGATCAAACCACGGCAAATCTTCAGTGCAAAATCCTTACTAAATAAACAAGCAAAGAATTAGTTGGCTAGGGCCAAAGAAGAAATTTTTTATTTAGAAAAAAGTTTATTCGACGTTTCACACATCTTTGGTGTCCTTCCCCAGGAACTACAAAACAAAAAATACGGAAATATAGAAAATCGTATGATAAAAATTAAAACATATCACGATTAAACAATATTAAAAAGATATGATATCTGTTAAGGACTAATGGAGAGTTAAATGTTGGCGGAGGTTATTGTTTGGGTTGTGGAGTAAGGTAAGCTTGCAAAGAAAACAGAGAAGGGAAAATTGACAATTTTGGAAATATGAAGAATGGTAGAATATGAAAAACAAATCAATTAGTAATTATAAGAGAAATAAATGAATATAAATAAACTAGGAAATGAGTGGAAAGTGTAGAAAGTTGGCATTTCTAATTTAGTACTGAGGGGGCCTTTTTTTGTGGAAGCGGAAAATGTTGTTGTAAGAAGAGTTAATGACTCCTTGTTTTTTTTTGGAGTTGATGGAGTTAAGATTGAGGTTAATGTGGATGGATTCAGAAAGATGTCGCTTCAGATGATTGGAATGGGTGGTTAGGACAATAGCATTTCACAAATCAAAGGAATGAGCAAGGGTGAGTGCAGTTTTGTGAGGGCTGTACTGTCAATTTTTTTTGTTAGCTATGTATGTCTAGTTTATGTTGTCTAAGTCTCTTTCGTAGGTGTTGTTTTGATTCACCAATGTAACATGCGTTACAGATTAGGGCAGTGCAAAGTATGCTGTAAACAGAATTAGTTTGGTCTTAAGTTTCAATGGGGTCTTTGAGTTTAGAGAACAGTTTGCTAAGTTTGTTCGAGGAGTAGAGTCCAGATTTGAGATTGTGAATGATAGACTTTAGAATATATATTATAATGGAGTTGATGAGGAGAGAAATTAGGTTTGAATAATTAGACGAGATATGAAGACACTGTTATAATATAGCTATAAGTTTACACAAACTGCACTGGTCTTGTAATGATTTTATAGAATAAAAGGTGGGAGTAGAGATATGACACGATGATATAACACCATGCGATGTATGGTCGAATCTGATAGATAGATGTCTAGATCTCTCACTGGCTTATATACAGGTTCTCCCCACTCTAGCCTGCTTAAGTCAGAGAGTACCAGAGAGGGCCTGCTTTCTCTCACTTAATTCTCTCGTCTGTCTGCTCTCTCTTGCTGATGTGATTCTCTCTTGCTATTACAATATAAATGATTTTGTATGAGATGGTATTTATGTAGATGATAGAACGGAATATAGATGGCTCGGGCATAGAATGGCACGTGTTTTTTAAAAAAAAAAAAAAAATGTTTATTACCAAATAAACATTTATTCTAAGCTATACTCAGTGGCTTTCTGATATTTCCTATCCCCATCCCAATTTTCGTCAATTAATATTTCTGTTATTGGTATAGTTGTGAGGAAGTGACCTATTTAAAAATTTCAACTTTCCACCAAACCAGCGCATTACCACCAGTAAGTTATTCATCAATAATTCTTCGAGAATGTGGACATCTATTATTATTTTATGAAAAGGAGAGATAGGCTAAATATGTTTGAATAATTCAGAGTTAACAAACATCTTAAATTCTCCATTGATAATGGCTCTGCTTGCTAAAATAAAGTATCACACTTAGAAAAGGAACTCTATAGGGAAATAAAAATGTCTACTACAATTTTTACAAGGTTTTTAGTAAAAAAATTACTGTCTTTTTTTATCCTTAAGCGGGAATCATCGTTCTCTGTCTGAACGTAATACTTAATCTGGGACGGCTCCACTCAATTTTCTCAAGGGTAAATGAATAAATCTGTACTTGACGGATAAAAACTTTCCTATAAACTAATCAAATTGGTTTAAATATTTAATTATTTAGCTACACTAAAATTGATATCATTCACCACTTCATTTTCCGTTTTCTTTTTTTTAATTAGTTTTTTATTTTTTATTTTTTAGTTTATTTAATTAATATTTTTTAGTGATGAGTATCCAATTGCAAAAGTTATTTTATTTAAAAGGGTTATTTAATATTTTTCTCAGCTATTGAATTACATGAATACAGCTTGGCGTGTGTTGCTTGCAACAACTTTTAATTAGTTCCTTCTTTGTATATAAATCGTGTAATCTCATTTTATTCATGTCAGTAATAAATGTAATTACGGCTTTCAGGACACATTTTGCTAGTTTGTACAATAATTTTTGTATAATTCCTAATGTTTTTATAATAATTTTCCATTTGAAGTTGACCACATGGACAATTCTGGTATGTGTTATGGATTTAAAACGTATTACGAAAGACCCTAAGAGAATTATATCTAAATGTGTGCCAGGGTTTGTTTACATGGAAGGAAATGATATGGCTGACTCCCTAACAAGGAAAAACGCTGCTTCTCTCTTTGTGGGGACCTGAATCTTTCTGTGGAATAAGCCACCAATATCTTCGTGAAGAACTCATAGGAAGTAAAGGGAGCACGACTGAAACAAGCTGGGCCCTTATAATCAGAAAAGGTCTCAAGTTTGCATTGTAGACTCAGGAGGCATCTGAAGAAGAAGCTGAGCCTAGAACACGTTAGCACCTACAGATCCTGCTCGGTGATAGTGGAGACTCCAATACATCTCCAATAACGGACTGTCATGCTATCATCCTCAAAAGATTCGGATGATAACGCCTGCGTAGTTACTAGCCGTTTAAAGAAGATTGTATCCTCCTCAGAAACTTCCCAGATCCTAAGATTTCCTTAGAGATCTTAATCTGAAAGAGGTGCTACAGGTAAGTGGTCTCCTAGCTTCCCAAAAAATCATGTATATGTCTAATCGAAGTAATCCCCAAATCCGGAAGTGGCTAATTCTGTTATGAATTTTTAAATAGTAATACCAGATCAGCAGTTTTTCTAGAAACCTGTACAAGGAAATAAGTATAATTGCTTCCACCAACGTAAACGTAACAAATGAAATTTAGTTTAGTTTATTATTATATTATTTAGATGCCAAGATAGCTCAGTGGTTAGAGACGTGGACCGGTAGGTAAAGATATATATTGTAGTTGACCAGGTTCGATTTCCGGTCTTGGTTTTTTTTTTTTTTTGTGGTCATCGGCCGGTTTAGGGCGTTCGCCAATCATCAGGATGCTTGTTGTCACACTGTTTGACAACAAGCATCCTGATGATGCGTGAACGCCCACAAAAAGAAGCAGGCTATCACGGAAAATATCTCTGTCGACATTTTTTTTTTACTCATTTGTGGGGAAGGTCAAGCATTTTGCTATCCAAAGCTCCTCTGGGCCCATATAGTCCAAAGTTCGGAGTCTTTTAAGTGCGTTGCCAGCCTACAAGCCTTCTCTCGTATTCAGCAGCACTACCCTTCACCGGATAGTGAGCTGTAGAGCCTTCTAAAGCGAGAAACTCTGAGGGGAGCATCAACTCGGTAGCTCAAACCCAGGAATTCCGAGTTACTAGTCCAAGGCGCTACCACTGAGTTAATCTTAATTTATTTTATTTATAATCTTTAATTTTATTAAATTTAATAAAGACAATATGGTCGATAATTTTGAACTATTCAACTTACTTTAATTGTCTATATGTTAGGAAGGAAATTAAAATTAGTAAACTAAATGTTTTATTAAATTATATACGGATTCTATATCAAATGTTCGTGCAATAGTTCAATTTTAGTTATTCAAAGATACAATAGTTAAAAAAATAAAATTAGTGTATTAGTAAATCAATATGTTATAGTTTAAAGATAATTAAAAAAAAAAAACTTAATGCCTTGATGAAGCCAAATCCCAGGGTTGAAATTGGCTCATGAGAATTTTACATATGCCCTACAATCCCCCCCAAAAAGCAATAGTTTTTTCAAGTAAAAAGGGAACGAGGACAAAAACCATACATTGGACTTGCAAGCTTAAGGTAAAGATTTTAAAGGGGAGGGCTAATGATTTCTTTAATTGCTTGAACAGGCTTCGAGGATCATGTGTTTCAAGGACCATTTTGGATCGTATTTTCCTAGCAATTCCACAGAAGTTCTTTAAAAAATATGAAAGTCTGTGCGAGAGAATAAAACAGAAGAAGGTATGTTTGAAGGAAGGTCTTATCGAAATGAAATGCTGTGATTAAAAGTGGTCTCTTGCTGGGAAAATGTTGAAAAACAAACTGCCGGATCTCTTTTTGTTTTAGAATTCTTCTGTTTCTTTTTTTTCTCACTAAGCCGTGAAAAACTGGTATTTGTTTTATTTTTTTGTTTGCTTTTTTGTTTTTACTCATACATATTTTATGTCTGAATATTATATATTTTATTGCACATATTACATATCACCTTTTTAAAATCAGTATTATCTTTAATTACTATTGTCTTAATTACTATTATAAAATTAATATTGATTTATTTAATTGACTTTATCTTTATATATACAATGATTGTGTGCGAAAATGTTGTGTGTGGCGTCCGTCTGGAATCTGTTCTGCGATATGACCATTCTAAGCCGACACGAGCATATCCATTAATGATCATTCTCTAAGAAAATCTAGTGTGTTCATACGACTTTCTCCTACAATCTATTATTTTCTCATCAGTGCCGTGAGAATTTCAAATTTGAAGAAAATGTTTGGAGCAATTATTGAGAAAATCTCGAAAAATGTTCAAACGATTTTTTTCAAACTCAGAACTTTGGCAACACAGTTTAATCTAATAAACGTTAACAGTTTATAAAATTGTATAATAACTTTAAATAGCATAGGAATCCATAACTCCACGCCTGCCCCATAACGCAACTAAAATGAATTTTTTCAAAAGTGTTTCAATTACAACATGTAACTCACATTATACGTGTAGTTGGTGTTTAAGTTTAAAGATAATCATTGGTGCTATTTTCACAAAAAACTAAAAGATTATTCAGTAAACTGATTTATTTAATGGCCGTCCTTGGATATTCGACCAAAAGCTAGCCCATGAGTCTAAATCGAGTCTCGAATGAAACTATCAAGTGCACGTCGCTCAATTCAGAACAAACATTTAAGTATTCTTCTGTCACCTATGCGTCATTTTCAAATAGGTGACAGAGAGAGGAACCGTAAGTCCAAGACTATAGGGCTTCTGGAGATAATCGTGGCAGTTAGCCATTCTAAACCAACAAAGGAATCTTTTCTTACAAGAGGTGCCTATCTTTTTCCAGGTTATTTAATAGAACTGTCATGCGGTTTACTATGTAACCAAATTCACTTTCTAATCGTAAATCGTGTATCTGCGGCTGTCCACCACCTATTTTCTACTGCAGCTCGAATCGAAAGCAAGCGGTAATTCCTGCTGAGGAAGAGAGAGAGCTACCTTCCTTAGCCACATATCTGCTCTCTCATTCCTCCCTCATACATGATCAGGACTCTGTGGGTCGCACTCTCAATTTCGCTAGCCGTTGTTGACACAGAGTTACCAAGTGACCTTCCTGGACTTTTAATGGCTTAAAGGCCAATATAGCCGCAGTGGTCACGGACAAGAACACTATTTAGTTTCGCTAATAGCTGTCACTTCCACATGAAAGTTGCTGCCCATTCTACCTACGGCTGTTGATGCTGCTATGAGGGAGCAGTGACATGCTACACCACGGGCATTAATGGCTGGCATGTATGATTCATCAATGTAGACATTGGTCTATTCTATAGGAAGGTAGTTTGTAGATAGCACAGCTAGCGTCTCAGCTCTTAGCAACTCTTAGGATTATCTAGAGGATAATCATTGTTTTTTTTCTTATGTTCAGTAGATGACAAATGATCTCCAGTGTCTAATATTTAACTGACGCTTAGCAAAGAGGATTCGTTCGACTGGGGGGCTATTCCATAATTTGCCTGGAGTTTAATTGGCTGGACAGAGGAGTTGTTTGCGTTTTCAAACAGGAGCTGGATGGCTAGTACATATCCCAAAATTCACTTAGGCGGGCTCTTTAAAGAAAAACGTCAATACGGCTTTGTGACGTCTTGCCTACTAAGGCTCTATGGAGGTTTTGGCGCTTATAGTGACAATTGCAGTTGAAGTGGGTACTACGCATATTATTCGCAGCGCATTATTTTCTTTTTACCGGTTTCGTTCTCCGTATAGAATGCTTCAGCGACATATTCCTTAACGAAGCGGATATATATTGTGTACGTGGTGGCTAATACATCCTGTTTGCGCCCCACTAGCTAAATTCCGGCAAACTCTTGCGAATATTAATTATTTTGTTACAGTCAATAGCCAAATTCGAAATATTAGGTTCCGCCCATCATAACTAACTGTCAAGTTGTATGCTCAGAATTTGGTAGAAGATTGTAGATTGATCACAGATTAGTCGAAAGTGATGTGCCATTGATGGCATTTTGTTTAGAGAGTGAAAAACTGACCTATTGTCTTTTCTTTATATTCAGTAAAGTGGTAGTTTGTATAGAGTAAAAAGGTAAAATTGGTTAAACTATTTTGACCAAATCCTTGTTGTCGGGTCCTCTGTTAGAAACTAAACGAAATATCGATTTGAAATTTCGTTTTTGCTTTTTGACTTACTCTGGCTGACCATCCATAGACAGACAAATTGACACATAGACCAATTTTTAACCGCTATATAATTCTATAATAATAGAACCACTTTTCCTGACTCAGGGGATTTGAAAACATGTTATTCCGGTGAGAATTCGATATCGAAAATTTTACACAATCACTCTTATCAGCAGTAAGAGAAAGTTAAAAAAAAAATTAAGACAGAATAATTTTGTTTAGAAGGAAAGGACTCTTATTTGAGTTATATAAATCCAAATACTGAAGTAATCAAAACGAAATAGGAATTTAGTTTCCAGTTTTTAAAAGCACCAATTCTTTGTAATATACTGTTAGATAACATCCTCGCATCACCAAGGACCCCCCTCTTTATGGTCTGTGTCCAACTTCCAGCAGGAACGTCACAAACACACATAGACACATACAACATACACAAACACCTTTCACTATCCTTTAGTTTTTCCCTTTTATAAACCTAAAGGACACACGTGGTCCTTTCACGTATTATTCTCACGTGTGCGCTGCTTAGACATTTCCCTTCACTTTCTAGAGCGTAGCCCCGCTCAAGGGACCATAAGCTTTTCCCAACAGTTTCCAGTTCTACGTCCTCAATTCTGTTCATCTTGGAAAACTCTTACATCCATTCTAAACATATTCCAATCCTTTCCACTGCCAGCCACTCTAGCCCTTGTTTGTCTACAGGGACCTGTCACTCTGGTAAAAACATTTTCCTTCATTTGTCTCCCACACAAACCTTCTCTCACAAAGAATATGGCCCTGCAATATTAAGTTGTGAAGGGAAAACAAATATCCCACAGTGCCTCTATAAGAATACAGATTTCTTATTAATTCTCTCCATTTTCCTGTTCAATGTGTCATAAAAATAAAAGCATAATATCTGTTTTCAAAAACCGCTTACAAACTTATAACAATTTTCTTTAAGAATTCAATCCTTTAATTCAATTGATTTATTTTGGTCAGTTTCTGTCGTTCTGACCGCTCTTAGGTTTGTACTTTACTGCTCTTAGATTCTTAATTTTTTTTATACTAAGTTTTACCACAGTTTAGGTACATACTTCAAAATTTCTGTTTTTCTTGAAACAAAACAAAAATGTTTTTATTTTTTCTTACTGATGCAATCAATTCAAAATTTTGAAATTGTGTATTCACCGGATTTCTAATTTTGCCCCCCCCCCCCCCGAATACAAGACTAAGCTATTGGCGAATAGTCTGAGTAAATGTGTGCCTGAATATGCGCGCGAATGTATTTGTATGTGTATGGGTAGATGAAGAAAATATCACAAAAATGAAAAATTCAGGAAGGTCACACTTTTTTCTTTTTTTTTTTAATTTAAGGCACGTCAACATCTATGGTCATTGGCGCCCGTTGCCTTCACCGTGCGCTGCCGGCCACCGAACAGTGTTCTCTCGTTACCGGACATTGTGCTGTAGAGGCTCCTAGGAAGAAAAAATACTAAGGGTAACACAGCTGCACTCGAACCCGGGTCCTACGCTAACCACTTATCTATTCTCTTCCCTGGTCAAACTTGATGTTCAGTTTTGGTGTCACTTCCGCAAGTTTCCATCAAAATCCATCTCCTGGATGTGTGACTTTATTCTAATTTTTTTGTCTAGTTTTTGTCGATTTTTCAACTTTTCTTTTTTTTAATCTTTCTCTTACTCCTAGTAAGAGGAAGTATTGTAATCGTGTCAAATTTTCGATATCGAGTTTTCATCGGAAATATCCATTTTGAGCTGCCCCGAGTCCAAAAAAGTGGGTTTTAGCAAATGGTCTGTGTGTGTGTGTGTGTGTGTGTATGTGAACAGCATAGCTCAAAAACGAAAAACCTTAGAAAGTTGAAACTTGATATTACGTTTAGGAATCACCATGGGATCGCACGATGCGTTATCTATCAAAATTCCTCAACCGGAAGTACCACTTTACTAGTTGGTATTTTTACGTTTTTACAATTTTCTCAGAAATGGCTCCGACGATTTACTTTAAACTTGGATATCAACTGCACATACAAAGAGCTACAACTTTTATTTGAAACATTTCTCCGGGAAAATGCTTTTAAGGTCACTTCTGGAGGAGGGGTGGGGTTAGCTTTTCATCTAAAGTGCTATTTCAGTTTATTAGACAATTCTGTCATCTAAATAATGTTAATCAGAATTAAATAAGTTGTTGAAATTCTGAATTTAAAAAAAAAAAATCGGATAACCGGAAATGCGTTTATTTTAACACTTTACTAAATGATTTTTTGCACTTTTTCACGATTTTCTCAAAAATGGCTCCGACGATTTTCTTGAAACTTCGTATGTAAACTAAACATGCAATGATCTACATTTTTTTTATAAAAAACATTCCTCTGGGAAAATTCATTTAAGGGTACTTTTAGGGGAGGGGTTTTGGGGTTACGGCTTCCTCTAAAGTGGTATCATAGTTGATTATACAATTCTATCATCCAAAGAAAATTAATATTAGAAACAAATAGATGGCCAAAATTCCAAGTTTTAAGAAAATTAGTAAACCGGAAGTGCGCATTTACTGAAAAGTTTTGTCAGTTTTCGACGAATTTCGTTATATTTGGTACACAAACTATATCATTTGTCAATTATAATTTTGAGAACAGGAGTAAGGAGAAAGTTGTGTGAGTGTTCCACATCAGATTTTTTTTTTTTTTTTAATTTCCATACTAAACTGCATATCAATATTATTTGAAATTTAAAAAAAAATTGATTTGTCGGATGGATTGCAACGATAAGCTTTCTTCTTCAGTATAATATACTGGTTTTATCGCCTACAAAATGTTAGTTTGAAGGAAAATCAGTTAACCGGAAACGGAAATTATGAAATAGATTTCTGAGTTTTTATTAGATTTATCTGAAAATTGCGCAACCAGAATATCTGGACTCGACAGATCGCGAAATAAAAAAAAAAAATTGTCCATTAAAGTTATGATGATTACAATGATGCATTTAAGTTTTTTTTTTTTTTTTTTGTAAATTGTAATTTAATAGAGTAATGAATTTCTTTTTATAGAAATCAAACACCGATCCTGTTTTGTATTTAGTTCTATATTTACCCACCAAAATGCATAGAGATTACCTATTGAAAAAGGAGAATCGTTTAGATAAATGTATCCTAGAAACTCCTTTTTAGTCCCCTTAACCATTCACAATCATCTTATTGCTATTCAGGATTGGACTTTACTTACTGTAATATTCTATTTTTTTCTTTTTCTTTGTTTGCTCTCTTCTCGTTTTCCTTTTTTGTTTGGAAGTTAAATGACTGAGGCTCTTATAATAGTTTTAGTTACTTAGTTACGTAACAGTATAAATAAATAGGAAAATAAAACTAGTGACCTCCACAAAAAAAAAAAAAAACTAAGTTTAATTTCCTAAAATCACGTCTCCTGTATGCAGGGTGCCCCCCATTTAAATGGGATACTTTTGAAATAACTCTTGTACGGAGAAAGATATCAAAAAAGTGAACATAACGTTTGTTGAAGTGTTCGCTCTCTAGTTTATGATGGTTTTATTTGATTCTATATTATTTGATTTTATTGCCGCCTTACATCTGAAATCGTCGATTGAAAGTTGCTGTTTCCTTTTGACTCCCAGTTTTTACTACTGTATTGAAAACTGGAATATTGTTTTGTTGTAATGATGTTTTACATGATTTTTCAAGTCCCTAATGGTTCTAAAAATAGGTTTTAAGTGTTGTCAGCATTTGAACTCACTTATTTATTAGAAATTAATAAGAAAATCCGCTTTTAGTTTTAGTTTATGAAACAAAGAAATAGGAAAAAAACGACGAAAATTTAATCTTTATGATTGAATATCTCGGCAACGGTTTGAAATATTGAAGTGAAATTAACGGCATTATTCTTCATTTTTTTAGTCGTTTTCAATAGAGTAGTAAAAATTGGGGGTCAAAAGGAAATCGCAACTTTCAGTCACCGATTTCAGTGTAAGGCGGCAATAAAATCAAATAATATTAACACCATCATAAACTAGAGCGCAAATACTTCAACAAACGTTATGTTCACTTTTTTAATGTCTTTCTTCGTTTAAGAGTGATTTCAAAAGTGGCCCGTTTAAATGGGTCTTATATATATATATATATAAGACATCTTAATAATAACGGGACCTTTATCTCAGCTTATGCTTAAAGATTTCAGCAAACATGAGTCTTTTTGCGTTTTCTTCTGTTAATCTTTTTTTTTTTATTTTTTTTTTTTTTTTAGTTCAAGGCGCGTTAAGATACATCACGGTCATTGGCGCCCGGAGCCTTCTCAGTGTACTATCGGCGTATGGACAATGTTCTCTCGTTACAAACAACACTGTCTATCACCGGACAGTGAGCTGTATAGGCTCCTAGAAAGAAAAAAATCTAATAGTAGCACAGCAGGACTCGAACCCGGGTCCTCAGCGTGGGATTCCAGTACGTTAACCACTTAGCTATTCCCTTCCCTGTGTTCATTTTTAAAAAAAACTTTCATAATATATAAGAAAAAATAAAAACTAGGTTATTTTTCTTCAATGGTTGATTAATATTATTAGTTATTCCACTAAATATCAATGGCTATAATGATTCCACTATTTCCAGGATTATTCATAGAATAATCCCATGATAACTAAGTTTAGGAATTAGAGAATATCATGTGTTAGTCAATGGGGTAATTAAAATTTTAATTATATTTATTTTAATTAATTAATGTATCTATTGGAGTTGATGGTACATCAAGTCGAAAATTACTTTGGAGTGGAAAAATTTAAATGCCACTGCATGGGCTGTTGAAACAGGGCTGTTTCAAGTGGTGTTCATATTTACAATAGACATTGACAAAATCTAAATGTACTTATTCATTGATACCATTAGTTATGCTATGTTAAACATAGAATATTTGGTGACGTACATAAGTACTTATCCTGTATATGTATATTCAGGTAAGTGAAAGGTAAATAGATTTGTTTTGTTTAATTGTAAATATAAATGTGCCAACTAGAGTGTCTTATTATTATATATTTGAGAGATTCTCTCTACAATACATTCTAGATAATTCTAACATAATTTCCTGTATGTAGTAGCGCTGATGATGTTGAATATACGTTGTGAGAAGGGTTACTAGGAAAGCTACAACCTTGTATACCGCAAAATACCACATACATACACAAATATACATATAGATTATCCATTAGCTCTATTCAAGCAAGTACAATACAATATAGCTTTCAATATCAGAGAATGGTATATATCTATTCAAACTATTCTAGAACGTTGTATTTAGAGATATGTGTACATTATTCGTCAGCCATGTTTTAGTTACCACAGTATATTGTTAATGCCTTTGAACTAGATAAATTATTAATATTGTGTAATAAAAAATAAAGAAATTATGAGAATATATTATTACATCCGCATGTAATTTATTTATTTATTTTTTTTTTGATTAAGGCATGTCAACATCAATGGTCATTGGCGCCCGGAGCCTTCTCAGTGCACTGCCGGCCTCCGGACAGTGTTCTGTCGTTACAGACAACCCGGGTGCTCCGCGTGGGAGTCCAGACGCTAACCACTTAGCTATTCAGAGATATTTTCCGTGGTAGCCTGCTTCATTTTGTGGTCATCCGCTGAAGCTACTACATTCTGGCCACAAAGGACGACGACTTGACATAATAGAACAACTTGAAATATATAAACACAAGACACAAAACTTAATAAACGAACAGACAAAATTTGCCAGTGAACCATTGTTCAAAACACTCTTCCCACAACAATAAAAACGCAATTACCAGCACAACTAGTATACATGGACCAAATATTTTTAGTTTAGTTTAAAAAAAAAATTAAGTATGCGTGCGTACATGGAGAGAGTATGTGAATGTTGTGTAAAGAGGTGAAAAGTCGAGTGGAATGCATGCATATGTATATGTGGAGTATATACAATGTCATATATATGGTATATAACATGATATATATATTTATATAATATATGATATGTGTATGTGTATTTACAATATATGGTAGGTATGTATGTGATATATATATGTGTGTTTATGTATGGTATACGTTTAATATATGTATTTACTGTAATGTATAAGTATAATACATGCATATATATATATATATAACATAGTTATAAATATTATACAATATGCTTAATATGCTTATGTGTATTTAATTTTTATTATTTCAATCACTTAATTTTAAATTGTGTTAGCTTGAAATCGTTATTTAATTTAGTTTTAAAGTCAATATGATTATTTATTTGTCAAGAGCATCTCCCCCCAAAAACAGAGTTTAAAAATTAGACCCCCACGTGTTGTTTCCAAAGGAAAATTTGCCCCTTTAACAACCAAACACGTGTTCCTTTCCCACCCAGCTGACCTAGTTTAAGAGTTTAGTTTTAAAATACAATTAAAAAGACCAGTCAGTGTATAAACTGAATTTGCTATGTGCAAGTCTGTGTTATCACACTGTCTGGCGAACGCATCCTGAAGATGGGGGAACCAACCACAACAACTAGCTATTCTCTTCCCTTGTAATGTATTAGATTAAAAATAAATTCTTTTTTATTCTCTCTCTTCTTTGCGTAAAAGAACCCAAAGATTGTGTAAAAGGAAGTGGCCAAATATCATATTTTGAAATTGATTACCAGGATCGGATCCCAGGGGATTTCATCATGAATGATTCTATCATAATATTGATTAACAAAGAAGGATTAAACTCGATTTACCTCTTTGGAATTTTATTTTCTATTATTATTTATGTAATTTATATTATTAAGTTTTACAGTTTCCTATTATAATGATTTCTTTCTAAACTTTGGATACTTCACATATACGTATGTTATTTTGTGCTTATACTAATTTTTTTTTTTATATAAAATATTTTGCTAATAATATTGATTTTATGCTTGGAATTCCAAAAAATGATAGTACTATCATTCGAATACGTATCTACGTAATATTTTAGATAAAAAATCTGGTCTGAAACATTCATACGATCTTCTCTTGTTTCCTATTATTACAATTGAAAAGGTTCATATTTTACTTATTTGTCCTAATATAAATAAATAAAGGTGCTAGGGAGGTCAACTGCCTTTCCAGGCAGGTAGCCTAGAAAAATACGAAACAAATCTTTGAAATTTAATGCCAGAAATTTGGCACCACTATATAAAATAAATGTTTTTTTCTTTTATTGAAAAATGTTACAAATGAAAGTGATAGGTTTTTTTATATCTCTGCAAATTGCATTCCAGTTTGAAATAAAAAAATTCCTGTAATTGTTTAGACAATATTAAAAAAAAAAAATCTAAAAAAAATCTGGTGTGAAACACTCACACAACTTTTCTACCTCCAGTTCTCAAATGATAATTACAAAATTTTATGTTTGTGTACCAAATTTATGAATTTCGTCGAAAACTGAAAAAACTGTTCAGTAAAAGCGCACTTCCGGTTTAATAATTTTCTTGAAACTCGGATTTCAGCCATCTATTTATTTCTAACTAATTATGTTTGAATGATAGAATTGTATAATGAACTAGGATAGCACTTTGATGAAAATCTAACCCCACCCCTACCCTAAAAGTGCTCTTAAAAGAAATTTCCCAGAGAAATGTTTTAGATAAAAGTTGTAGATCTTTGCATGTTTAGTTTATATACAAAGTTTCAAAAAAATCGTCCGGAGCCATTTTTGAGAAAATTGCGAAAAAGTGAATAAATCATTTAATAAAGTGGTAAAGTAAACGCACTTCCGGTTATCCGATTTTTTTTCAAACACTGAATTTCAACAACATATTCAATTCTAATTAATATTATTTAGATGACAGAACTGTCTAATAAACTGAAATAGCACTTTAGAATTGGGAACTAACCCACCCCCCTCCCCCAAAAGTGGCCCCTTTTCAAAAAATTTTGGGGGCCAATTTTTTCCCGGAGAAATGTTTCAAATAGAAGTTGTAGCTCTTTGTATGTGTGGTTGATGTTTCAGTTTAAAGAAAATCGTCGGAGCCATTTTTGAGAAAATCGCAAAAAAGTAAAAAAATCCAACTAGTAAAGTGGTACTTCCGGTTGAGGAATTTTTACAGATAACGTACAGTCAGATCCCATGGTGACCTCTAAACGGAATATCAAATTTCAACTTTCTACGATTTTTCGTTTTTGAGCTATGCTGTTCACATACATACATACACACACACACACACACGGACACACACACACACACACACACACACACACAGACCATTTGCTAAAAACCACTTTTTTGGACTCAGGGGACCTCAAAACGGATATTTCCGGTGAAAACTCGATATCGAAAATTTGACACGATTACAATACTTCCTCTTACTAGGAGTAAGAGAAAGTAAAAAAACCTAGACAGTAAAGTACCACTTCCGGTTAACAGATTTGCTTCAAATTTGGAATTCTGGCAATGCTTGTAATGTGTCTTAATTATTCTAAAATGATAATTCTTAACTGATAAAGAAATATAATAAAAGATGATTTTTAAGATTCAATAATGACAGGTTTCTCAATAAGTAATTAAGGAAAATCTTTATTATTAATTACATTCATAAAAATACCCCGTCCTCACAATTCGTAAATTACAAGCCCATCTTCGTATTATAGAAAAGTGGCTTACCAAATTGAGAATCAAAATAAACCCTACTAAATCTAAATACATTGTTTTGACCCTCAACCGTAAAATCCTTCCTCCGGTCTATATACACAACAATCCTATATCGCCTGCAGATCATGTGAGATATTTTGGGGATTATACCTGGACAAAAGACTTACATGGAATCCTCATACTCGACTGAAAAGAAAAGACCTCAACACAAGATACCGACTGCTCGCTAAACTACTTGACAAACGTTCAAAAATAACTTTACACAATAAAATAAGACTATACACTTCCTCTCCTTATGCCGATATGGACTTAAGGACTAGAACTCTATGGCGCTGCCAAAAAAATGAAATCTAAACCGCATACAAACCTTACAATCTGAAAATTCTTCGCCGAATAGCTAACTCTCCTTTCTATGTTTCAAATCTCACTCTACATACTGATCTCAAAGTTCCCCTTGCTAAATCCCGTTATATCAAGTTCCATGAAAAGCTCAGATCGCACCCGAACCCTTTCGTACAACACCTTTTGTTCCCGATCACTTCCCGGATATCCAGTCCGACGGCTCAGCTGCCGATGGCCACGAGATCACTTGAATTAATGTTGGCCACCACTGGGTGACCAATATTCACGTTAATTTGCCCGCCAATTTATACTTCTTCTCAACAAATTTACTTGTTGTGCATTATGTTGTACAGTTGTAAATTTCAAATAAAAAGATTAAAAAAAAAAATTACATTCATAATAATTATTAAAATTATCCAACAATAAATAAAATAATAATGAAAATGTAGAAATGATTTCTAAGATTAAAAAAAAAAAAAATACTGGGTAATAATTTTGTGCTTTT
Organism: Triatoma infestans; assembly: GCA_011037195.1. Classification (NCBI taxonomy): domain Eukaryota; kingdom Metazoa; phylum Arthropoda; class Insecta; order Hemiptera; family Reduviidae; genus Triatoma; species Triatoma infestans. The sequence continues at coordinate 155,984 of JAAEAF010014902.1, forward strand.
AAGCACTAAAAAAAGAAAACTATAGGATGTGAGTCATTCTGTACGGTCCAACTATAGAATATCTAATTGCAGATATTACGTTAATTTTGTATAAAAGGGGCATTAACGTTGTTGGAATTATATTGGGCTAGTAGCCAATATTCTTGTAAAAAATACAGAGTGGACACACATAACATATAAAAACAGCCAACGACCATGACTCCCTTGTGTATTTGCGGCCATTTAAAAAAGTTTCACTTATATAATTTGTTATCGAACATTGTGTCTCTCTAGGCATTTTTTTTTTTGCGTGCATATCATTCATTTGCATTTATCTTTTTCTCTTTTTTTTTTTTTTTTACATCTAACCCAAGAAAAGACATGGACTATTTTTGATCAAATTCCTTGAGATAGTGTTGTGCCATTAACGTTGATATCTCACAAAGAAAATAGAGTTGGTCTTCTGTTTAGTTTATATTTTTAACTAAAAAGATGAAGGAAAAGTGTGCACTTTTTTTTTTTTTTTTGGAGCCTTCATATGAAAATAATTTTTTTCTATTTTTCTTTAATGTATTAGAATTGTACAGAGATACTTTCCATGATAGGCGGCTTCATTTTTAATGGTCATCGATCGGTTCCGGTCGTTTGCCTTGATGAAAGAAGTATGATAACACTGACTGTAGATAGAACAAAATCAGATTGTACACGGTTTTGCTCTGTGTTATCACACTGTTTTTTAACCACAGAATGAAGCAGGCTATCATGGAAAATATCTCCAATGTTTTCCAGCTCAATTAGAATTAAATTTGGTCAAAGTTTTTTAATTTCATTTTTTTGTCAACACAAAATTTATTAAAAAGTACAATTACCAGCTTCTTATAAATAAACAATATTTATTTATCATGAAAGTGGTACTAATTTATTGGGTGTTCATATGTACCAGGACGGACTGAATTCTGAATTTTCTCTGGAAACCGGAAATTGTTCAGACTTATTTTTCAATGACACCCATGTTCATGTAAATACTATTTATAGTTTCTTTGAAAATGTTTTCTTTACTTTCTCTTACTCCTAGTAAAAGAGGAAGTATTGTAATCGTGTCAAATTTTCAATATTGAGTTTTCACCGGAAATATCCGTTTTGAGGTCCCCTGAAGTGGAATCGTTTATTGTGATTCCTGAGGTGTGTAGTAGATGTCTTGAGGAGGGCGGAAGTTAGTTTAGAGATTTTTGGAAGTTAGAGCTCGATTTACTAACACTGAATTTATAAAAATAGACTATATTTTTACAGTAATTTAAATGTGAGAAATGGTAACTATTAACATGAAATACTTAGATAATTTAAAGTTAAAATAACAATTAATTTAAGATGATTAAAATAAATAAACTAAGATGCACAATTATGAAAATAAGTATAAGTAAAACCTGTATAAGGACGCGGAACTGCTGCTCATATAACGATGTACTCGTATATAATAATAATCCCCTCTTCCAGTGGGGCGAAGTTTATATTAGTGTCACTCACACACCGTCAGATGTGTAAGCAACACTCACACCAAGACATCTCTCCTAGTGTGCGACCTTGTGCGACCTTGGTTAGTTCGGTGACCAGTGATTTAGGTCAGTGGCCAGCTTTATCTGTGCTTGCTTTGATGCAAAGTATTGACCCTTGTATTGAAAAGGGTTTTGTTTGTTTGGCCGCGGCCTTGTCTTGAAGACAGCGGCCGGCCAGGCCACTAGTTATAAATTATCCTTTATTCCTGCCATCCTTTGTGAAGATAGCAGCTGGCTGGGACCACTTTGATACCACTTTGACATTGCTATGACTTTGATATGTCATTACACCTGAGTCCAAAAAAGTGGTTTTTAGCAAATGGTCTCTGTGTGTGTGTGCGTGTGTGTATGTATGTGAACAGTATAGCTCAAAAACGAAAACTCATAGAAAGTTCGAACTTGATATTCCGTTTAGTTATCACCATGAGATCCGACAATGGGTCACGTGTCAAAATTCCTCAACAGGAAGTACCATTTTACTAGTTTTTTTTTTTTTTTTACGTTTTTCCGATTTTCTCAAAAATGGCTCCAACGATTTTCTTGAAACTTAGTGTGTCAACTACACATACATTTTAAACATTTCTCTGGAAAAATTCATTTAAGGGCAGTTATAGGGGAGAGATGGTATTAGATTTTCATCTAAAGTGCTATTTCAGTTTATTAGACAATTCTGCCATCTAAATAATGTTAATTAGAATTGAATATGTTGTTGAAATTCCGAGTTTGAAAAAATCGGATTACCGGAAGTGCGTTTACTTTACCAGTTTACTAAATGATTTTTTTTCACATTTTCGCGATTTTCTCAAAAATGGCTCTGACAATTTTCTTGAAATAGATTGCTAAAATTTCGAGTTTCATGAAAATTTAGTAAACCGGAAGTGCGCTTTTACTGAACAGTTTTTCGATTAATTTCGTTAAAATTTGGTACACAAACTATAAAATTTGTCATTTATAATTTTGAGAACTGGAGTAAGAGAAAGTTGTGTGAGTGTTTCGCACGAGATTTTTTTTTTTTTTTTGTTTAAATGACTGCAATTTAGAGCACAACATTCTTTTATAATTATTGAGCACTTTACCAATGAAATATCTAGCACACTCGACGGAACAATAAGGAAAGTATTGTTAATATAATAATTTACTGTAAGGCTGAATTTGTACTAGTTTCCTGATTACTTACAACAATTTATAATGAAATCAATTGGTACCAATGTTTGTGGTTCCTTAACTGATTTATGCGGTTTATAAAACTGAATACCTGATATTATTCATATAACGGATATATGGTCCAGGTCTAGTAATAATATTCTAACAGTAATAGTCAATAATAGTCATTAAAAAAATGAAGGTCTGTCTATGAAGCGCTGTCACAGTTACTGTTAATACTTATCAATAGTTCTCACAGTTTGACAGATTTTTCTCTTTAAGGGCTGGCATTTGATTATGGGAATCGTCATAATCTAGGACGATGCGTTCTGCTCTAGTGTGTTACGGGCCTGATAAGGAATCGACTTACAATAAAACACTGAACTCATTCATGTATGTCTTAAATGAATTCTCCCAGATCTGTTTGAAAATATCCCTCCAGCAGGCCGACAAATGATTTAATTCCAGCAAGATGGATGTAGCGAGGATAATAAATAAGTCATTAAGATCGGACTTACCGGATAAATGATTTGGCAAGCACTGTCCTATTTTTACGCCTTTTAGGATCAGAACTTAGGCCTTTGGATTATTTCCTATACCCAAAAAAATAAAGTTAATAACAACTTAAGCCCTGTACAAAAACGAAGAAACAAACAAAGACGACTTTAGGAGAAAGCTTGAATGTTACGCAAAATCTTGAATTTAATTTGAATGTTTTTTGCATAATGATTTCCATGAAAATTCATCAACAGAATTTCATGCTTAGCTATTTAACTGAACTGAATTTTTCAGTTTATTATTACTTTTTCAAAGATTCGAAAGATTTTTCTATGAACTTTGTATGTACAGAATAACAATTTTCACATAAACACGTTTGTCTTGGAAAATACGCAAGATAAAAAAAAAAGAAGAAAATAATCCAAATGACATCTTATTAATTTTTTCATTAGTGGTGGTGGTCAATCTAAAGGGGATACCCAAGTTTCTGAGATTTCTGCTATTTTTCGTTTTACACACATACGCATACTAATAGACAGATTATCTGTTAAAAACTAATTCTTTTCTTACTCACGTAACTTCTTCCCAACAATTAGAGTACGTAAAAAAAAAAAAAAAAAATTATTTCTGTTTTAAATCGTATTAATTTACTTCAGTCTTTATTTAATGGAAGCCTTGGAGATGATCTTAGTCTGTATGTTGTTGTAGTAAATTCCAATATGCACAAAGATGGAATTGCCTACTGGTAGGATGAGCTGAATTTCACCTGAGGGTAATATAAACCCATGTAGATTACAAATCAACTGCGTTCTACCGGCCGTATTTGTAATATGTGCATATGTTGAGAGGGAATATTTTCGTAAATAAATGTTCCTATTGATATACTTAATTATTATCCGCCGATATTCCAACATCTCTGTGAGTTTGTTTTACATCTCGAGGGTAAATAATTCTTAGATCTGGATTGTAATTTATTTAAATTCCTGCCAAAAAAAAAAAAAAAAACTTTATTACTTTAAAAAGATTAATTAATAAAATTGAAATACAAATATTCAAATGTGGAATTTTTCATGTATTTTTTTTTTTAATATTTATTTTATTTTTCAATTATAAAATATTACTAAGTTTTGATGTTATTTACAGGTATGTGATGGCTGGACCTGGTACATCCCCTCCTACACAGTTACTTCAATATTCCCTTACAGTGAGTAAAAAACCGGTTTTGAATATTTCACCCATTCTTCCACCATGATGGTTGGTAAAAAAAAATATAAATTGGAGAAATCTGTATCAATTTGGGTGATGCATGTGCGTAGAATGTAAATATGTAATTTCTAAAAAGAAATTCTAGCGATTTTTTATTATTTATTTTTTCTTTTTAAATTATCTTTTCAAAGGTCATTAGGTACGGCATTTAAATAGTTTTCCATCTACATAGTCACGTAAAGCATATTCGCCACATGCAAACAAACGTACTATCCTTACAAGAATATAAGTGCAATATATTTCATATTATGGCCCATTAATGTCGTCAACAAATTTGCAGCTACTATCTTCTTTGCCATACTATGTCACCGTTATTTGTGCTCCCTACCATCAGGTATAACTTTGTCTGGTTTATGTACATTACCCGGAATTAATGTATTCAAAAGAAAGTCTGTCTATTATGTCTAGATATGTTTAACTGTTTGTTCCATAATATTTTGCTGTAAAGAAAAACTGAAATTCAACAACTTTCCATTATGGCGTTTTAAACTTCGATGTTTCACTTGATTGTAAATAAATAAATGGTATAACAATTTATTTGAATTATTTAAGTCGCATCGCTTAAGCCTGTTTCAAAACAGGCTTAAGGTGACTCAGCACTCAATAGAAAGAAGTATGCTCATTATTACAAAAAAAGATAGAATAAAAAATGAACTTATAAGGCAAAAAAACTCGAGTGTCTGATGTGGTGGAAGCGGCGTTGAAGATAAAGTGGAAATGGGCTGGGCATGTGGCAAGGATGAAGGAAGATAGATGGGCGAAGAGAGTAACTGAATGGATTCCTTTGGATAGCACTCGGAGAAAAGGTAGACCGTTCTCGAGATAGAAGGATGCTGTAATGAGACTCTGTGGAACATTGTGGCAAAAAAGTGCTCAAAACAAGAAGGGATGGCAAAATCTAGAAGAGGCCTTTGCCCTCAGATGGGCCTAGTTACCAGATTTTCAATTTGTATAGGAAAAAGAAAAATTATTACAAGGAAAGAATCACAAGAAGAAGTAACATTTTATTTTATTAATTTTCAATTAAATTTCTCTTTATACTGTTTTGTATATATTATTTGTATTTTTTTCTGGGAACAATAAAGGCTATTATTATTATTATAAGTCGTGTCGCTATATGTAGTAAGTCATTGACCTAAACCTTCCGAGGCTTTCACGTGCAAATCCAGCGCGCTATTACAGAGCTATATCTTTCACGTATGGTACATTTCATTTAAATGGAACATCAATGGGATTTTGCAGCTTCCACCAGAGCACATCTCTAAAATCAATGTTTACTTTGCCTTAATCCTAGTAAGAATATAATCGTGTCAAATTTTCGATATCGAGGTTTCACTGGAAATATCCGTTTTTAGGTCCCCTGACTCCAAAAAAAGTGGTTTTTAGAAAATGCTATGTATGTATGTGATTAACATAGCTCAAAAATGAAAAACCGTAGAAAGATCAAAAACTTGATATTCCGTTTAAGCATCATCGTGGGATTTGACAGTAGGTTATCTGTCAAAATTCCTCAACCGGAAGTACCACTTTACTGGTTATTTTTTTTTTACTTTTTTACTTGACTCCAATGATTTTTTTTTTTTTGGAACTTTGTAACATCAACTACACATAAAATGAGCTACAACTTTTATTTGAAATATTTCTTCGGAAAAATTCATTTAAGGGTACTTTTAGGGGAGGGGGGTGGGGTTACGGTTTCCTCTAAAATGCTATTTCAGTTTATTACACAATTCTATCATCTAGATAATATTAATTAGAATTAAATATTTTGTGGAAATTCCGAGTTTGAAAAAAAAAACGGTTGACTGGAAGTGCGTTTTTACTAGGAAGTATTGTTCAATTTTTGCGATTTTCTCCGTAAATAACACGAAGAATTTCATTAAATTTGATATACAAACTATAAAATTTGTCAATCACAAATTTGAAAACTGGAATAAGAGAAAGTTGTGTGAGTGTATCACACTAGATATTTTTTCTCGGAAAAATGTTCAAAATAAACGTAAAAGACCTCTCTAGTTACTATATTAAAATTTATAGAAAACTCAATGGAGTTTTTTAATCATAATTGCGAAAAATTGCAATAAATCCACTAAAGTGGCACACCTTTTTCAAGCATTTCGACCGAAATCTTATTTTCAGTTAGCTTAGATATCCAAACGGAATCTAAAGGATGGAGCTCTCTGTAATCTTTTGTTCTGTGAGTTATGCTATATACATACACATGCTCTGCTCTAGCAATTGTGTAAAAATATTCATTTTTATACGTAAAGGACTCAAAACATGTATTTCGCCCTATTTCCGGGCGGATATTCAATTTAATCATTCAATAATTTTTACAATAATTAATCTCAGAATTTTCCCTAAAAAAAAAAAAATATGCTTCAGTTAAAAGTGTTACGCATTTGTGTGTCGTGATAGATGATACAAGAAATTTCAAGAAAAATCGATAAACTGTTTGGTAAAGCTAGGAGAGATGACGCACATTTCAAAGTTATGCGTTGTATCAAAATATAGGAGATGTATAAAAGTGGAAATGCTTATAAATGTAATGACATGGCAAAGTCATTGACATCGGCAAAGTACACCAAAGAAATAATAATTTACAACTAGTGGTTCCAGCCAGCTGCTATCTTAACAAAGGGTGGCAGTAATAAAACAGCAACTTAGTTAGCCGCCGACAGCAGCGGCCAACCAAACAAACAACAAAGCCTTTTCATCAATACTTACATCAATAAGCAAGCACCACGATAAGGTTGGCCACCGAACTGACCTGAATAAGGTCACCAAATTACGAAGGTCGCACACTAGGACAGATGTCTTGGTGTGAGTGTGAACAACAGTAATATATAAACTCTATCATATACGACGAGATCATTATTGTATCATCTACGACCAAACGAGCACGTCTTTATACACAAGCGGCAATTTACTATACACAGTTATATTCAACCTTATCATTCTCTTAGTTGTGCATCTTAGTTAGTTATTTTATCATTCTAATTTATCTTCTATTTATTACTAAGTATTTTATTATAATTATTAGTTACCATTTCTAACGTTCAAAGTATTGTTCAATTATAGTTATTTTTATATAAACCGTTTAATTATTCGAGCACTAACTTCCCAAAATCTCTCAAACTAACTTCCGCCCTCTTCAAGACATCTGCTACTCCAGGAATCACACATCAAACGATCCCATTACATAAAACATATGTCAACTACTATTATCTAAAAAAAAAAATGTTATTTTTCAAAATAAAGACATTTATTCCAGAAATAAAATACAAATACACTACATTTGGCCGTCTCTCCTACTATGGTAGGATAGATGACGCACCATAGGTAGGAGACCTCTCCTCTGTGAGGGTAACATGGCTGCGCAACATGAAACTTGGTAAACACTATGTCAACGAGTCCAACTTTAACGACAGCAGGAAATCTTTCATTTCAATTGCAATTAATATAGTATATAAAAAAAAAATTTACTAAGCGTTATGAAAATTCGGGTATTCACCTCATACGTATAGCTGATGCTTTTAAATATTCGTAGAACACAGAAGAATACATAAAATAACTGAAGAATTTTGCAATACGTTCGCTTCTGATCTCTCTACTCCTGGACTAACATCCATGACGCCACGTGGTGGCAAACAAGAGTAGCAAAGTCTACGTCTTCTCTCCTAGCCACGTCATGACTCTTAGCTTTACCCTATACTGATTTCGATAAAATCGCGTAGAACTGACAAAAAAAACTCCTTCGGTAATGTCGCACTTCTGGATATTGATTGACACCTTCGTATTAGATGCGGTGTTGGTTCCTTAACGGAATATTTTTTATAACAACTTCCTGTGATATTTCATTTTTGAGATATTTTGTTAACACATCTACACACACAAACACGGAAATTTTTTCGTAACCCAGGGGACGTGAAAGCATTTACTTCTGGTGAAAGCTCAAGAGCGAAAATTCGACACTACCCCAATAATTTATCGTACAAAGTAAAATAGAAAGTAAAAAAAAAATCTGGCGTGAAACACTCACACGACTTTGTGTTACTGCAACATACATAATTTATTATAATTGACAAAAATTTTTTATCAGTTTATAATTCTTCCTAGATGTTTAATTTGCTTCAATCTTATATCATTGGGGGAATTTAAACCTAATAAAAACCACTTTTTTGTGAGAGGGTTTACATTCAAAAATCCTTATAAATAAACTTTCTCGAAAGAAGAATTTTCAACGAAATATGATAGGTCTCTGTATATTGTAAACCATATGAAATCCATGAATGTTTTAATCGTGAAAAAAAACACAGAAAACTGAAAAATATATGAGACTCATCAGTAAAAACTCATTTCCGGTCAACTCATATTTTCTTTTCAAGCTCAGCATTTTTGGCAACATATTTAATTATAATTAATATTATTTAGAAGAAGGAATTGTATAATAAACTAAAAATTGCATGTTAGTGGTAGAGTTGGGCAGTAATTAATTACAAGAGTATTTAATTACACCTTCAATTACATGTGTAAAATTGGAACATACTTTCATTAGGAAAACAGTTTGAATGATCCAAAATATAAAAATAACTGGTTCCAAAGAACAATTCACTGAAGTGGAATTTTAATATCCAATTACAATTACTGTAATCGTTTTAAGTAATTACAATTACTTCTTTCAATTACTGTAATTGTAATTGAGGCTCTCAATTACAATTACTTCTTGCCGCTATGTAATTGTAATTACAATTACCAGTCATTCAAATACAATTACATGTACTTGTAGTTGCAGTAATAGAATTACAAATACAAATACAAAAAAAAGAAAATTGAGTAATTGAATAAAAGTAAACTCTGCCACTCAATAATCTCTTGGGTTAAATAAATTTGTTCTCTCAATTATCATTAACGACTGGCAAAAATTTCAAGAGAATTCAGCCTCTCAAATTTTGTACCAAAAAAAAAGATTAAAAAACTGGACCAAAAAAAGTTTTAGAAACTTGAAATTTTTGGTCAAAAAATGATTAATTATAGTTGGTAGATAGAATTTTTTTGACCCAAGACATTGTTGAGTGTAGACAAGGCCAGGTTTACTAAAGATTCATTTGGTGGATCGACGATTTTTAAATTTAATTTAAGCTCCTGAGAAGGAGAAGGCTTCTGCACTGAGAAAGCTCCGGGAGCAAATGACCATATTTAACAATAAATATATCTCAGTAGAAATTACATTGTTAATGTAAGTAAATTTATTTCTTATGAGTCAGAATTTAATAAATAAAAAATATTTCCTAACATATGACTTTTTCCTTTTTTTTCTTTTACCGTTGACTAATATCTAATTACTTTTTTTAGTGCCATTTCGGCGTTAATAATTACAATTACCAAATACAATTACTTGGAATTGCATTAAAATTACTTAGAATAGCAGAACTACAATTACAATTACATGTAATTGTATTTGGTAATTGAATTACTTAGGCTCAACCAGTAATTATTGTAATTGTGTACCACAATTAACAATTATTCATAAAGTAATTGCAATTACCATTTACAATTATATGTAATTGTAATTATATTTCTCCAATTTCAAATTACAGTGATTGGTAAGTAATCGTAATTGTAATTGAAATTACGTTTTGCCCAACACTGGTTAAAGGGGAACACTACTCCATCTTTCCACCAAAAGATCTCTTAAATGAATTTTCCTGGAGAAATGTTTCAAATAAAAGTAGTAGCTCATAAAATCTTTAGTTTAAAGAAATTTATTGGAGCCGTTTTCGAGAAAAACGCAAAAACTGAAACTTGCATAAACTGGTACTTCCAGTTAAGGAAATTTAACAAATAACTTTTCCTGTCGGTTCCCATTGTGATACCCAAACGGAAAAATTGAGTTTGACTTGCTAATAAATGAATTTTAACTTAATTCATGCAAACAAAATCACAGACCATTTTCCAAAAATCACTTCCTTGGATTCAGCGAACTTGGAAACGTATATATATTTGATGAAAATTCGAGATGGAAAAATTTGACAGGATCACAATACTTTCTCTTACAGTAGTAAGAGTAAGTAAAAAAAAAAAAAAATCTGGTATGAAACATTCACACAATTTTCTCTTACTCCATTTTTCAAACTTGTAATTGACAAATTTTATAGTTAGTATACCAAATTCAATTAAATTATTCGGTGTTTTTTATGAAGAAAATCGCGAAAACTGAAAAAAAAAAAACTGTTCAGTAAAAGCGCACTTCCGGTTTACTATACTTCGTGAAACTCGGAATTTTGGCAATCAATTTATTTCTAATTAATGTTGTATAGATGGTAGAATTATATAATCAACTAAGATACTACTTTAGAGAAAAACATAACCCTACCCCTTCTACTACCCCGATAGTCCCCTTAAATGAGTTGTTACCCAGAGAAATGTTTCAAATAAAAGTTGTAGCTCTTATGTGTAGTTCATATAATTATTATTATTGAGTTCGGGTGCATAATGGCGCGGGACAGTAAGCCTATGTGACTTAGAACCCCACCAGATACCCCCACTATCCCTTAATAGATCTCCCCCGGTAGCTTACCGGTTAATCTACAGTATCCCAAGATATCCCTAAACTCCAGCTCGCGCAGACAATCCTGCGAGAGTGATGCCCTCCCAAAGACACGAAACCTAGTTCCAGCGAAACGGGGACACTGACAAAGGTAGTGGTACACCGTTTCCCTGACTCCGTCGTCACAGTTCTGACAAATGGGACTAGACGTACACCCAAGTGTGTCCAGTCACTATCCCTATCAGGGTCCTCAGACCCGTCCTACTAAGGAACAGGAGATACTCCGAAGTTCCCTGCTTACTTGTCTTTATAAATCTTTTGGCTTGGAGGCACCCCTGCGTGTCCCCCCAGCGTTTCTCCAAAACTTTCGTCTCCCAAAGTCTAATCTGTTTGTCACGAAACGTCTTTGTGACAGCCAGGGCTGGTTCAGGACCGCAAAATGGTTGAGATGATCCCTCCCTAGCCAAACTGGTCTGCCCTCTCATTCCCCTCTATCCCCGCGTGTCCAGGTATCCAATAGAGGCGCACCGTACCCTCCGAGCTAAAGCATTGAGCTTCCTCCGACATTCTCCCACTAATTTCGAACTCCACCAAGGCTTACTCAAAGCCCTTAGTGCGGCCTGGCTATCCGAGAAAATCCGCACTTCTTTGAACTCTCCCTGCCACTCCCCCACCAGGTGGCAGCATTCAATAATGCCCACCACCTCTGCCTGAAAGACCGTGGCCAACCCACCCAAGGCCACCGAACTCCCTCTGTCCAACTCCTGAAACCATGCTCCCGCCCCCGACAGGCCAGTGCCCTCCTGCCTAGAGCCATTTGAATAGCAGCGAATAATACCGCTGCCCCACTCCGTTGGCCTCGTGAGGTTATCATCCCCTATACTACATATAATTAGTTTAAAGAAAATCGTTGGAACAGTTTTAGGAAAATAGCAGAAAATAGAAATAATTTTCAGCAAAAACGCATTTTTGGTCATCTGATTTTCTTCAACCTCGGAATTTCAACAACTTATTTAATTCTAATTAATGTTATTTAGATGATAGACAGGTGTAAAAAACTGAAATACCCGCACCCTTCCGCCAAAAGTGTCCTTAAATAAATTTTCCCGGAGTAGTGTTCCAAATAAATTGTAGATCTTTGTATGTGTAGTTGATATACCAAGTTTAAAGAAAATGGTTGCAGCCATTTTTGAGAAAATTGCAAAAAAAGTAAAAAAAAAAAAAAAAAAAAAACCTTTTGTAAAGGGATACTTTGTAGGGTAGTGCACCCCCACCCCGAGCAGAGAGGAAAGCGCCCCTCTCGAGCGAGAGGGGAGAGGAGAGGCCAGTTTGGATATTAATACGGAGATAGAGTCAAAAAAAGCTATTTCTGTTAACAGTCTAGACTTCAAGTAATATCGTTTAGCCACGTCAGTCTGTCTGTGTTCAGTTCTTGTAGTGTATAAGTTACAGTTCCTTGGCAGTCAGTCATCTACACTTAATATCAATTATCTATCTTTCTACCGATATGGCGGTGTTATTTACTATCACCATCCACAACAACATTCTTCCCCTACAATCACTTACAGTTGGTGGGATGATGTAGGGGTAGAGAACCCCCACCACTCATCCACACTAGCGAGTGAACCCCCACCATCATCAGAGAAAAAGAGCCCCTCTCGAGAGAGAGGAGAGGAGAGGCCAGTTGGATATATATACGAGAGACAGAGTCAAAAAAAGATATTCTGTTCACAGTCTTAGACTTCAATTGTACATATCGTTTAGCCACGTCAGTCTGTCTGTTCAGTTCTTGTAGTGTAAAGTATACAGTCCTTGGCAGTCAGTCATATACATATATATCAATTATATATCTCATACCGATATTGAGGTGTTATTTATCTATCAACATCCACAACCAACATCTCCTCCAACAACCCTTACATTTCAGTTGTGGAATTTTGACAGATAACGTACTATCGGATCCAATAGTGATACCTAAACGGAAGAATATCATGTTTGAACTTTTTCATTTTGGAGCTACGCTGTTCACATACATACATACACAGACCATTTTCTAAAAACCACTTTTTTGGGCTCAGGAGAACTCGAAACGTGTGTTTCCTGTGAAAAATTCGATATCGAAAATTTGATACGCTTACAATACTTCCTCTTACTAGGATTAAGAGAAAATAAAAATAAAAAGTCATTTACGAACATATTCCACACATGCGCGATTGGTTCTTCATATTCTAAGATAAACCGATTCTTGATTGGGTGTGAGAGTATTATTTCATTGAACTTCCTCTATCTGGTGCCATTCATCAATAATTTTTTTTTTTCCAATAAAATTGTCCAGGAAAAAAACCGAGGAAAAGCCAGGTCATAAATTGAATAATTAGAATACATTTAAATATCAAAGTATTTTCATGGTTAATGGGTTTAAAGAATAATGAGGCGGATAAATTAGACCATATTATTGTCAACGACAGAGTATAGTAGGAGGTAGGGATTATACTTGACTGTTCGTTTAGAAAGTTCACTGAATAGTTCAAATGATACAGTGATATAGTGGGGAGAATCTGGTTTCCATTCATTATAATATACTGGTACGGGTTAAAGTGGATCAACTTCAAAACGTTTGTCCGCTACAGTTAAGCCAGGTGTCAGTTATTGGAAAGACAAGGACTTGTATATACTGTTAACATTGCATGAACTGGGGATTCATCAATTATCTCTTTTAACTTCATGTTTCATACAAGTACTGTTTAACATTGAATACACTTTACCAATAGAAATTGTTAATTACTTTCTCCCACTTGATAGTTCCTTTTCATTGAACATCAATCACTCGTCTATTACATTTTAAATATTTAAACAGTTTATGGGGATATAGGTTTTAATTTGAATGTACTACTATTTCTTATTAGTCATCTGTGTTCGTTTCCATATTACTTTTTCTTTTTCTTTTTTTGAAGGGAGGGCCAATGCACCGCGACCCGTTTCGATCTATTGTGCTATCCCACTGGATGCCGCAGACTATTGCCCAGAGCACCTGAACAGATGTCCTTCTCTGAATATCCGTTCTAAAAAACCTCCATCAGGTTGAGAGTCCTGAGGAATCCCAATACCCTGACGGGCTCTAGAGAGGGTATACGCCCAGGGTAAGTTACCCAGGTTCTTGAATCTTCTCTGAGCTGCAGTCTGCTAGGAGATTTAATAGAGTTCCCTCCAGCTCCACACAGAATCTGCATGAGTTGTCACTTTCCAAACCTAGCTTCACCAGATGTCCTCCAAGTCGGCAATCCCCGTGAGGAAACCCGTAAGAACGCGTAGCTCCCACATTATTTATATTAGACTTTAGACAATTGTATATATTTACCTTTAGGAGGTTATAGCTGCTAAAGCTGACACTCCTGGAGTCTTGTAAATTTTTTGTATATTTACTGCAAATAAAGTATGATTGATAGCACTAAAACCCGCCAAGGGCCCTGTTTCTCGAGCATTTTCCACTTTCTAATACACTGAGGTCTTGTTCAACGTTATCTAGCAATCGCATCCGCAAACTCAATCTACTATTTCTTCCTCCCGGATAGTCAATGAATAGTTTCTTCGGTGGTTTTCGAGCATTCTTACAGTGTTAGTTTACCCTCTAGGGAAAACTGGTCAAGATTGGGTCCGTCTGGTGTGATACCTGACAATTACTTCCGGTGTTACTCAGACGGTTCAAGAATGGATGGTAGGTCTGAAGCTGCGGTCTATTTTGAGAACAGAGATCATTTGGCAGTATCCCTTGGTGAATGGACCACAGTCTTCCAGCTTGAGGTTTATGTTATTCTTTGTTATGTCTTGAATGAGAGAGTATGTAACACTAACTTGGAAGGTGTTTGTATCTGCTTGGACAGCCAAGCTGCGCTGAAGGCGTTGAGTTCATGTGTCTTCACTTCCAGGTTGGTGTTAGAATGTTCTAAAAGACTGGAAGATCTTTCTTCTCTCAAGGATGTGCTTCTAGTCTGAGTGCCAGGTGACGTGGCAATTTTTGGGAATGAGGAAGTGGATAGGTCTGGCAAATTAGGCGCCTCTCTTCCTTTCATTGGTCCCGAGCCTTCTGTTGGCGTGTCTTCTGGCACATGTCTGTCAAGCTTCCAGACATGGACAGCTTCACAGCATTCATCCTTATGGATGAGCTCAGTTGGTTTTCGGCAGACCAAAATGCCCATCGGGGGTCCGGACAAGGCCATTAGTGAGTCGTTGCTGTGTTTTTCACGGAACTCTCTCCGGCATTTGGTTGGATCTCTTACTGGGCATTGTGGTTTAAGGAGACACCTCTACATAATGGGGCTCATGCTGGATCCATTTTGTAGAGCCTGTGAGACAGAGGAGGAAACACCCAACCATCTTATGACTGATTGCCTGAATTGTGAGGAAATTATGTTCAGGACCTTTGGTTGGAATAGGATGTCTGTGGAAGAGCTTACGCTATTTCCGCTTAAGGTTATTGTCCGATTTATTCGGACTGCGGTGAATCTTAGATGGATTAGATCCGGGTCTGGATTTTTCTTCTAGACCCGGTTTGTTGTTGTTTTACTTGGGGTAGCTATATGGGCCCACTGAAGCTTTGGGCCCACTGAGGGTTTGGTCCCTCCCATTCTTTGAATAATAATAATAAATTCTTTGGTATCTTGCCCTGCTCGATATTTTGCAGGTTTCCTAACCATCTCAACCTCCCATGCTTCAAATCCTGTAAACCATATAATTCTTTGATTTCATCTCATTCCGCAGATAAAACCGTCCGTATAAAATGAAAAACCGCAGGAAGCTCAAACCCTATAACTAAAAAGAAGGCTAAATCCGCCAATCGGAAATACCGCTTTACTGAGTTATTCCGATCGGTTTTTCGTGTTTTTCTTTCTGGAAAACGGCTCTATCAAATTTCTTTAAACTTCGTACACTTTCTATATACATTAAATACCTATCTATTTAAAATATTTTATCAGGAATTTGGGGGGGGGGGGGCTGCGAATTTATTGAATTGGTTTTGGAGATTTTTTTTTTAAAATTTTCTTGTAAATATCTGCGACTATTTTCTCTATATGAAAATGTTAATGTGCACAAGATTCAAATGCATCAATTTTATTAGGCATATTTTGCAGAAACATCAATTACATTAGATTTTTAAAAATTTAGTGGTTAGGTTTAATGTTTTTTTGGCGATTCCTCCTAACTATATCGCAATCACTTTTAGTTAATACTGTTAACCAACATACACTACCAAAAGCTCTACATTTATGTCAGGGTAACTCAGTCAAAATTTCATGTTTATAGGAAAAATTGGCATTTTTATATTTATATTTAACTGCAGTCAGAGTATTTCATAAACCAACTGTTTCTTGTTCTTTTTAATCTATAAAATTAAATATGACAAAATTTAATCAATTTTTTAGTATAGTTATTTTAATTTTAGTGCATCTAGAACATGTTACACTGAATGCAAAGAAATCTTTCTTTGGAGTCACTAGAGCCTGCGGAAAAACATGGGGTCTCTCCGTCAAATGGCCCACTGGCTCTATACGCGGACCATCATACCTGTTCTCACTTATGGGGCAGTGGTGTGGTGGCCAAAAACGGAACAGCAGTTCGCGAAGGCACGAAGAACCTATCAGGGGTGCAAAGGCTGGCGTGCCTGTTAATTTCGGGGGCATTTTGCAGTGCCTCAACGGCAGCTTTGGGACTACTGGTGGGGCTACTTCCGCTGCATTTTTTTATACAAGCGGAGGTGAGGGCCAGTGCGTACAGAGACTAATGAGCATTGGCCAGTGAAAACAGAAGAGCTCCTTGGCCAAGCAGTTGGACATAATACAGAAGGTTTACCCTGGCCTTATTTTCAATATGGCTGGGGAAGATTGCTGTCCAACATTCCACTTTGATATCCCCTTCCAGGTGATCTTTATAACAGGTCGGGATAGGCTAAAAGTTGGGAAAAACGTGGCCGGACTGGGGGATCCTGGTTCACGGATGGATCCAAAATGGCCTGCAAAAGTGGAGCCGGAATATATGGAGTTAAACCGAAGGTACTCATTGAGAGGCCTCTTGGTGGATACTCCACGGTATTCCAGGCTGAAGTTTATGCCATAAAGGTCTGTGTTGAGGAGAACGTATGTATGGGCCCTAGGGAGATATGCATCTTTTCGGACAGCCAGGCGGCACTGAAGGCTCTTGAATCATTCAGAATCACTTCTTCCCTAGTTAGGGAGTGAAGAGACTTCCTGGAGGCGCTATCCCGGCACATAAAGTGCGGCTGATATGAGTGCCGGGGCTCAAGGCGATACAAGGCAATGAACTAGCTGACCAACTGGCCACGAATGGAGCGAACACCCCTTTCTGTGTGCCGGAACCTGTTCTGGGGCTAGTCAAAAGTATGGCGAGCGTGTCTCTGAGAGAATGGACTCGGAGAGAACATAATCGTCACTGGAGGCTAAATACTGGGGCAAGACACAGCAATCAGTTATGCCAGAGCTATGCAAAAGAAGAACCAGAGAGACCCTGGGTCCTAAGCAGGTATCAGATTTGTCTGATAACAGGCCTGTTTACGGTAGGTTCAAGAAACATCTGTACAAGGTGGGATTATTTGATTCGAAACCCTTGTGAGACTGTGTCAGGAGAAGGAGGAGACGGCCTCTCACCTGTTGTTTGATTGCGTCGCAATCGGCAGAGTGAGACTTCGAGACGTTGAGACTGGAGGAAATCTTACTTCAAGAAGGACTGGTGGGGAAGGTCCTGGACCTCATGAAGAGGGAGGATTCCTCTACTAACTGCCTGGGTTAGAGCCCCCCCCCCCCATATCATTCTATTCTATTCTATTCTAGTACAGTTATTTTAATTTTAGGTTTATAATTATTTTTTTTACCTTAGTTATTTCATAATAAACAAAGGTTGATAATTTTGATATTTCCAATGGAATAAATCAAATAAGGATTTATAAAAAAATAACTTTTTTCTCAGAGGGATAAAATAGGAAATATAAAGATAACTAACCTCTAGATCTATATAAATGAAATTACAAATTTTCCATTTTATAAATGAACCTCTAGAAGAAACTGTACGCATTTTCATTTACTTGCAACAGTTTAGCGTGTTGAACTGTGTCCATGTGCTGTTGTGAAATGTTCTAATTGAAATGTCATGTTGACAAAAATGACAAAACAAAAACAAAAAAGAAGGAAACTAACAACAGTCTTGGCGCTATTCTGTGTTTTGTTCAGTTGAAGTTGATAAAGATTTTTGATATACCCTCTGTTGGGGGAAAAAAAGTACGTCTTTCCCCCTCAAGAATACAACAAGTTGATGTCATCAACATTCACCCAGATGAAAAAATATATACAACTAACCCTTTTTGCTTAGGAAATACTTCTTTTTTCTTTAATTTTTTTTTTCTTTTTTAAGTTAAGTTTGATACATAGTTTTTTCTGTTATCTAACTGTAGGTGGTTTGTGAAGAGTGGAAAATAAAAGAAAAAGGAAGACCATGGAGAGCGATTCAACCCTCTTGTTTAGTGGTTAGATTGGTAGAAAAATGAAAAGAGGGTGAAAAGTATCATTGAGTTTGAAGGGTAGTTTTCTCCCTTCCACTGGAGTGCGCAGTTTCTTTTTTATTTTCATCCTTCATCTTCTTTCTTGGTTGGCCAGACAATTGAACTAGACTTTGCCATCTTCCATCGTTCTTCTTATAAGTGTGTAACAGTTTTCCTTATCTCGGCCGGGAGTAAAGTTTTAACAGTTACAAATTCATTTTACACACGGCGACGTTACTGAATGTTATTTTGTTCTTTTTTGTTTTTCAGTTTGCAATTTTCTCGAAAACGGCTTCAAAGATTTTCTTTAAACTTGGTAAACTACGTATATACATAAATACCTACGACTTTTATTTGTAACATTTTTGTGGGAAAATTGAGTTTTTGGAGGTGTTGGGGGAACAGTAACGTTATGCTATCCACCAAAGTGCCAGTTCAGTGCAATGTATGGTTCTCCAACATATATAATATTAAGAAATTATAGAATTGATATCCGGTATTTTATCCGCCGGTTCCTGACCGGTTTCGGATTTTCATCTATCGTCAGAATAAATTCACCAAGTTTCTTGGAGAGATTTTACTTCAACTTAATGTTTCTATTACACTCACACTTGTTGGCTGTATGTATGTGGGGAGGTTATAACGTATAACTTATAACTGTATCTTACCTCATATAACTTATAACCTCCCCACCTTATAACCTTATAAGGATACACCTTATAACCTCCCCACATATATACAACCAACAATTGTGAGTGTAACAGAAACATTAAGCTGGAAGTGAAATCACTACACTTGAACGTGGTGAATTTACTCTGACGAAGGATGAAAATCCGAAACCGGTCAGGAACACCATAAATATACACGGATAAAAAACAGGGGTCCAGCATTATTCCCATCCAGCATAGTCGCAAGAGAATTAATACTAGTGCCTGCGCGGGAGACTCCCAAGGCGAGATGGCAAGTAGCGGGTGAAAAACAAAAATGAATAATAATGTAAAATAAATGAAAACGAGACTTACCCTTCGGTGACTGTGTGTGATGACTCGACGAAGGGCTGCTGAGACGAATGGCGGGCTGAAAAAGGAAGAGGTGGCGTAGAAGAAAGGAACTCAGGTGAGCGTAGAAGGATTGGAATGCTCCTTTAGAAGCGGATGATGCCGTTGTTGAAGCGGCGGGTGATACCGAGTCCACTAAGGCACAGGTGAAGTAGCCTTGTGAAGGTGATGGCGCGTAGAGATGAGTCTTCTTACTCATCGAGGAGTCAATATTAATTAACATGGCGAATAGGCGCGTATAAGGCGGCACAAAATTTAAAGGCGAAATTAACACTATCACACAGACTAAGAAGAAGTGGTAACAGAAGAAGAGAACAGCACAAACACTGCTGCTCAGGCAAACTGTTGAAGACAAATGAAGAAATTTTATAGGAAGAGAACGTTTTGAAGGGTGTAGGAAAGTAAGTATGGCGCAAACCCAGAGAGATAAAAGGCGCCGACAATCCCACCATTAGGAAAGAGAGAGGTAAAAAGGCGGGGAGGCGTGGGAAATATGCAGGCGATGAAATAATTCTGAAATAGCGAGGCAAAGTTAATCTCTCAAAGATGCCGCGACCTAAAAACTAGAATTCCAAATTCAAAAAACATCGGTACGAACCGAAAATGCAACTTTACAGAATAGATGTTTACAATAATTTTTAGATTTCTCAAAAAGTATTTATAATGATTTTTCTTTGTAACATACACACATAACCAAGTATATTACCTTTAGTTATAACAATTTTTTTTTTGTCGGAAATACTGACTTCAGTGTGTGTTTTGGATGATGTATCATTTTGGTTAATATCTATTTACAGCCACTACAAGCTTGGGAATAGCAATGTTAAGCTTTCCTGTGAAATACCATTTCAATTACATTAATTGGTTACGACAAAATTTTTTTTTTGAACCTTGTTTGCGCAGATATTTACTTATCATTATTTATTTGAAACATTTTACTGGAAATAATCATTGATTTTTAAGGTTTTCTGTGGAATCTATGTGGTTAAAATTGAAATACATTGCAGTGGGCGAGTCAGACCGCATAATGCGTAGTTTATTATCTACACATATGTAAATATGCCTATCACTTTTATTTAAAACATTTTTCTAGGTGAAAATTAAATTTCCCCGTTGCCCCTTGGCTAGTGCTCTTGCTGTTGATAAGAGTGACAAGTCGTTGGTGAGTGGCTTGTATTAGAGAGGTACAGGTAAAATTGGAGAGGTACAGTTATAATCATTTAGAGAACTCTGGTTGTGAAGTCTAAAACCAAAGGGGCGATGCGAATTTTAAGGACCCGTACCCTCTACACGCACCCACTAAAACAAATATCGAGTGTGAAACACTCACACGCCAATTACAACCCCAATAACTATTATGCAGAACTATTTAAAATCAATTAACTTTTTTAGAAGTTTCAAATAAAAGTGATAAGTTTATAGCTGTGCAGTTAGCTGTTCAGTGTTTGATGGAATTCCAAAAAAAAATGCAAAAACCTATTCTGTAAGTTAGCACTTCCTGTTAGGAGGTTTTCTTCACAATGGGAATGCTCTTGTTATTAATAGTATTTCGGAGATAAGTTCAACCTAAAAACTCCCAAAAAGTCAATTTTCCTGGAAAATGTTACAAATAAAAGTGATAGGCATTTATGTATATAGATACTATACAAAGTTTAACGAAAAATCATTGGAGCCGTCTTTGAGAAAATCGCAAAAACTGAAAAAAATAGGATAAAGCTGCACTTCCGGTTGGTGGGTTTTGTCTTCATTTCAGATTGCACGTAAATGGAAATTTGAGTTCAAGTTTGAACTTCCTGTGACTTTTCGTTTTTGAGATATTTCTTTTTCTTTCTCTCTCTCTCTTCTCTCACATAAACATACACACTAATGACTATTCGCTAAAGACATTTTTTTTTTAACTCAGACAACCTCAAAACCTATATTTCCTGTGAAAGCTCAAATTAGAAAATTTGGCACATGCGCAGTACTTGCAGAAGTGTCCTGCGAACTTTACCTCTTCAAAGAAATGCTGTGCCAAGGATAATAGTTATTATCATTAAGAAAAGTTGCTAGAATTATGTAGCAGTGTTATAATTTAATAGGTAGATTAATCAATATGCGATTATAATGTAGGACTCACTATCTGTTCGGTATTTAATATAAATTTAAATTTGCCGCCAACAGGGTATAGTAATTTTATTTCGGAAGGGGTATTGTACTGCCCTGATAATAATTTATTAATTTATTAGGCTGTGTCCTAAGAGTAGAGAAGAGGTAACATATGCATTTTCTCCACTCTCAGTCAACCGCCCTTGCAAGCTCGAAGGATATGCAACACTCCCTTGAATAAGTCGCAGTGAAATACCTATACAATACATGCCAGTTCGGTTGCCCTTACTTGTGAAAACCCAAGTTTGGTACTTCTGGCTTTCCTGGGTAGTGTTAATAAACTGATCCTTTTGTCGACTTAGCGGCTCGGTACACTCGGGCCTTCATGAGCTCATTGTGAAATTACATGGTCGTTACTTCCTGTTGGTTTCCTGCCGTGCAGCTTCTGGGAGCCCATTTAATTGTTGTCTACATCATCAGCCAAGTAGTAGTGTATTGGTCTAGACTCAACAGTTGGATACACATACGAATTATTTCCTTATTCATATTTTTTCCTCTCCTCTTTTCCCCGATATGGGTTAAGGACACATGGATCATCCAACACTGGCAACAAGGATTCTGGTTTGCAAGGTAAGCGCCATTCCTTTGGCTTATTGAAAGTGATAATAAATAATATTTGCTACCTATTTTTAAGTTTAATTATATATTCATTTCCCCGTATAATTTTAATATTTTAATTTCCCATTTTGCTCAACTGTTACATTATATTATATACAGTCCACTCAATATATATTTTTATTCCTTTTTTTTTTCCTGTATTTATTGTACACTATCTTTTAACGTTTAATTATGTATAAGATCATTGTATTATGTAATAGAAATTCATAAAACCAAATCATTAATATAAACCTCATCCTCTGGATCTCTGAACGCTAATTGACCTGATCCAAAAAATAAAACACTACCTTCAAAATATTACATGCAATAATTATCTTAAATTAAATTACAATAATTTTAATCACTTTAATCAACAAATATAAATAATATATACATATATAAGTTATTTTAAGTAAAATATTAGATGGATTTTCTCAGAATCACGCGATTTTCCATGCAAACTAGCATTCAAACTAAAAGTCATTTGTACAATAACATACTTTATACTGAAAAGTAGGATAAATTATTGCATATCGTTTAAGTCTCGGTATTGCAGTATAGAAAAGAAGGCATGAAATCAATAGTCTTATTAATACATCTTTTGAACAAGACTAAACTTAATATAGCATTTTTTACATATTTTTAACCGTTATTTAATTACATTAAATAATGTATTTATTTAAGTTGTTACTATTGTAATGTAATTAAAGTGGATTTCTGATATAGTTTCAGAAATCTTGACTTATATTAAGAAGCAATATTAACAGGATCATTCACGATACCATTTTAGGATTTTCCTAACGAGATGTTTCTAACTAGGAATTGTGATCAATACAAGTATCTGCTTGCTCCTCACGGCCTATACTCTGTTAGATTGTTAACAGAAAGTAGATATAGATTGTTAGAGGGGATATTGCACAGTGACTTCTCAGTGCACTGCCCTTTGATGGGATGTAGAAATTCGTAGGAAGAGTAAGTCTAGGGACAGTACGCAGTACTCGAACCCGGGACCTCTGCGTTGGCTAGTCCAGCACACTACAACTCATCTAATCCCTTCCCTAATATGAAGCAATAACTAAACAGGAAAGCTTTGGTTTAGCAATAAACCAGCCGACCAAGGAAGAAATCGGACTTGGAACTAGAATCTGACAGTTGAAGTTAGTCGCTCCCGGTCCGGTCGACTAATGGACGAATAGTTTGGAATAAATAAAACAGCAGGTTTAAGAAAGGACGGGGCTTGAAAGATGTTCCATTTAGACGGTGCTCCTGGAGCTTGCTAAGTTCTTTGACCTTCTGCTTGTACTAAGAATTACAGCCGTATCAGACAATGGCTGGGACTGACTGGCAATGGCTGTCGCATCGCTTTAAAAAGCCACGCCTGCGTAGTAGATGTTGATGACCTAATTCTTCTTATTAAATGCTCTGCTGTCCATCCCTCGGTTCTTTCTTCTCTTTTATTTTTTCAAATAATAATTTATTACATATAAGAAGGTATAAAAATAACTTAGACTAATCTAAAGGCCATTGCGTGGGGTCGCTTACGGCAATACGTCATTATATGATTATATTATACACCATTATATACATCATTATATTAAAAAAGCATATCTCATTATATTCACATTAGTAATAATAATGACATAATTATGGTAGAACCAAATCTTGAAAAAAAAAAAATTAATTTTACTGTGTTAATAGGAATAAATATACTATAAAATATCGGTCTTGTATCATTAAACCGCAATTAAAATCTATTAATAGTCTCAACTAGAGGCCGTAAGTGCTTCAGAAATTATTAAAAAAAACATCAGTTTCCATAATACACAAAATATTATCATTTAAAATAGTAGCAGAATGCTATATCGTTTCCAGATACAGAATATGCCGGAAGTTGAAGTTAACTATATTCTTAATAGCCACTAAGCTTCTATCATTTCATTAATATATTGGCGGTCAATAGCTAGAAATTGATTAATATAGACACTGGTGGAAAAGAAACAGTCTATCCTTTCAATGTTACACGCATTTTGCTCTTGAATTAGAGGCTTCGCAGACTTTTCTAATTCTCGAAGTTAATATGGTAATAATCATAAGCAAAAATGGTCATTATCCTATCTTTTCATACATGCTTTATCGTATATTTTAATTTTATTCTATCCAATGAAACTATATGTGCATCTTTGCATTTCTACTTTCTTTAAAGCTGGAATATTTTTAGCGCTACAAGGGAATCGAACGTGAGCGGGCATTTCTCTGTACATGGAAAAGCAAATGGTTAATGTCGCCATCCTCTCCGACCTCTAATGCTCACATTCACAACCCTGTGAATGCTCACATACAAGGTTGTTTACTATATTTTTTTTTACAGGTGTAATTTTATGAAGTTGTGGTTAAGCCTTTATTGATATATATAATTGCCTTTCTTCCTCCTGACTTGACAAAAGCCTGACTTTTTGAAGATTTTAAGCTGATATTACAAAGGTTACGTTATTTTATTTAGATAATTGTTTTCTCTACTACCATATCTACATAATCTGTTTAAACGATTAATAGAAAAGAATTGTTACATGATTAATTTATTTAAAATTGAATCAAATACAATGTTCACTCTTCGACGAACTATCTGCCTATTTGCATACTTAAGTCAGGCTGCACTCGTTTACGTAGAAACAATACTATACATTGGATTCCCCATTGATGTGGAATCCGCACAAGACTAAAGAGTCTAGAACTTAAATAAAACGTTATCACTTACGGCTACTTGACAAACAAACACTGATGTACAACGAACATCTGAAATCTATATCGACTTACGGACTTGAACTGTGGGTTTCAGCCAAGCATGCCAACAAGTACATCTTGTTATAACCAATGCTTCATACCAAGTTTACCAATAAAACGATCCATAATGACAAATTTAATATTTAATAAAGACTTAATCTTAACTCGCTGCAAAATATTTCGTTCTCTTCTCTCTGGCCAGCCAGTCCTCTAATTCATCACCTCTCATCTATGACTCTTCCTATCCATCCCACTCGACGACTCAAGCGGCGATGGCCGCATGATTCCCTCTATTATGAAGATCAGTACACATAATGTATTTGGAGAATCACCACTGGTTGATGACTCCTTCCTACGTCTCCTTTTGCTACACAACTTGTTGAAGGAGCCTTACTCTTGCAGTTGTAAATTTCACATGAATAAATAAATAAATAAAATTGAATCAAATCCAATTTAAAAAAGAAATCTTAGTTTTATATATGTCTATTTATAAAATATATAAATACAAACGGAAGTGTGTGACCTACTATTTCTGGGTTGAAAAAAATTTGGTTGACATATGCCTTATGTGTCTATTTTTATATAATGTCAAACATCTATGTAATGCATATATGAATATTTGTGTGTGCTGTATGTTTATGTGCGTGATGATGCTATATTCATGTGTATTTGTATGTGAATGTGCGTGCGGACGAAATGTGAAAAAGTAACACAACTGAAGTTGAAATGTGTTACTATATTTATTTATTTAAATAGTAATACCACATATGATAATTATTGCATTAACATTGCTAATATATAATTAACATTGCTGATATACGAGTATAATTAACACAAAGTCATAGAATTTTGTCAATATCTAAATTGTTTGATTTACAAAACATTTTTATTTATTTGTCTTTAAGTGCTATTAATGATCGCTGTTTGTCAACATCTTTCACAACGTCTATTTGGTGCCTGAACCTAGCAAAAGTCTCAATGGCACAGCCTGATCAGCAGCTCTTCTCTTTTTTTTTTAATTAATCTTGAATTTGGCTTTTCCAGGCATTCATTCAAATATGGACAACTCCATGCTTTCACTGCGATATTCATTCTATGAAATTATTTAGGAAGTTTTTATAAGTCTATTTTTGGTGGACGTATTTTGGTATCTTCCTTTATTAGTTGCTCCAGTTCTATTATGTGTAGTGGAAGAAGCAAATGGAAAAAATTGAAATAAATTTGGAAATATATTTTATTTATAGTAAATTATTATTTATGAGAAAAATGCAAGTTGGCTGGCAAAAAGGGTAAAATCCAGGTGCAAGACTAACATGAGAAGCTTTCTTTCACCAGTCTAAATTCGGCATTCAACCAGTATTCATAGAGACAGAACATCAGTGCCGGTTGTAAGCGGTTAACATCTAATCTAGCTAAATAATTGTTTTTGTAAGCATGTTATTGTGATATTGAAAAGTATTTAAATTTCTTTAAAGATAATATATTTATTTTAATCTAGTAGTGATTTCTTACTTATGTCTTATTACTTCTCTTTAAACATACACATACACAAGCCTCTTACAAAACTGCTAACGCCACACAGTATTACAAATACAATAACACACATCACCGATAACATTTCTTATGTCAATTTTAATTTCTTGGCATCACCTGAATTGTTGGTTAGTTTATATCCGTAATTTTCCACCACGATTCTGAAGGTAGTGTAGATGCATTTCTCACTTCTACGACATAATTTTCTATCTGAGAATTGTAACAAATATATAAAAGGTAGGTTAATTAATTTTATTTTAATATTTCTTAACATGATATTATAAGTATGGTATGATAAGTTCAGAAGTTTGTTAACCATAAGTCCCTTCCCCTAAGTTAAATCTGTAAGTCTGTAAGGTTTTTCCTATTTCACTATTATGGTTTACACAATTCACAGCAACATTTTAGATAAGACATACATTTATCTTGATCGTGACTGTCAGCGCACTGCGGACCAAATGAAATAGTAAGAGAACTTAAAGAATGTGTGTGACTAGAGAGAGTTTTTACTGCATGAGGAAAAGAGAGTAAATGTGAATATTCTTGCAGTAATCAAATCGGAACTCAAAAGAGTATATATATACTTTAATATCTGGAACTATGCCAGAATTTTATCATTTAGATCCTCAGCGTTCATGAGATAAAACTTATGTACATTAAAGATATCTATCTGTAAATGAAATTAACTCTCGATTTGATATTTTGCTTAATAGCGTAAACAGAAGTACAAAAATAATTTCGAGAAAGTAGTACACTTACCTGAGAAATTCAATTCAACTAGGCCAATATTATGTTCTTTCCGTTAACAAAGAAGAAAATAAATAAGAATAAATCGCTGGATACTATAATTTATTTTGAAAATAACCTGCTCGCTTGAATAGAACCAGTTGCAAAATAAAGTTTCATACGAAACAAACTTCAGGAAGCTAGGAATTGAAAAAAATCAAAGACTTCATAGATAAAACAGCACTCACATTTCTGAATTACAGAAGCTACTAACCTATTAACTATAGGAACTGGAACAGACCGCCGACTCGGACAGAAAACAGCCCGACGACTATACTGCTGGCCGTACTCGATTACATAATAATCAATTAACATTTATTTAAACTGTACCTCTTTTATAGTATTATCTACTCGTTTTTGTAAGGCAGAAATAAACTGCCGGACAAAAATGAAAGTTTTTTTTTCTTCTGATTTTGAAAAATATTATTTATGGTAATTGTAATTGGATCGACGAAGCTGGAAAGCATTAGAGATATTTTCCATGATAGCCTGCTTCATTTTATGGTCACTGATCGGTTTCTTGCGCTCGCCCATCATCAGGATGGATGTTTTGATAAACAGTGTGATAACACCGACTTGCATAAAGCAAAATCAATCTTTCAGTCCACAGTCTTTCATGGACTCAAATTAAAAACTTCCTCTAAAGCACTTTTCCTATTACAAATTTGAAATAATTTTGAATATTTTCGAAACAATACGAAGCGACAACAAGCTGAGAAATTCGGTTAAGATTTTTATAAATGATCAATTTTATTTTGTTATTTTTTGGGAAAATTTACATCTGCTAGTACGCTTGCGTAACCAGCAACAAGTAAATGAGATGACTTACAATGGACGGGAAAGGCAAAATCACGCAGTGGTCACACTCCACAGAATTTCACTGCACATACTTAGATAACATATCACGTGGCCACTGTCGCCTCATTCATCTGGAATGGATGCTGAGAAAAGATGAAGGGTTAATGGATTTTGATGATAAGCAAGCAAGGAGTGAAACTTGTAATAACATATTTGGATTAATTCACTTATAAACGAAATCAGGAGATCGGAATGGATTGCCAGGTTAGAAACGTAAAAAGGAGCATTGGTCCGTTCGGAAATACTTTGGACCGTTGGAGGTGGATGTTGAAACTCGAGTCCGTAAATTCAAATTGGTTTTAAAGGTAGAATGCAGATAAGTACTTTGTGGTTTAAAGTTAGTTCAAACGTCTGCCTAATAGTGGCTTGAGTAGACTGTAACGTTTTCTTATTTCATTTCGTTTTAGTCTTGTAAAGTGGGTTCCACGTCACAGGCGCTTTGTCTATAAAGAGCCTTAGATACTTCGGAGTCTCATGCATGGTAATAAGTTGGTTCATTTGACGCTTGGGGACAAATACACATCGTAATGTAAGAGTTATATTTTTTATATGAATCAACTGACACCAAAATAATAAGCAGTATGAAACATCTAATGGTTTTCACATAATACGTCTTAGCTTTGAATACTCAAATATTCCCTAGCATGAAATTATTATGAAACATTGTACACTTGAAGCGAAAATAAAAGTAGCACTTTGAGCGTAACCTGACTTCACAACTTCTCCAGTAATTAAAGTAGCACTTTGAGCGTAACCTAACTTCGCAATTTCTCTAGTAATTAAAGGAGCACTTTGAGCGTAACCTGATTCCAAAACTTCTCCAGTAATTCCTAAAATAATGTTTATTTTGGGGGGGGGAAATGTCTATTTTTTAGACATATATAAACATAATTGCCTCCTCACGCGTTGGTCTAGTGGCTAGTGCATTCACCTTTCTTGCGAGAATTGAGGGTTCGATTCCTGTGAGGGCAAAATCGGTGTTGACCCAGCATCTTGATAAAAAGTGGGAAGCTACAGTTAGTAGCACCCTAGGGAGCGAAGTCCGGAACTAAAGGCGTGTTTACCACACACACACACACACACACCCCATCCAAATCGCCGTCTGGCAAGCCTTCGCCCTTCATGGACTTTTGCGCCATAGAGATTTTAAACATAATTGCGCGCAAACACCATTAATTAAAACAGTTTTTTTTTTTTAAATCAAGGAACATCAAAACTATACTAGTATGTGCAATGAAAACTCAATTTCTTAAATCTGACATTATTGTAATAATAATAATAATAATAATAATAATAAAGCCTTTTATTAGTTTCCTATTTACAAAGAATTACAAAAGAAATTTCTTTATGATACACAAACTTAGTGGAATAAAATGCAATGAAATAAAATAATTAAACTACTTTAAAAGAAAAAAATAAACAACTAGAAATGTAAATACTTCAAACAAAAAATCAAAATACATATTAATTATACTACCAAAAAAAAAGTTATAATGTGGAAAAATTAGGAAACTAGGCCCATTTTTGGGCAAAGGCCTCTCCCAGTTTAGACCAAGAATGCTTGTTCCGAGCTGTACGCTGCCATAAGATTCCTGCTTGTTGGACAAGTTCATCTCTCCATCTCAACGGCTGTCTACCTCTATTTCTATAGCAGTCGAGGGGTGCCAGTTTAAAATTCCCCTAGTCCAGCGATCGTCATGTAATCTTGCAATGTGGCCGGCCCATTTCCATTTTAATTTTTTAATTGTGACCACAACATCTTCCACTTTTTTCCTTCGCCTTAACTCTTCATTAGTGAGTCTATCCTTCCTGCTTACTCCCAGAATGCTCCTTTCAATTGCCCTTTGCGGTACTTATAGCTTTTCCATATTTTTCTTCGTCACAGACCATGTCTGAGCGCCGTAAGTCATGCAAGGCAGGATACACTTATTAAAGGTCAGACCTTTTAGACTTAAGGACATTTTGTTCTTAAATATATACTTTAGAGACCAATATTTTTTCCAGGAGAGAGATATCCTGCGATCTATTTCTTTGCTAAAATTGTCTCTAAAGGATATTGTTTGTTCCAAATAGATTGTTTCTGTGGACCATTCCAACTTCTTCCCATTAAGAAAAATATCTGATTTGCTGGCATTAGTTGGAAT
Source organism: Triatoma infestans (assembly GCA_011037195.1). Taxonomy (NCBI): domain Eukaryota; kingdom Metazoa; phylum Arthropoda; class Insecta; order Hemiptera; family Reduviidae; genus Triatoma; species Triatoma infestans. Next base: position 186,424 of record JAAEAF010014902.1, read on the forward strand.
TAGCGTTTTTTCCTGACTAATGACAAATCCAGAATGTTTTCCAGCATTGTCCAATTCCTCGAGCATTTGTTGTAGTAATTCATTTGCAGATTACTAATATTAACGCCATTTATTTGTAAACCTTTATCTTGTCAGTGGAGATTTCTAAACACTCCTTCCAAGATGCAGTTGAATAAATTTGGCGAATGGGGGTCGCCCTGTCGCTCTATCTAATATTACTCTGGCCTTACTATTATCATACCAATAATTTAAAACATGAATGTATTCTCAAAACTATACTAGTATGTGCAATGAAAACTCAATTTCTTAAATCTGACATTATTGTAATATTTACATTTAAACAGGGGAGGGAAAGACGTCAACGGCGAACCATTGGTATTACATAGGACTATTACATAGATTACTCATTTCTCGACTAATAATACGCTTATTGCGTAAGCGCAACCAAGATTTTTTTTTTTTTTTCAGTTTACTGCAATTTTCTCGCAAACGCTTCCGATGGATTTTCTTCATATTTGGAATAAATATGGCATAATTTTAAATTTATATAAAAACATTTTTTTTTCTTGGAAAACTTTATTATGGAAGTTACTGGAAAAGGTTGACGTTACACTCTTTTTTTTAAAGATCCAAAATATTATACATTCTTACATCTATTTATAATCTTAATAACAATTAAATGTGTCACAATTCCAATTTGGTAGAAAAATCAGCTGACCGGAAGTGCGAGTATGCACGGTAATTTTTTTCAATTATTTTGGGACACACTAACTGTGGGCAGTGAACTTACAATTTATATATTTACGATTTTATTGAATAAGGTTGAATAGAACGAGTAGAGAGTGGGACCGAGTGAATAATGAATGAGTATTTTTGGTTGATAGCGTGATGAATATAGAATGGTGTAGCACTGATGTTGCAAATCGCTTGTAATGGATGTGACATGTTAAAACTCTTTCTTGTTTTAACAATCGTACCAGTCTCTATATTGATTTTTTTTTTATCTGAACATTATTGGTAATTGTTCATACTATAAGTAATTTTTATTATTATTACATAAAGGTGATGGATCGCGACATTTCTAAAAAATTTAGTAAGTAGTTTCTGTTGTACAAAACTCTGCCCCGATCTGAAAGAAATAGCAGAAAGTAAAAAAAAGAAGGTGGCAAAACTAGTACTAACACTGTATTACATACGTTTCTATTTAGGTTGACATTCCTGGCCGTAACATTAAAACATATATCATGACTTTAAAATAGCAAAAGTAGGTCATAGCATTCAAAAAAGTACTGAGAGAAATTTTTTATTCCTTGGAAATATTCAATTTCTGGCATTAATCCACATCAACTATTCAATTTTTCACGATTACTGTAAGCGCGTAATATTTGGTTTTGTATGCTTATCTTAAAGAATGATTTCTTACTACTTAATCTCTCCCAAAATATATGTGAGATTTTTTTTCAGGCCGATTATAGACAACCATTTGTTTTTTCAGGCCTTAGTTGTAGAGATCCGATCGCAAATCAATAGAGATAAAAGGAGATATACAAACATAGCTAGGCCAGCATAAGTGTCAATTAACTAGTGGTATAAGCTGGCCTCTAAAAGTGGAGCCTGCTTATCACGAAATCAGCATTACATAGCCATCGACTTTTCTTAATAATTTTCATGCATAACAACCCTTTAAACCCAATTTCATATTGACATCTAAAATGTGGCCAAAGCCTTGATCCTTGGCTCATTAGCTAGCTGTTCATTAGCTCCGGTTCATGAACTGTTTAGCTTCAGACTCACTGGAGCATCACAGAGATGTGCTATTGGTTTAAAATAGTTCAAATGGAATATGTGAACTCATTCGTTTTATTAATAAATACTCAACAAAGTGAGATATAACTACTTGTACTTATGGAACCAGTAGTCAGTAAATTTGCCATATTCGCCGGTGAACTCATTATTTTTCTTGGCAACCGCATTAAGGCACTACCATCTCTGTCATGCCCACTGCAATGTATTGGCGGATGGGCTTCAACCACGACAACCAATCTCTCACCTAGAAGCTGTCTCTATGGTTAAGAGAAATTGAATAAAAGGTGTCCATCTGAGGGACATACACAATGAATCACAAATTTATCTTTGAAGAGTTTAGTAGCCTCCAACATCAGTCTCCAATAGTTCAGTTTCCAACTTTATTTTAAAGTGAACGAGGATATTTACCAAAACACCAATTTTGAAGGCCCAGTTAAAGGATAAACTTCTACCGCTACATCAATCTTAACATAGGTTCACCTCGCTATCCACGCTACTAGTTCACCACTGTTAGAACAGGCAAGAGTTTTTTCCAACCTGTCACATCATTCTTCAACATCAATGCTACACCAATCTAAATCCAGCACGCTACCAACCGACCATCATGGTACACTCTTCGCTCGGACCACTCTCTCTAATCGCCCTATTTCTTAATCAGTAAAATCGGAAATATATAAATTGCGAAGTTAGTGCCAGTTCATGTGTTCACACATTTTATCAACAAATTCCCCTACCATTACAGAGTTATAAAATTAAGAACATAAAATAAATAACTCTCTCCACACACACACTCTCTCTCTCTCTCTCTCTCATATATATATATAGTATCTAACTTGAACTATCTCATTATGGATAACAAGTACAAGAACAAGCAGTATAACTTTGTATCTCAGAGAGTTTCAAGTAGGATGAACATCCTAGGACTTAGGAGTATGTCTTTCTCAATCTCTCCCTCTCTCTCTCTCCTCCCCTCTCTCTCTCCCTCTCAACCCCTCTCTCATCTTAGTATTATCCGTTCTAATACTCGCTGCTGGCACCATACGTAACCAAGAACCTCACTGTCCTACTGACAGGCCACATCAAAGCTCCAACCATGTTTGACTAATGAAGCTTGCTTATAAGCTCGAACCATGGCACTGGAAATTCACTTTCTATGCAAGTCCATATTTTTACCATTTTTTCTCCACTCTCATTTTCCCCTTCTGCGTTTAACCCCGCCTACAATACAAAAATAAACACATACCGATTTTATTGGCTGTTACATTTATTAATTAAGATTACGTAAATAATTATTTAAGTTATTAAAGACTTTACTCTGACGATGGATGAGAAATCGAATTCGATCGAAACCAACAAAATGAAGCATGCGCAAACGAAGTAAAAATTTTCCACTTATCAGTAAAACAAATGTAAAAAAAAAAATCCAGTTCAGCTCTGGAAGTGTAAACAGATATTTTCGGTTAATCAATTGTGACCAAAATTTTATCAGATCTCTTGTAGATATCCAAGTGGGTGGCAAGTTAGAATTTCTTGCGATATTTTTTTTGTGAGCTATTCATAAACCAGACTATAAACATGCTCACAAAAGTACACTTTTTTTTTTAATCACACAACAATAATCAAGGTAATTATCGAGTAAATTCCATGTTTGAAAAATATGTAATGCTACTGTAGAATATATATATATTTTCTTTTTGTCCAATTTAGTTAATTAAAATATGAAATGTTTGTTTGACTATAAAAGATTTACACATATTTATGCCAGTCACGATAGTACAATTTATCATAAAGTTGCGTTAAAGGCGGTCTCTAAAGGGGTGAACACAGTTTTATTACGCACAGCTTGGTTGTAAAGCTGGATTAGGAATATATTACACTTTGCTGAAGGAATGAGTGTATAAGATACTTATTTTCTGTTTGGAATATTTTACAATAAAGTCGAATGTCTGTTTAAGTGAACAGACTAAATATATGTTAGACATGTTTAAATAATTTACAATTTTTTTTTTTTTATTACATATATCTATATATTAACAGCGCCCGCTGTAGAGGTGGGCAACCCAGGCATTTGTCCGGGGCGTCAAAATTTAGGGGCGCCATTTTGGCTGTAAGTGTAAGAGAAAAATATTGATGTGGTAAAATACTCAATTAATAGAAAATTTCACATATCGATTTTTTCGTTCGCTAAAAATTTACAGTGCGTAGCGCATTTATATTGTTTATGTCCAAAAGCTAAAAATATTTACACTATTATTGAAAAATTAACGCAGAATTTGTAAAGGAGATGCTTGAACTTGTTTGAAAATGCATATACTTCTCTGAAGAAAATAGCATTAGCACGCGAACAGAGCGCTGCTTCTGCTTGTGTTTGAACATGCGTAGATTTGCTTAAAAAAATATATATATATTCTTCGGGGGCGGCAAATTGCCTTTTAGTCCGGGTGGACGTAACTGCTAGAATGGGCGCTAATATTAGGTTTTATATTGCCCCCTTAATCAAATTTTGGTTAATTATTTAAAAGAGATAACAATCAAGTCATTCGCTCACCAAGACATTTCAAAACAAAATCTATTAAATTTCTTATTGCTAAATTTTCCGTTAGATCTATTACCATTATTATTTGTCTGTGGGGAGGGACCAAATCCCTCGCTATCCAACGCCCCACTGGGCCCATATACCTACTCCAAGGAAACAACAACAAACCGGGTCTAGAACAAACATCCAGACCCGGTTTAATCCGTCTAAGATTCATAGCAGTCCGAACAAATCGGACAATAACCTTTAAGGGGAAATAGCCTAAGCTCCTCCACAGACATCCTGCTCCGACCAAGGCCTCATCTTCTCACAACCAGACAATCTTTCATAAGAAAGATGGGTGTTTCCTCCTCTGTCTCACAGACTCTATAAAATAGATCCGGCATGAGCCCCAATACGAAGAGATGCCTCCTTAAAACACAATGTCCACTAAGGATTCTAACCAGATGCCTGAGAGAGCTCCGTGAAAGACACAGCAACGTCTCACTAATAGCCCTGTCCCGGACCCCCGATGAGCATTTTGGACTGCCGACAACCAACTGAGCTCGTCTATAAGGATCAAAGCTGTGAAGCTGTCCAAGATTGGAAGCACAGACAGACATGTGCCAGAAGACACGCCAACAGCTGGCTCGGGACCAATGAAACGTAGGAAGGCGCCTAATTTAGCAAACCTATCCACCTCCTCATTCCCGAAAATTCCCATGAGACCCCCGGTACCCAGATTAGAAGCATATCCTCAGAGAAGAAAGCTCTTCCAGTCTTTTAGAACCTTCTAACACCAACCTGGAAATGAAGACCACATGAACTCAGCGCCTTCAGCGTAGCTTGGCTGTCCGAGCAGATACAAACACCTTTTAAGTTAGTGTTACCTACCCTCTCATCCAAAATACAGCACAGAATCGCATTGGAAGACTGTGTTTCATTCACCAAGAGATACTGCCTAATGATCTCCAGTCTCAAAATAGACCGCAGCTCCAGCCCTACCATCTATTCTGGAACCGTCCGTGTAACACCGGAAGTAATTATCAGGTATCACACCAGACGGACCCTATCTTGACCAATCTTCCCTAGAAGGTAACCTAACTCTATAAGAATGCTCGAAAACAAAAGTCTTCAACATTCTGTTCCGTAGAGCTAAGTAATAGGCCTATTAACTTTAAAGGAAATGTTTGAAGCTGTTTTCGAGTAAGTAAATCGCAAAAAAATTCACAATTCGAAAATCGCCATTTTTTTCGTTTGTTAGTTATGCTGTCTACACGCACACATACAGGGTGACCAGAGTTATATGCTCCACCCACTTTTTTTTTAAACGGCGGGAAATTTCGAAAAAATAGAAAACACGTATTTAATCATTTTTAGTCTAGTTTATTTTCAGTGATTGATCCATTTTTTTATACCCCAATATCCCGAGATACAGCATCCAACTTTTTTTTTTCAAATGGAACATTATATTTTTTTTTGCATATTTTTATAGTAATTGAGCCTCTAAAAAAATAAATAAAAAAAAATTTAAAATCGGTTAGGTTTTTCAAAAGTTATGGTAATTTAAAATATGAAAAACAAATTTCAGTTTAATGTCAAAATTACCTTATTTTTTCTTTAAGGAAGCTCTTCAAACTGGGCACCATCAACGGATACGCAAGCCAAAGCTCTGGACTCCCACGCTCTGTTTGTAGCAGCACTTAGTGGCAAAGTCAACATCTAGGCAGGCTAGAGTTATTCGACGTTCCAGATTTTCGACTGAAGCCACGGGATTAAGGTTACTGTACACTTTATTTTTTAGATATCCCCACAAAAAATAGTCCATTGGGGTTAAGTCCGGAGGTCGAGGTGGCCATTGGATCGGACCACTTTTCGTGGAAATTTCTGTCCAGGTAACGTCGAACAACTCTCGCATTATGTGCCGGGCAACCATCTTGTTGAAAATACATATCTAACCGACGTTTTAGAGGAACATCTTCAAGCAAAACTGGCAAAAATGTCTCTTAAAAAAGTTAGATACCTTTCACCAGTTAAGTTCCCTCTGTAGAAGTATGGGCCGATTAGTTGGTTTCCTCAAACTCCACACCAAACATTTGTAGAAAAAGCAACCTAATGGCGTGTGGCGAAGGTAACTTGGGATTTTCTTCTGCCCATATTCTAAAGTTCCAACGATTAAGAAGGCCATTGTTGGTAAACTTTGATTCATCAGTCCATAAAATTGTGCATTTTTTGTGGGGATATCTAAAAAATAAATGTACAGTAACCTTAATCCCATGACTTCAGTCGAAGATATGGAACGTCGAATAACTCTAGCCTGCCTAGATGTTGACTTTGCCACCTAAGTGCTGCTACAAACAGAGCGTGGGAGTCCAGAGCTTTGGCTTGCCTATCCGTTGATGGTGCCCAGTTTGAAGAGCTTCTTAAAGAAAAAATAAGGTAATTTTGACATTAAACTGAAATTTGTTTTTCATATTTTAAATTACCATAACTTTTGAAAAACCTAACCGATTTTAAAATTTTTTTTTTTTTTAGAGGCTCAATTACTATAAAAATATGCAAAAAAAATATAATGTTCCATTTGAAAAAAAAAAGTTGGATGCTGTATCTCGGGATATTGGGGTTTAAAAAAATGGATCAATCACTGAAAATAAACTAGACTAAAAATGATTAAATACGTGTTTTCTATTTTTTCGAAATTTCCCGCCGTTTAAAAAAAAAAGTGGGTGGAGCATATAACTCTGGTCACCCTATATACCAGTTTCTAAAAACCACTTTTTTTCGTTCTCACGTTCACTCAAAACATATATTTTGCCAGTGAAAACTGAATTTCGAACATTTTGATACGATTACAATATTTTCCTCTTGAAAAAGGAAAGTAAAAATAAGTATTAATATTTGAATCGCTTATAAATATTTTTCAAATTTCTATTGAAATTTCATTTTCATTCAGGAATAGCGTAGGGAAAGATGATTTCGATCTCATACTTGCTTTTTGCGCAACATTATTTACTTTAATATCAAATTATTATTAATTTTTCAACATTTTCCAGTATATATTATTTATCTGCAATACCCCAACGTAATGCGAATTGGCAAAGGTTTAGTATTGTACTTTCTCGAGATACTGGAATTATTACTTGTTTAGAAAAGAGTAGGAGAGAAATGAGGGGTAGCAAAATGTGAACAGTTACCCTCCCTCTCCCTCTATATATTATGAGTAGGCGACACAATAGAACTGGAGATTCCCTTACTTGCACACACACACACACAGACACACACTCACACCCACATATATGAACGCACACTCCACCAAAATAGGAGGGAAATAATTCTTGTAAATATTTGAGTTGGAGCCAAAACTTCATCATGGAAACTATAATACTGCGCTGTCTTTTGCAGACGATGATACAGCACAAGAATACCTCTGCTGCAAAGAAAAATAAGTTAGAGTTTGGATATGAAACCGCATTGCGTTTTGGAACTACACCAAGTTCTTTTGACGCTTTCAAAATTAGCATCTTTTAATAATAATAAGAACTAAATTTCTGTTTGGTATTGTGATAAATCATCTGTATATTACACAGATTGTTTAATCTTTATAATTATTTTTTGGGTAATATAAACTGCTGGACAAAAATTTTGCATAAAATTTCTAAATGTTTTAATTTGAATCTATTACTGTATTTTTTTTTTTTTTTTTTGTGGATTCGTTGCGAGTGGACGCTAGTCCAAAGGAACGAAAAAGCAAATAGCCAAGAAATTAAGTAAAAAGTTGATTATTTACAGAGTTGAAAAAACTCAACAGGGAGAAAAAAAAAAATCTCAAATTCAAAACTTAAAACAGTTCTTATTTTTTAATTGGTGTTTTTTGTCAACAATATTCTGTGACACCTCCTTCTTGCTCTGATAACCGCACCAAGCCTCCTCGGAATGAAGCAATGAGGTTTTGAATAATCTCTTGTGAAATCCCATTCCATTCTTCAACAATCACTCCATGAGAGAGCTAGAGCAATCCGGCCGAAGCCTAAGACGTCTTCCAATAGTGTCCCAAAGGTGTTCTATTGGATTTAGGCTTGGACTTATCGGTGGAGAAACCAAACGTCGAATCCCAACATCCTGTAGCTTCTCAAGGACAAATCGAGCAGTGTGACATCTGGCATTGTCCTGCACAAATAGAAAATCATCACCGACTCTTCAGAAATTGGCACAACATATCGCTGAAGAACCTCTTCAAAGTACTTCCGGGCATTTAGCGTCCCATTTGCCATGATATGTGAGTCTGTACGTCCGTCAAAACTTATGCCTCCCCAAATCATAACACCGCCTCCACCAAAAGCCACTCTTGGAGATATGCTAGCCTCTGCATATGTCTCACCTTGACGCCTCCAAACTCTCATCCTTCCATCTGGAGAATGTAGGGTGAATCTCGACTCATGTGTGAATAAAACACGTCTCCAATCCTTTGTTGTCCAATTGACATGTTCTCGTGAATATATTGCAGTCTGGCGACTCTATAAGCTCTGGTAAGAAGGGGCCAGAAGCGGGTATCCTGGAAGCCAAGTTTGCTTCATTTAACCTTCTTCTGACTGTCCTACTTGAAATATGGACATTACGGTCATCAGCGATCAAGTGACGTAATTGATTACTTAGTGACAAACCTGTTCCGTAATCATTCAGCTGAATAAATCCCTCGTCTGCCCGGATTGTACTTCTATAGTGGCCCTTAAATTACCATCGGTACTAGTTACCAGTCTTCCTTTGCGTGCTAAAAGTCTTGAGACAGTGGATTGGCTCATTCGTAGTCTTTGAGCAATTGTTTCTTGTAGCGTTTCCTCTGCAATTTCTTCGGAATAATTACCATGAAGAGTCATGTTAAGAACAAAAAGTAAGAAGAAAAAGGAACTGATACGGAAAAACTAAACAAAAGTATGTACGGGAGAGAAATTACCACAAGCAATGAAAGTGAAGAACTGGGATTATTATTGTAGTTCAGAGAATTAGTCATTTAAAAGCATAAATAAATGGATTAGTCTCTTATTTCTTGTTCATTTACAATGAAGGTATAAACAAAAGTTAACAATATTAGACTGTAACTTCAAATTACAAAATTTTGAAATTTTATGCAAAACTTTTGTCCAGCAGTTTATGATATATTGATTAAGTTTTCTAAGTTCGAAAATAAAATAGAGAATATTAAATTGTAAAATATTGACGGGAAGGATTATTTATTTAAAAATCTTATTTAAAAAAATCTCGTGAGAAATACTAATCGATTTTTCTTGCTGCAGTTTACATTGTTATTATTAACCAATTCTCTTTTATATTATTAAATTTTATTTAATGTCTCGTTGCTTCAAAATTATATCGATGATAGAATCTAAACTAGAGGAAAGTATAATCCTCATTAAATGAAATTTCTCGTTCAAAAAACTTTTGAAACTAAATCAGTGGTAGGTCCTGAATGTATAGTTAGTATCCCAAATTTTATTTAAAAAAAAAAAAAAAAAAACTGTTGGTGCTTTCATAAAGAAAATCGCCAAGAAAAAAAAAAAAAATGAAAAATCGATTCATTAAATTCATACTGTTTGGACAATCGATGTTTTCTTCAAACTCGCAATTATGGCAATACACTTAATTCTAATTAATAAGTATCGATAATTGATAGTATCGTATATTCAAATAAAATAGTACTTTAGAGAAAACTATAATCAAATAGTACCACCTCCATGATCCCCTAAAAATGAATTAAAAAAAAAAAAAAAAAAGTTACAAATATATTGTAGCTCATTATTTTTATGGGTGATATCTTCTCAGGGAATATTATTTTATTTGCCGATGACACCACACTTATATCGAGAGGCAAGGACTTGAACGAAGTGGAGACAAAATGCACTATAGATCTGCGAAATTTGAAGGAATGGTTAAACGCAAATGAGCTCATTTTAAATGAAGAAAAAACTATAAAAAAAAGTATTTAGTTTAACCATGAAAGATGAGGACTTACCAGTGAAGTTCCTTGGAATAACGCTGGATTCGGGTCTAACATGGAGGCATCATTTGCAGAATCTGTGCGGTAAATTAGCACAAGTAGTATACATGCTCAGAAAGCTGAGAGATGAAGTATCAGTAGAGGTTTTGAAAACTGCCTATTACGGGTTGTTTTATTCTAAAATGAGCTATGGTATACTGCTATGGGGAGCAGCTTCTGATAGTAATCTAGTGTTTAAGCTACAAAAAAAACAATAAGAACCATGTTTAGAAAAAATAATAGAGATAGTTGTAAAGCATTGTTTAAAGAGCATTCTCTTCTAACTTTGCCATCTTTGTTTATTATCACTAATTTATTGGCTATAAAAGATAATACTAATAATGTGTTCAGAAGTGATTTCCATCAATATGGCATAAGAAGCATAAACAACTTACACATTCCAGCTAAAAGACTGAAAAAATCTGATTTGTCTCCAACTATAATGTCTCGGAAAATATGTAATAACTTGCCGCATGAAATTCAAGAAATTGTAGAAAAACAGTTTAGAAAAGTAGTAAGAGATTTCTAATAGAGAAAACTTTCTACAGTGTTACTGAATATTTAGAATACAAGTGGAAGGTTACAGAATTTTGTATAGACTAAGTATCCCTGGTTATATGTAAGTTACATTAATTATAAGAGCAAATTTTCTTTAAAGTAAACTCAGTTTCTTTGTACATCACAGCTTGAATTTGTTGACGTGCTTATTGTATTTTTGTAATACGTGAAAGCTTAATAAATAAATAAATAAATAAATAAATATAATTGATATCTTAAGTCTTATAGTCGAAAATCTTGTTTTAGAGAAAGTGGCTAAAAATTGAAAGAAAAAAAAACATTTCCTAAAGAAGTATTTTACGGTAGATCGATTTTGACCCAAAACATTATTTTCGATTCCTGTAAGAACATAAATGAAATATTAAGTTTGAATTCTTCGGCGATTTTCCGGGTTTTTTCAGTCAAGACAAACACATAAACAGAACATTTTCTATAAATCACATTTTCGGACTAAAAGGATCTTTTTCTTTTTTTTTTTTTTGTTTATTTAGAAATTTACAATCTGTATTACATATAGATACAATGAGTAAATAGGATGTTGAATAATGAAACTGTAGGCTGTGAGAAGGCAGGAGGAGAGAAACTACCCAGCGGTAGCACTCTCTACGGGATACCACTAGCACTGATCAGTCCCGAAGGTAACCTCGAGGCCACTGGCGATTCATACGGCGAGGTGGATTGTCAGGGACGGTAGTGGAGATTGTAAAAAGGGATTAGACCAAAAGGCGAGAGTAGTACGCAGTTTATGATATTTTGTCTTGGCAAGTTGTTGTACGGAAGAGATGTTGAGATCATTATGGAGCGTAAGATCATTACTGTAGCATCTGGTGGCCAGTTCAGAAAACCCATGCCACAAAAACCTTTATTGTTACCTACCCTGGATAGAATTATATTGTCATTCTACTATTTGTCATCACACTAACCTTTGTGCAATATTTTTAGTCAGCAGAGTTTGTTTTTTTTTAGTTCTTTTATCATTTTTATAATTTTAATTTTTTTAATAGATTACTTAATATTAAAATAATAGAATATAATTTATATAATTATAAAAATGCAATAATAACATTTGATGAAAACATCTTAGTTTTGGTAGGTTATCGTAACACACTTAGTATTTCTATTTTTCAGTTTTTATTTTCATGTAAAAAAATTTTTTTATATTTATTTTTTGTTGATTTTGTTGTTGTATACAGGTACTGAGGAAGATTATGAAATATAATCGAAACGTTTACCTTTAACTAAAAAATTTTTTCATTGACCAATACCCGAAAATCTATAGACATATGGAGCGTAAGGTTTGACACGTAGAAAAGAGCATTAACTATCAGTCGAAGTAGCTTAGATTGGCAAGTCTGAATGGTACAGACCCCACACAATTCAAGTACGTAAAGTCCAAATTGATTTGATTGTAGAAGTATATATATCAGTTTTTTGAGTTCTGTAGGTAATTTGGATCGTCTTCCAATTGAGTCTGTAAAGAAGTTTGGCCCTTTTAGTCACTGCTTGTCTTTTAAGTCTTGTGTGCGGGTTCCACGTGAGTCTTTTGTCAATGAAGAGCCCAAGGTAGCGCACCAGATCTTTTACAGGGAGAGGATTATGGTTGAAGAAGACTGGAGGACAGGAACCCCGCCGGAGAGTAAATGTGGCATGTTGGCATTTTTGTGGGTTCATTTTAAATTGCTACATTTTGGCCCATGATTCTATTGTATTTAAATGTGTCTGTAAATCGTGGGAAGCTGATTCAGCAATTGTTGCGAGTATGGCTGTATTGTCTGCATATGTACAAAGTAGTGTGGATGGATTTGTACGTATGTCTGATGTGTACACTGTGTAAAGGACAGGACCAACTATACTCCCCTGCGGCACCCCTCACTGATGTAAAAGGATCTTAAAAAAAAGGCGTAATTTTTGGAGAAAACTCCGTATCAAAATGTTTTTCTGACACAATCGTCATCAAAAATTTGATGTGAAACAATCACACTAATTTACTACTTTCTCTTACTGTTATCAAGAGGAAGTATTGTAATCGTGTGAAATTTTCGATATCGATTTTTTCACCGGAAACATGCGTTTTGAGGAATCCTGAACTTGAAAAAGTGGTTTTTAGATTTTTTTTTTTTTTAATTGAAGGCGCATCAACATCTATGACCATAGATGACCATAGGTCATTGGCGCCCTGAGACTTCTCAGTGCACTGCCGGCCTCTGGACAGTGTTCTCTCGTTACAGACAATACTGTCCATCACTGTCTGGACAGTGAGCTGTAGAGGCTCCTAGGAAGAAAAAAATCTAAGGGTAGCACAGCTGGACTCGAACTCGGGTCCTCCGCGTGGGAGTCCAGTACGCTAACCACTTAGCTATTCCCTTTCCTAAATTGCTCCATGTTTTTTTTCCCTTAGCAGTAACCCTACTAAGGAAGAGTTTATTATTTCTACATGCTTCGTGTAATTAATTGCTTATTCATCATCACCAATAAAGAATGGAGAATGAATCACAGAGACAATAAGGAGACTGAAGAATGTTGTATCTATTCAAATATTCTTTGTATCAGGTCCTATCCTGATTGAAGTTAGTTAGGATACTCGTAATCGAAATGTGTGCATTTATTCTGTGTGTAACCGTTGGAAAGATTTGTTTGAGTCCCTTTCTGCAATTTCCTCCATAAATCTACCCATTTCTGGATACTTTCCTCAAAGATAATTCTTTTTATATATATTTCAGGGCATCTATAGTATGCTAGATCCAGGCTGCTGTCTACAGATGCATCTTTTGCTTTGCTATCAGCGTCTTCATTTCCTTAGAGTCTTGCATGAGCTTTCGCCCAGTTCAGAGTGGTCTTAATATTATCCCTCTTGAGGTTTTTAATTCTTTTCCTGGCTTGTTCACTGAGGTAACCATGGTTGGCCGCATTTTTTTATAGCATCTAACGAAACACGACTATTTGTCATAATTGCTATATTTTTGAATTTGTAGCGCTCGTTTGTGTCAGCCAATCATCCCAGAGCTTTTAATAAAGCTAAAAACTCTGCTTGATTATTGGAACTCATGCATTATATTTTACTACGTCTAGGGAATTAAACATCTAGTAGATGTAGATTGTTGTAGGGATTATCGCACTGCGATCTGAAAGATCTATTGCGCCCCTCCGAAGCCTTCTCAGTGCATTGCCGGCCTCCAAGCAATGTTTTCAAGCTACAGACAACACTGCTTAACACCGTACAGAGTGTTGTAGAGGCTGCTAGGAAGACAAAATCTAAGGGCAGCATGTTGAATTCGAACCCGGGATCTCCGCGTTGCTAGTCCAGCGTGCTACCACTGAGCTAATCCCTTCCTTCTCCCTTGGCTTACGCAAATTTACTAGGGACGGAGACGCTAGTTTGTGTACTGTGTTTGTCCTTGCCTATAAAGTGTATGTAGTTGTGTACTGTTCTGACAAAGTCATAGGTACTAATTCTTATCAGAGTGCTAAGAAGTTTTAAAACAATATCTTACGAGGCAGCATATGTGGTTGGTAATATTATGCCTATTGATATAAAAATTAAAGAACTAGTCTCTGTAAATAAAGCCAAGCAGTACAAGTTTCAGGTCGAAGATAATCAGTTGGATCTAGATTTACCAATTAGTTTTGCTCATCGTATGCATCCAGCCAAAGTACCATTGGTTACCCAGAAGCAGGAGAATAGACAATATGAATTTAACATCTACACCGATGGAAGTAAGGAGGGCAAGCATGTCGGTTAGGCCATAGTTGTCTATGATTCGAAAAGCGAAGAGTTGCTTAGAGCAGATAAATTCAAACTTTCGCCTTATTGTACCAACAATCAGGCACAGGAGCTAGCTATTGAAATGGCATTGGCAATACTTGAAGAACTTCCTTCCCAAAACAATTCTGTCTGCCTACTAACTGACAGCCAAGTTACCCTCGACTCTTAAGAATAAAAACAATAATCTACCACTCATAATGAGAGCTAGAAAGAAATTGTTTCGTCTGACCGAGGAGCTAGGATGGACAGTTCATTTCTCTTGGGTGAAATATCATCAAGGTCTTGCAGGGAATGAGACCGTTGAGATGGCTGACCGTGTAGCCAAAGAAGCTTCTAAATCTGCTGCCTTACCCCTCAGCTATGTACCCTTGTCATATGTAAAATCACATTACCGAGACAAAAGTGTAGCTGAATGGAATCAACAATGGGCTACTACTACCAAAGGTGCACTAATCAGGATGTTTTTTTACTACTGTAACAGACCGATTGAAGAAACCTTTCATTCAGCTGACCAATAAACTGACACAAGTCTGAGCGGTCACGGAAGATACAAGGCATATTTGCTGTAGATACCTCACCAATCCAGAACAAACAGTGGAGCATCTTCTCTTGCACTGTCCTCTTCTGGATTCACTGAGGATGAGACTGATAAGAAATACGCTACTTCAAGGCTGCCCATGGCCCCCTGTCCAACTCAGTGATCTTCTTCTCTATAAGAATTTTAAAATTTTCTCTGAATATGTTAACTTTATTGACTTTGATTCCCTTATACAATAAATATCACCATGTAAATAATTATAATAATATTATACACTGTAATTGTAAAAATAATGAAAAATGAAAGGAAAAATTCATCACTATTACCACCTTTATTACCTGTATCACCTTTATTTATTTTTCTTTAATTTAATTGCTATTATTATCTCTCTAATATTAATTTTGTCTTATGTCTTATCATTTTAGTCTTATATCTTTTATCTTTTTATTTTGTAGTACTAACTTAAATTCTAATTTGTCATCTGTTTATAATTTAGCCATGTATATATATATATATCTTGTAAATATTGAATATATTTAATGTTGTGTTTTTCAATGTGTGCAGTATATATAATATGATGCATACTGAAAATAAACTCCTCCTAAAAAAAAACACACTCACACCCTAATGACCAGTTTCTAAAACTAATTTTTTCTTATTCAAGGAGACTACTTCAATAAATGTTTTTCTCGAAATAATTTCATTTCGAAAATTGTATTCAGCAATAATTTCTTTTACCACAATAATGGAAAGTAAAAATAGAAACGTAAATACAAAGTAAAAAGACGTGTGGATTTGAGATAGGCTATGCGTGTATGTGTTTTGTGAAAATGGTTGTAAACTTTAGTGTTGTAATTGAAGTTAGGGTTCTTAAAGGAAGCAAATGAGGAACTTTATGAAGTTTAAGTTAGACAACAACGGTAGAACGGGGGAGATGATAGTGTCAGTGGTATTAGTAGCAAGAGTTTATATCTGCTGAGTATAGCTGTTATTTGTATAGCAGCTACAACATCAATAGCAGTCACAAGGCAGAATCTCTGCTGTTACTGTTCCAGGCCGGAAGGAAGCTGCCGGATGTTATAGTTTGTTCAAACATTCTCGTATAGAGGTCGCAGGGCAATAGAAAACTCTCTCTTTCTCACCACTCCAACTTATTTCTCTTTCCTGCAGTTTCTCTCACTTGATTTCTCACTTTTCTCTCTGTATGTATTTCTTTCTCTCAAATCTTAGACTTTCATAACCTGCACAATTTAATTAGTAGTTGATAACAAGTTTTAAATCCAATGTGATTGCATTACATCAATAATTCTACTGATTTATGAATGCTACCATTGCACCATGTTTATCACTTTATTTTCTATAATTTTCTTAATAATAATTTATTCCTTTTGCAGAAAAATCAACAACCGTTTTGTATGAAAGAAATTAATACAAAACAAACACACACAAAAATCTTTTCTTAAATATTCATTGGATTATATTTTCGAGTTAAAATGAAGGAGATTTCCTTCAATATAATTTTTACAATTAATTGTCTCTAATATTAAATAAGGAGCAGAAAGATGGTATAGTTTAAGCTCTGTTACGCTCCTGAAATCAATCTTCTTTTATAAATGTCCATACAAAAAGTGATCGTCCTTGTTAGGGAAGGGAAGTGATTAGCGTACTGGACTCCCACGCGGAGGACCCGCGTTCAAAACCCAGCTGTGCTAGCCCTTAGATTTTTTTCTTTCTAGGAGCCTCTACAGCTCACTGTCCGGTGATGGACAGTGTTGTCTGAAACGAGAGAACACTGGCCGGAGACCGGCAGTACACTGAGAAGCCTCCGGGCACCAGTGATCATAGATGTTGACGCGCCTTAAATTAAAAAAAATAAAATAAATCTTCCTTTTTTTCTAATAGGCCTTTATAGTGAAGTTTTCGTAGGTATAAGAAAGTTTTCGTGGGAAAATTGTTGAAGACGCTTTCCAGAAAATCGCAAAAAACTAATAAAAAAAAAAAAAACTGTTCAGTAAGGACCACTTTACTTGACCTATTTTGACCGAAAACCTTTGATGTTGCACTTAAACGAAATACATTGTTGCAGCTTTTGTGATTTTCTATTTTTTTTTAGTTAAGTAGGTCAGACACGTTCATACATTTAATTGAAATGTTATTGGTGTGATGTGTTGTATGTTTGTAGTAGCACGAGCGGTTTAGTAAAAGGGCTTTTAAGTATATATGTTTAAGAGAGAAGTATTAGTAATAATCAAGAGATCACACTGTTTTTAAAATAGATATATTCTCTAAGTGAAATTAAGTTACTTCAAAATATCACAATAACATGCTGAAATTAATTGGAATAAACTCTTATGTTATAACTTAAACAGGCACAGATCTGATGTGTTCTCCTTGGTGTCTACAACAAAACTATCTTAATAAATGATCTAGAATAAAGGCAAATCTCTATCATTGACATGAGTTTATGAGAGCGATTCCTGAAGCAAGTGTTCTGGCTTTCAAAGCAGAATGCAGACTGTCCGAAAGAATGCCTTCTCTTACAAAACAGTTGGCCAAATGGCATTGTATTAATTTAACGGATTCTTGCGCCTTTGTCTCTTGGTTTGCATTGACCTAGATTGTAGTATACCTGGCTCTATCCCCATCACTAAATACACTATTCGAACTATCTAATTTTCACAAAACTATTTTCCAAAACTATAGACATTACGAAAGAAACCAATAAATTTCTAGAAACCATTTTTTTCGGGTTTCAGCGTACCCCAAACAAACCAAATGAAAACTCAATTTTTCGTAAATTTGATGCGATCGCAATGCTATTACTAGAAGTAAAAGAAAGTAATAAATGCAAAATTAAATGGAATAGAATGTCTAGTGTCTAGTCTAAAACAAGGAATTCTGAAATTGACACCCTTTTCTCTGAGAAACTTTTGTAAAAAAAAAAAAAAAAAACTTTGTAACTTTGTTCTTTATGGATTATCCATTCAATAATTCAATAAATAATATATTTTTGGCGAAAAAGGGTAATCAGAATTTGTTTGATTTATATTTAATAGGAATTCCAAGCTAATAATTTCAATTATAAACTTCTTTTATCGGTTATTTCCGGAAATTTGAACTTTTTGCATTACATTGAATTCAAATGGAGTTTAAAACAGCAGCAAGTTCTGTACTGTTTTAAATTCATAAATTATTTGGTATTATTCGTAAAAGTACAACAGAGCATATTCGAATAAATTATTTCCAGTAAATTCGCTAATGGAGCAAACCCACTCATTTTATATATTTTTTCTTTTAACAATGTATTTTTTTTTTTAAGTTTTTTTTTTGTTTCTATTAAATAATTAATGATGTGGGAGTTGGTTTATTTACGTTAAAAGTTTTCAACAATAATTCGTTAATGTACTTTCAGATCTTATTTATTTTTTCTATTTCTAACAGCTGATCCCATTTTCTTTTTTTTTTTGTCCTTCTGTTTTCACTTTGGTCAAGTAGCAGGCATTCCATTTAGACAGAGTTCTCTTACTTTTTCTCATCACCTAAGACATGTTTTCGTTGCCCTACTTTATTTCTTTCTTCTTCTTTTTCTTTAAACAGAAACGCTACTTTATTGCTCCAGTTTGTATTGAAAAAAAAAGAAGTTATTTTTGTGTGCATTAGATAAAATAAAGAGAAACACAGACGAGGATAAAAATAGTGAAAAAAACAATCATAGTAGATAAGAATCTGCAGCGTCATCACCTGACATTTTCCAAATTGGTAGTTCTTATTGGGTCCTTTATATGTGTTTTTTTTTTCTTTTCTTTCACCCAACATTTTCTTATCTTAATTATCTAATCTAGCTGATCTTGAAATTTGTTCTATTTATACCATTTTTCTCTTTCTCTTTTTTAGGTTTAGGTACTTAACTTTTTTTATTCTATTAAGAGAATCTTTTGCAATTTAAGCTTTCTCCATATTATTATTTCAATATACTTTTATTTAATTCGGCAAATAATTTCACTACATACTTTTATCATTAGTTTCGTAAGTATAATCATTGTAAATGACAAATAAATAAGAAAATAAATTAATAAAGACTGAATTTTATTATTTTTATTTTATTCAATATCTTAGAAATTTTCCAGTATTACATTCTCTTACTCTTGTAAGAGAAATATTGTGATAAAATTTTTGGAGATGAGTTTTCATGGGAAATGTTGTTTTAAGTTCCCTGATATATATATATATATATATATATATAAATAACGGAGCAAAAGGACCGTGAGTGTGTGCGTTTTGTAAACAAAATATTTGAAAATAGAAAATTCACCGGAAACTCAAATGATTTCCCCTCCCCCAATGAGTTTTTTGCACCTCTCTCATTAGATTAAAAGCATTACATGAATTTCTAATCTGGTGAAAAATAGGTTAACCAGAATAGGTTTCTGAGCTTTTTTGTTTGTTTTTTTTTTCCGCTCATAACAGCCCAATGATTATTCTTCATCCCCAATGATCCCGAAACAAGAATGATTCCCAAGCAAGAATATATGAGGGAAGAGCACATCAAGGTACCTTTCCTTAATTATAAAGAATTTATGCTACCATAGCAAAACAAGCTAACAAACTGCATCGCATTCTTACTCATTCACACAATAAATACATTCATACTTCACGCCTGCAGACAAAATTCCTATCCTAATTGATCTCTCAATACTCGATATTCCTGAGAGACCCCTCTAAAAACTCGATAACTACCCAATCTAAATCAATCAATCCACAGTCATCCAATAAATTATTAATATTCCCACTTACCCTCGAAAATCTCCCCACAGTGTACCACGCCTTAGAGCCTCTTCTGCAAACTTTTCGTATGCACTGAGATTTTCCAGCAACAGGGTTAGTGTATCATTATCAATGCGAACATGATAGCCTATAGCACTCCATAATTTTGCCCGGAGATCCTCATAACAAATGCACTCAAAAATAATATGTTCGGCGGTCTCCAATTCACCGCAACGACAGCAACCATCACTCACCAAACCCATCTCATACCACTTTCCCTTAATTTCCGCATGGCCTGTCACTAACCTGGAGACCGCGTAAGAAAAATCTGTGGGGACTATTCTTCTACCCATTGTCGCGTCTGGCAAAAACCTGTAGGTGGTCCTGCCCTTTTGAGAGATTTCGATTGCAGTAACAGATCCTGATCCAGTTGTTTCTTTTTTTATTCAGGAGCCAGATTCTGAAATCATTTCCTATTTCTCCTTCTGGTAAGGGTTCTAACGAATGTCCCCCCAAACTCACTGTTTTCCCTCTTCTTAAAAAGTATAACAGGGCCGATCACACTACTTCCAGGTCGAGTGGAAGACATCCCGTCAAAACCTGCAGAGCCTCAGTTGATGTCGTACGGCTAAAATTACCCATCAACAGAAGCATGGCTCTCTGTATTGCCATGGTATGACTCCTAAAGACCGAGCTGCTAACCTTATGCGCCCAACAGAGCAGCAGTATAATGGCTGAGCCAGTAAGACGCTTCTATACATTATTTTAACAGTTTTTTCCTTTATCTCCAATCTATTCTCGTAACTCGTCTAAGTTGGCCGATTAAGCTTTTAGATTTCCTTCTTATTTCCTTTATGTGGGAGACAAAACTTAAGCTACTATCTAGCGTAATACCTAAGTATCTGACCTGCCGGACCCATTTCAATCGATGGCCACTGAAGCGAACAACCGGCTGTCTAGTTGGGGCTAAAGGTTTCTGAGTTTTTTTTTTTTTTAATTTTCTCAAAAATGGGTCCAAAGAATTTCAACAAAACTTGAATTACCAACCGCACTAATAAAACCTCAGCAATTTTATTTGAAACTTTTTTCAGAGAATCTAATGTTAGGTGGGTTTTTTGAGTAACTGGCGCTGTCTTCTGGACTATAATATAATCACTTCAATTACTGCCGGCCTTAAGTATGTCATGACCTCTACCCTTCCTATATTTATGTTAAGGGCAACTTTTAAGGCAACAATTAGGCCTTCCATTGATTAAAAAATGAAAATCTGCAAATAATTCTTTACGCACACTATATAATGCTATCTCCTATATGTGTTTCTACCCAATAAATTCAAAAATCTTAAAACAATCCTTCCCTCCAGCCGACTATTCGCGATACCTTGGACTACACCTAGACAAAAGACTAACTTAGAACCCTCAGACATACTTAAACATTTTGAGCTAAACAAACGATACAAACTTCTAGCTAGACAACTTGACAAACGCTAGAAACTAACACTGCAGAATAAACGACGATTGTATACTTCTCTACTTGCACCAATATGGAGTTACGGTTAAAAGATCCAACTCACCAGACTACAAACACTTCAATCTAAAATACTCCACCACTTATTTAACACTCTCTTTTATGTAAGAACTCATACTATTCACACTGATCTCAACATTGCATTCATCTCTGAACTTCTTGCCAAAACTCGCTACAATAAATTACAACAAAACTTAACAACACACGCTAACCTCTCCTCAACCACATTCCCCTCCAACCTCCAAGATGGTGAGGCACCGTTGTCCCGCGATACTTATTGCACCATTTCGTGCAGTTATAAATATTCAATAAAAAAGTTATTATTATTATTTGTTTATTGTCTTAAGAAAATACAAACTTATGACAAGGAGCCAAGCTCGTTTGAATTCTACTATAAAAAAAAAAGATTACATAAGATATACAAGATATAATGAAATTAAAGTCACAAAATGTACAGAATAAAAAGACAAATCTCTTTTACTAAAATAACATAAATTAACTTATATTTTTTTTTCAAATAATAGATCTTTCTAATTTTAATGCTACATTAGGCTACAAAATCAGAGAAGAAAACAAAAAGAAAAACTCTTGTACAAGAAAAAATTAATATAAATTAAATAGATAAAAGTAGAAAAATAACAGTACACTTGATGGATGTTACAGAAAAAAATCGCCAATATTAAATTTAAGTAAATGAGGTCAATATTGAGGGCACTAAACATTTAACACACTATTTTTCAATTTAAGCAAGCATTAGTGTATACAAATAGGTCTTTAATTTTCTGTACTGAATTTACGACCAATAATTTTTCCCACTTCACATCGTCTGAGAAATGTAAATGCTCTGCACTGTACTTATTAATGTACTTATTTCTAAACTCTTTATAGAATCTACAATGAAAATAAAAGTGTAATAAATTGTCAGAATCACTTTTAACATAGAGGGCAAGTATTTAGACTATTAAATTCGTATTTCTTTTTCTTAATAATAATTCTTGTGTATTTCTCTCCCGTCAATCTTAATTGAGTGATAAATTGTAGAAATGTAAGATTATAGTTAATTTGGAGAGCATAATTATCTAAATTATAATTACAAATACTCTAAATAGTGAGTTATATTGGGAATTGACTCTGCTATGTAGGAAATTATTCATTTTATTTATTAAATTATTCAGTTCCCTTTTTATAAAAATAGGATTCTGTGAGTCCCATACATTCATAGCTCCTATAGGGTACAACAAATTTTTAACAGAATCAACCCAATTAAATGGAATGTGTTTGTTAAAAGAGAGTTCACATAATCTTCTATAACAAATACATGGCAGTCGGCATTCCTCCATTTCCAAAACATGTATCCACCATGAGATGGCCTGCTTAATGACTTGTGCTTGTAAATGTATTCTTCCCATTTCTAGCCTAACATAGTGGTCAGGAGTAGAGCGTGGAAGTAGGAAAAGAGACTTAAAAAAGAATAATTGGATCCTCTCAATTATTTCAACATAATTAGGTGCCCATACCTCACAGCAGTATAACACTATGCTTCTGACCAACGCATCAAACAGGCGGCACCTGCTTTCCCAGACATCCGGTCTACCTAAATAAAGCAGTCTTCTCACTTGAGGAATAGCCATCATTCCTTTAGAACGCAACAAGTCGGCAGCCTTCCTAAACTTAGCTGACGAAGAAAAGGTTATTCCTAAGTAATTAAACGAATTTTCCATAGGGAGTTTGCATTTATTGTAGTAAAAATAAAAATAAAAAACAATGCTAATAGAATTCTTTGCTTGTATTTTACCAATCTTTGGAACCTATACAGAATTAAGCCTTTAATATGTGAGCTATTATGTAGAATTCTCTGCTCTATTCTTGAAGAGCCTTTTTTTTTACTACTAGACGGAAAACACTATAAAAAAAAGCATTTTATTGATCATAATTGCGCAGAAGGTTTGTTTTTAATTTTCAAGAATGAGTATTATAAAAACTTGACAGGAAATGTAAAAAAGGCTCTTCCTAAGAAAAATGAGTTGTCCAGTGATGGTCAAGAGAACACCTGAATATATTTACGTCATCTTGAAAAACTGACTATATTTTTTTTCTTTTTTGCTCTCTCTTATTCCGTTTCTTGCCCTACAGAACTATTATCCTTTAGGTCCAGCTACTTGCTTATTCTTTTCTGTAGAAAAATTATCTTTGTTTCCATTGCAGACTTTTTTAACCCAGTTATGTTTTCTCTTACAGAGTATATGTATGCGTTTCCTTTCTTTATATTTCTTTCATAACCTAACAACCCTCTTTCACATACACATTCTCACACACACAAATTATGTAGATATGCAAAGAAAAGTGTTTTACGCTATTTGGCACTAATGAATAGTTTTTGTAAAACAAAAATTATCAAGAAAAATTTAATAAAAACTATAGTGAATAGATTAGTCTCATAATTTTCCGATTTATCGGTAAATTACATTAGGGGAAGGTGGGGCATGTGTTACAGGGGCATGTTGTTACAGCGTAATTTTTAAAAAATCGGCTGAGAGAAGCACTTCCTAAGTGGCCAAAGTTGAGAGATATGAGAGTGCTGTTTGTTATAACCAGTTCCCGCTAAGATTCGGTTGCATATGGCGGCATTATGTGATATTCCTCGAAATATCATAGTGAAAGCTACATTTTATTATTGAAACCGAAAGCTGTGATCTGAAAACTACCAAAGGTAAGGCTTTCAAACTTATGCTGTTAATTCGTACATCCTTAACAATAATTTCCATCAAATATAGTTGCGCTAGTATTCTTTGACCTATGTGTTTACGGATTAATTAGTGAAATAGGTCAGTGGGGTTACTTGGTTGGAGCATGTTGTGACAGTGTAACAACTTGCCCCACTGCGTATCTTATATCAAATCACAGCAGATCTTAAAAGAAATGAAGCCAAAAACAAGAAAAACAGAAAAGTTGGCAATTCTATCAAAAAGAAAATCTGTGTCTCCAAAGATACGAACAAGAATCAAAAAAATAATTTGCCATCATCAAGTTCCGGCGAAGAAGATGAGGACTGGCTGTGCCTGAAATGTCTATTGACCATGGACGCAGTCAAAAGTTGGGTTGAATGCATGCAGTGCAAAAGATGGGCCCATTCAAAATGTGTTAAAAATGACCCTAGATATATTTACCACAATTGTAACTCGGACTTAGAGATGGGTAGTGACAGTGAATAGAAAGAGAATGAATGTTTAAGCATTTAAGTTTGTAATAATCCATGTTTAGATCATAATCAAGTTGCTATTATTATTAAAATAAAGATCTGATAATTTGTTTATTGAACATATATCAGTTTTATTTCCTTAAAATAAACACCCAAACATGATTTTATATATTGTAACAACTTACAGTCCGCATGTAACAACAGCCACATCGAAGGGCACGTTTAATAGTGTTTGATTTTTTTAAATGTTACTTCATTTTTGAAAAATCTCAAAAAAATATATAATTAGTAGAAATAAATGAGACAACAAATTAATCAATTTTCAGCAATTTAAGTGCAACATACAGCAATTAAAAAATGTTAACTGAAATTTGTAACAACAAGCCTAACCCTCCCCTACTTAAAAAAAAAAAATCAAAAGAAACCTTGTGAAATTCCATTGTTTGGATAGGATAAAAACAAAAGAAAAGCTTGCTCTATGTACTGATATTCACAATTTATATTTGTACGTTTAGGTACTTGGTTAGGAATGTTATGAGTAAAGTAGATTGTTGAGAAAGCATTGGCCGAAGATAACTTCTTGATAACCGTAGACCGGGTCAGTTCTTAAGAGACTGAAGTAACCTCTTCCTTCCCCCCCCCTCAAAAGTAACACTAATGAGGGAGTATTTATTTATACAACTACGTGCTCCATTTAAATGAAGTATTACATGTTATAATTTACATTTTAATATTCAAAAAAAAAATGAAAATAAATAAAAAGTATTAGAACGAAACAAAACACTGAATGAATACATTTACAATTAAGAAGAATACACTAAACAAAAACAAAGCAAACAAAATAAAAAATAGAATAATAAAGTTGAAAATTGTTAACAATATTAATAATAAAACAACACAATAAAAAAAAAAATTACTAAAAACTGTCAAACAAATACGAAATGTATAACCAAATATTCTGTTTTTTTATTTTAATTTACATATTTATATACTATTATATAATGGACTTTATTATCTGGTGATTTTATGAACTTAAATTTAAAAAATCTAATTTATTTAAAAATATTAACAATTTATTTAAATTGTTTTTTTTTTTTAAATTAATTGATAATGATTTAATGGCCTAGTCTGTCCGATGCTCAAAATATACTTGATGGACGTTACTCTCTATCTATCTAGAAGAGGACAGTCGTAGATAAGGTGATCGTAGTTCTGCAGACAAGTTGGATGACAGTTTGGTACAATTTGGTGATGTTTTAATTCCGAAACGATTTAAGTAAGATCTTAATGGCCCATGACCTGATAATACTTGAGTTTATTTTGCATTTGTCAATATTTTTGCTGATATTCTGTCCTGCACTGTTGGAAAGTACTTTTCTGTTTCTAGCATTTTTAGAGAGGATTGTCTATTAGATTCCCATTTTATGATGTTGGAATTGAAAAGGTATGCTATAAACCGACGTTTCTCTATATTGCAATGAGCTTTTTCAGGTTGATATCGCGCGAATTCTAATAGACCATTGACGAGAACCAAGTAGAACAGTGGCGGGGCCCTTCCTCCGCCATCTTGTAAATCCATCTTGCTGTAGTTAGTGGGCGGAGCTAAATTATTCCTTCAATGCCCAAGTTGACTGGCGGATGTCGTGGTCTGTCTCCCATTCCCAATAATTGTCACATTATAAGATGGTTACAGAAAAAAATAATTATTATTAACTAAAAAACCATAAAGATAAAAAAGATATGTTTTGATGGACTTTTTGAATTACAAATAGGTTTTTTTTTTTACCTTTATTCAATTCTAAAACTTTTTCGTGGTAATTGTTTTAACCTAAAAAATGGTGACAGAACACCACTGATAAATGGTGACTATTTGAATAAATTAAATGGAGAAAATGTCTAGAGAGTAATTTAATTCTATTTTTGTTTACTAATTTTAAATTTAATTAATAAAAGTCAAGTAGATAATGCTTAAATATATTTTAGACATTCATTATAATTTTTCTTTATTTAATTACATTTTTCTCTATCCCTTCTTTGAAGAACGTAAAGAAACTGGGATGTTCCATTCAGATATGAATTTTTTATCACTACAGAAAAGCTAGCATACACTAAGTGGCATTCACAAAAGATAAGTTGCTACAATATAACTAATTACAACAAAAATTGGTTGGCCAGATAGATCCAAGATCAAACTATATCTTTCTCATCGTGGTCCTTACATCGTTAATGCATGTTTTCTACTTAAGCGTTCATGCTTTCCTTTAAAAAACTTATCAGCGGTAAGTATTGTTCCTTCCAGGATGTTCTTCTTTCTTACTTTAAACTAATTCCTCACACATGCGACAGAAATTTGCAAAAAGTTTGTAACCACTTCTCGAGTTATTTTTTTCAAATAACTAACCAGATTATTGAAGGATATAAATTAACAATTTTCAGTAAAAATATTTGATTTCAATGGAAAAAAAAAGGTGGGAATGAAGTGTATAAATATTTCAGATTCTAGAAACGCGGTTTTTCAAATTAAGTTCAAAGATTTGTGTGAATGATGCCATAACAAAGTATTGTCTTAAACATAATATAGAATGCGGGTTGTTAAAAATGTGGAAATGAAGGAACTAAAGCAACGATTAATGAAATGATTTATACATTTTGAAAGTTCGAACGTTTTGTTGAGCCTCAGATCAATTCAGCACAATGAGTTTATATCGTCTTTTCAGCCTAATGAGAATTTTAAATCTGTGATAACAATAGCGCACATTAAACACATACTTTAATAAACAACCGCAAGATAGCGGGCAGCATGAGAAGGAAGATAATTAATTAATATTGTAATAATACGATGGAAAATGATACTGAGGATAAGTAAATGACTCTTCATTAAAAAAAAACAAAAAACAGTCATTAAATTTTTATCTGCGATAATGGGGATTTTGATTCTTGTTACGCGCTTATTACTGTTAATTTCAGAAGTTTTGCATCTCACATGAAATTTTTGAAATCCTGTTTACATCGGAAAATCGTAACTGGAGCCGCTGATTGTAAAAAGTTTGTGATTTGGCAGTTTACCTGTGAAAAATGAAAGTTCAAACGATATTTCGATTGATTTTCACCAGAGAATAAGCCCAAATATTGTTGGTCAAAATATCTTCTTTTTCTTGCGCATCAACTGCCATGATCATTAGCGCCCTTACAAACTGTCTTTGGCATTCAACCTCACTGATCTTCCAGCCTTATCGATTGCCAGTCACGATCCTCAATTATTATTTCTAACATCTCTATCTTTCCAATTATCTCAAACATTTCCATTCATTTTTCTTTAAACTCGTTAGCTTTTTTTTTTTTAATTATTATAAGGGTAGAAACATTGAAGATTTTTAGTTGCACTTTATTTTTTATTGATAATAGAAGTACACAGAAGAAGCTGTTATTTTAGTCTTTCCACTAATTACATTTTTGTAAGTTCTACAATTCCAATAGTGTGATAATTATTCATAATAAGCAATTAAACTGCTATAAAATTTATTACAATATGGAGCAAATTTTTTAAAGAGAACTCGAACATTGCAGTGCGAGAATGGCTTGAGAATAATTCCTATCAGTTTATTGCTTCTTCTGAGTGTTGATTTGTTTTGCAATGAAATTTAATTCCACACAAACTTAAAAGCTTTGTCGAGGATAAAATTTAAATCCAATCATAGCTTTGTGAAAAGCACCGTTTCAGATATTGACAATTTTTTTATTATTAGTTTAAGTTAGTGAAAAATAATTCATCTTTACAGCTATATATTATTATAATTTAGAAATAGGAACGTTTCTAACTAAAGAAGCTTACCTACTTCAGGCTCAGGAAATAATTTATTATTTAACTATTTCAGTATATTTCCTATTTTTGCTGTTTGATTGTATGAATATATAAATAGTGTTCTAAACAATTGTTTACACAAAAACAAAGATTGTAGAAACAAGTGTACAGTGCAGTCTCGATTATCCGTCACGTTCGGGACCAGACGGTTGTCGGATAAGAGAATAGACGGTTAACAGAAAACAAGGTTGGAGAATTTATATTTTATTAGTTTTTTAAAAACATTCCACTCTGCTTTTTATACGGGGTTGTGACCGTCACGGAAACCGAGCCAGCATTAAAAAGTTTTTTTTTGTATTTTTTTAATTTATTTATTTTTTTTATTTGTTGCATGTTTTTTCTAATCTTTGATTTTATTCTTGTGAGGGTTTGAAGAAACTCATCATTGTTGACTGTTTTTTAGAATTCCTCACTTTCTTGGCTGCAAGAACTTGCAGTTTCCTTAAAAGTAAATTTGATGTACTATCGCACTCTTCTTGGTGTTCGTACCATTCAATAAATTTGGAAATCGAAATTTCGGCTTCGGTGTTAGTAATTTTTGAAATTTGAATTTCATCTTCTTCATTGTCGCTATTATTTTCATCAGTTGGATGCAAATTTGCAATTATTTCGTCATCACTCAAAATAGATTTTGGAAAATCCAGAAATTATATTTCGCCCGCGCCGTGTACAATAAAGAGTACATAATATGTACATAATGTGTGGGCACAAACACCGTGACGAATAATTGGAGGTGACGGATAAAAGAGTGACGGATAATCGAGACTGCAGTGTACTTATAATTATGTTAACAATTGTTTAGAAAAATAAAAAATAAAAATAGGAAATCCAATGAAATATTTGAAAACTCCACCGACTGAAGGTGACTTCATACTTAGAAAACGTCCTTGTTTTTAAATAATTGTAAAAATATATAGCTAATAGAATGAGTTTATTTGTCCTTAATTTAATTTAATAAAGATTTTTAAATAATTGATTCTCTTCACCAATCTAATAGAAATATAGAATATATTTTTTTTTAATTAAAAAGTAATTAGTAATTATCTATTAATATCAGTTTAATGAAATCTGTTTTATTTTATTGATTTATGTTTTTTTTTTTTTTTTTTTTTTATATAAAATCCAAATTATTATAATTAAATACTATTGAAATATAAACAATTTCAATAGAGTAAAAATAGTTACTTATAGAATTTTGTACTATATTTCTTTGTAATTGTAAAAAAAACAGAACAACCTATTAATTGCTCTATTAAGCATTTATATCCAATAAATAGCCCCTACCCTCAACCCAATCTTGCTGGCTGAAACAATATAAAAACATTTTGGCAATCTTCCAGTAAAAACCTCCGACTAGTTGTGTCTGACAATGACCTGTCCCCCCATGGTTGGTGAGTACAAACATAACATTAATACAGAGGGACAGTCAAATAAAACGAAGTCAGTATGTTAACAGCAGCTTTGGCATCTCTGACTCAGTGTCCCTTTTAGAGTATTTCTGGCAACTAATTGTTTGTTTCTATATTTATATAGAGTTATTGATTTTTTTATTTTTTTTTAAACATATATTAGCCATGAAGCAATAAAGTAAACATTAATTTGTTTATTATGTTGCCATGGTAAAAATTTACCCGATTTTTACAATTCAATTTTACAATATAAATTATTGTTTAATTTATGATCATCCGAATTTTTTCTTCATATCTTCTGCCTCAGATATTTAATAGAAGCGTCAAAAAATATAAATTGAAATAAAATTTCCTGATTTAAAACATTTATGGCAATTTTAAACAATAAATGTGTCGGTTCAATGTCATCTCGCCAATTACTTTCTCTTACTCCTAATAAGAGGAAGTATTGTAATCCTGTCAAATTTTCGATATCGAGTTTTCACCGGAAACATTCGTTTTGAAGTTTTCTGAGTCCAAAAAAGTGGTTTTTAGCAAATGGTCTGTGTGTATATATGTATAGCTCAAAATTAAACAACCGTAGAAAATTGAAACTTGATATTTCGTTTAGGTATCACGGTGGAATCTAATAATACGCTTTCTGTCAAAATTCCTCAACCGGAAGTACCATTTTACTAGTTTTTTTTTTTTATTTTTTTGCAATTTCTCAAAAATGGCTCTGACGATTTTCTTGAAATGTTCTACATCAACTACACATACAAAGTGCTACAACATTTATTTGAAACATTTCTCCGTAAAAATTCATTTAAGGGTACTTTTGGGGGAGAAGAGTGATTGCGGCTTCCTCTAAAGTGCTATTTCAGTTTATTAGACAATTCTGTCATTTAAATAATGTTAATTAGAATTAAATATGTTGTTGAAATTCCGAGTTTGAAAATAATCGGATGACCGAAAGTGCGTTTACTTTACCACTTTACTAAATGATTTTTTTTTTTTTCACTTTTTCGCGATTTTCTCAAAAATGGTTTCGAAGATTTTCTTAAATGTCATTTATAATCTACAAATACAAGGATGTACAACTTGTATTTGTAACATTTCTCTGGGAAAATTAATTTAAGGGCACTTTTGGGTGAGGGGTGGAGTTATGTTTTTCTTTAAAGTGCTATCAAAGTTGATTATACAATTCTATCATCCTAACAAAATTAATTAGACATAAATAGGTAGCCGAAATTCCGAGTTTCAAGAAAATTAGTAAACCGGAAGTGTGCTTTTACTGAACAGTTTTTTTCAGTTTTCGACGAATTTCATTAAATTTGGTATACTGACTATAAAATTTGTCAATTATAATTTTGAGAACTGGAGTAAGAGAAAGTTGTGTGAGTGTTTCACACCATTTTATTTTAAATTCGGGCAAAAGATTTTTCAAAAACCTGGCATTGAATGAAAAAGAATACGCTAGAAATTGGCGGAGAATGTTGAGTGAATTACACGTCGGTAGTGCAGGTTTAGTATAACTTCATTACAATTGTAATCAATATTCATTATTTATTTACCATTGTTTTGCATCTTCTATACACATTACTGGCATTAAAGAATATTCTTACTTACTTAACCGCCGTAACCCTTTATTTATTCCTTTATAGAATATAATTTTCCCAAAAAAAAAATTGTTACAAATTTTTATTTTTCGAAATCAACAATTAAAAATTCAAGAATAAAAAAATTATATTAATAATAATGAACAGATCTACATAAGAAATATTCAGCTACCCATTTATATTAAATCTACATATTTATTTACGTGTTAAATAAATTTACCATTTAAATAAAAATAAACAATACAATATCCCTTGCCAGAATTTTATAGCTCATGTTCTTTTTTTAAAGTCTATAATTATTTTAGTTGTTGGTAATATTATTTACAATTTAACCCTAATTCCTAACATAATTCCTGAGCACCAATTTGGATTCAGGCGACACCATTCCACAATCCAACAATGCATCGCGTTGTGGATGCTATCGCTTCCTCCCTTGAGCGGAAGGAGACCTGTTCGGCTGCTTTCCTCGATGTAAGGCAATCCTTTGATCGAGTATGGCATGCCGGGCTGCTCTGGAAGCTCAAGGGCGTCCTTCCTTTTACTTATTATCTAATCATCCAAACTTACCTGTCCGACCGCCACTTTCAAGTGTCGGTAGGTTCTTCCCTATCTCCCATCCAACCTGTCAAAGCTGCTGTTCCGCAAGGCAGCATCCTAGGACCTTCATTATACACAGTATACACTGCTGACATCCCAACCCACCCTGAAACAGTTATTTCTTCCTTCGCAGACGATACAGCCATCCTTTCTACCCATTCCGACCCAGTAATATCTCATAGACAGCTACAGAGCCATCTATCATCTCTTGAAACATGATTCAAAACTTGGAGAGTGAAACTAAACGAAAACGAATGCCAACTTGTCACATTTACCCTTCGACACATTACTTCTCAAACTATGTACTAGATTAGATTGATGCAGGGGGGTACTCAGACCTAGACACTGCATCTTACCCGTTGAGGCTTATTGTCCCAACCCCTCAATACCTAGTAGTGGAAGCCCCCCTCTTCATGAGGTCCAAAACCTTCCCCTCCAGTCCTTCCTGGGGTACGATTTCCTCCGGTCTCAACGTGCCGAAGATCTCGTACCTCAGTCTGCCGATTGGAACGCAATCAAACAACAGGTGAGAGGCCGTCTCCTCCTCCTCCTGACACAATCTGCACAAGGGCTCTACATCCACCAACCCTACCTAGACCTATGTACTATACCAGTATCCCATTACCTCCTGCTAATGTTGTCCGCTATCATGGGCTTTACATTGACAAACGACTTACATGAAACCCACATACACGACTCAAAAGAAAAGAACTGAACATAAGATTCAGACTATTCAAAAGACTTCTACACAACAGATCAAAACTTACACTACAAAATAAAAGACTCATCTATATAGCCATCTTAAAACCTGTTTGAGCCTTCGGAATTGAACTGTGGGGTTCAACTAAGCGTTCCAACCTTCAACGTATCCAGTCCCTGCAATCTAAAATCCTTAGAACCATTGTCAACGCTCCCTACTACGTCTCTAACAAAACAATCCACACAGAGACATACCCTTCCTACAAGACGTTATCAAAACACGATACAATAAATTCCACAGTCCTTATCCTCTCATCATAATCCTCTTGTTCGTCGTCTTTCGTCCCGAACCCTCCCTGACAATCCTTCCCGACGCCTGAAACGTCAATGGCCACGAGACTTGCTGACAGAAGATCACAAAAGAACACAGAACACAGAAGATTGTGAACACAAGAACACAGAAGATAACGAACATTAACAATAATTATTAGGAGTGCTACCACTGGGTGGTAGTTTCTCCTCTCTTTTTTATAATTGCTCACACATATTTACTTATGGCAACTATGCTGTTGTAAATAACAAAAAAAAAAAAACCTAATTTCTTCTCAGGTAATAATCTATAATCTTATAAACGGAAATAGAAAATTAGGATAGACTACTGTCAGCACCAGCAATTTTTTTTTTATCCTAATCCACATTCTTTCTTTTCCTTTTAAAGGTTTTTATTGCGTACTTTAATTACAAATCTGACTGTAGAATTCTATTTTTTTCCTAAAATTCGTTTATCCATCCTTCTCCATCATAATTATTTACAAAAAAAAAAAATCCTATAAAAATAAAAGCTGTTTATGTAAATAGTTGAAAGAATTTAAATAATGGAATTTTCCATTCTATTAAATTTTCATTATTACTCCCCCCATCCCCACCCCAAATTGATTTCTCTTAAATCTAATTATTTTTGTGAATGGCACAATCATAAAACATAAATGATTGATCTCATCAGCCATTTGCATCTGTTAATGTTAACTATTAAATCAATGACCCCAGTTTTAATGGAAATTTAGAGTGGTCGTTTGGGGAAAAAAAGAAAGTTTGAATTTTCAATTTTGTAAACCATTAATTTCATAGGGTAATAATTTATTTAATTATTTGGATTCACATAAAAAAAAGTTAGTGTTATATGTTACACTGACACGGATAATTAACATTAATAAATGTAATCCTATTAATGTATGCCTGTTAATTATTGCCTATTAACTAGATTATCGCATGTTTATTTATATATTACGTTCATTTCCCACCAGAAGCAGAACGCCCTATTTACATAATGCTAATAATAACTACTCACTCTTAAAGCTAAGTATTACGATCGTGTCAAGCCTCCAAGTTTTGAGTTTTCACCAGAAATATTTGTCTTGAGTTTGCCTAGCTCTAAAAATAGTAGTTTTTAGAAATAGGTCTGTATATATACGTATGCATGTGCTAGTAGTAAATCTATAAAAAAAACGTTGATGTAATCGTAAATTGACAGAGCAAAATGTAATGTCGCTTTCCCACCTCCCAGATTCTCTCCAAAAAATTTTCCATATAAAGTGATGAAATTGATTTTTTTGATCACTCAAGTGTCAGGTTATGTCAGGTCAGTGGTTTCTCACAACCGACGCTTCTGCCCATCGCCCATATTGAACTAGCTTCTTCAAGATAATGTTGACTTGAATGCCAAAGCAACAACCCAATGGTTTTCCTATTTTTTTCAATATAAATGCTGATTTAATCATAATAGTTATCGCACAAACTGTGTCAGACACCATTAAGTGTGGAGCAATTGTTGAAGGTGCTTCAGTTATTAGCTCTAAAATGGTCTGGGAATGCCTAGGTAAACTCAATAACCTAGGCAGGAGGCCAGGGAATGTTGGCATAGAAGGGTATGAGATGACCGACGCCCTGGCGAAGATAGGCGCTGAAATCCCGCTTCTAGGGCCAGAACTTTATTGTGGGGTCAGCGACCAGGTTTGCGGCAGGCCAAGACCTGCCTGGGAAAGTATAACCAGCGGAGATTGGAGGCCTGCATTGGCTTGCGTAAGAACAGACTTTGCGTTCTCACGAGGCATTGCCGACTTTGAGGACTCTTAACGAAGCTGGGTTTGGAAAGTGACAGCTCATGCAGATTCTGTGGCGAGTTGGGGGAAACTCGATTACATCACCTAACAGAGTGCGAGACTGCCACTCAGAGAAGATTCAAGAACCTGGGCTGTTACCAGGTAACGAGGGGGACATACCTCTCTAGAGCCCATCAGGTTACCAGATTCCTTAAAGATCTAATCTGATGGATGTTCTGTAGAACGGATGTTCAATTGGAACATCTGCTCGGGTGCTGTGAGCACATAGTTTGCGGCACCCAGGGGGCACAGCACAATAATCGTAAGGTTGCAGTGCATTGGCACCCTTCAAGAAAAAAAAATTGTTGAAGGTGTAGTCAGCATCCAGATTTGTTTCCACTAAGGCAAGATGGACCTGTTGGGAAGGTCTACATTCTACATAAAGGATCTGCATTCTATTCGATGTAGATGTGCCGGAAATTAGTCGAGCCCCGTCAATAGTCTAAAACTAGCTGTAGCAGTTTTTTGAGGGAGGTAAAGGATTCTCTTCAGCAATTTGTCGCCTTCAGCTTTTTTGTCGTTGACATTAATCCAGTACTTCTCCTGCTTTTACCCCCACTTGGTCGCAAACGTTTACAAGTGGGACGCTTTTTTCTGTTAGTAATTTTATAGAGAATCTTTGGTCTCTTATTTTTGAGAGAGACTAGAATAACTGAATAACCTTTCCATAAAGTTACTATATCTGACTGATAAATTTCCAAAGAAAACTTTTTTCTAGTAATTCGATGTCTATAAGTAAGTCGTAAACGGAATATTACAGCCTTTTTCGAACTAGCGGACACCGGGAGTCTTTTCCTAAGATATATTTGGAAATAACGCGCGCGCACACCACAGATATATATATATAACATATGATTTTTTTTTTTTTTTTATTGTTATATCAGCGTTTTCTACACTATAAATAATACTGATAGCAGACATAAACATGGACGCACTCGCGCACACGCATATTCCGAGAGGATAAGCTACCAGCGGTAGCTAAATGCTGTCATAACTTGAAGTAAGGAAATCGCAAGGCCACTGGCCTTTTTCATTCCTAGGAGGGGTTTCTGGAATAGTGCAGGAAGATACTAAAGGATTAGAATGTGATTACAGGGATTGATCGAATTTTTTATATCGGGTTCGGGCGACTAGATTGACGAGAGGAATTTCAAGGTCTCTATGGATGGTTAGGTTGAAAAAATAGAAAGGAGCATTAATGATGGCGCGAAGGATTTTGGATTCAGTGGATTGTAGTCTTTGGAGATTGGAACGTTTTGTTGTACCCCATAGCTCTAGCGACAGTTTAGATCTGTTGACCAGTATTCGTTTCAATAATCTATAGCGTAGGGAAGGGATTAGCTGAGTGGTTAGCGTGCTGGACTCCCATGCGGAGGTCCCGGGTTCGAGTCCAGTGCTACCCTTAGATTTTTTTCTTTCTAGGAGCCTCTACAGCTCACTGTTCGGTGATGGACAGTGTTGTCTGTAGCGAGAGAACACTGTTCGGAGACCGGCAGTGTACGAGAAGGCTCCGGGCGCTAATGACCATAGATGTTGAAGCGCCTTAAATTAAAAAAAAAATCTATAGCGTCTGTTGAGTTTAATTCTTTTCAGTCGTACGTGGGAGTTCCAATTTAATCTTTTGTCCATGAACAATCCAAGCTAGTGGATGACATTAATGGATGGGATAGGAATTAAATTGTAGTAGATTGGAGGTAGTAGAGTGATGCGGCACAGAGTGAACCTAATATTTTGGAATTTATTTTCCATTTAGTTTGATTTTCCATTTTTTAAACAATTTTTCTAAGGAAATAAAAAAAAATGAATGAATATATAAATAAATATATAAATGAATGAAATAAAATGCCTCTTTAGCGTAAATAAGAGTTGACGGTGGCCAGCGAGTTTACTAACATGACGTTATGTACGAGTATGTGCATCAAAGCAAGAGTTTAGTAACAGAAGAACAATAGATGTTTGTTTACCTCTCTATCACGTGATTGACGACTGCTCTTTCTCTATTCTATCACTTATAAAAGAAACTTATTTTTGCAAAAATAAATAAATAAAATAAACAGCAGAAAATTACTCAACTAAAAAAAAAAAAGAGCACTTCTTAATAATTTGATAAACTAAAAATTGTTAATTGAGATTGAAACTAAGAAGAAAATAACACGTATAAAGACAGGCATGAAATAGATGTTGACACTATGTATGCTCAGAACGAACTTCAATGTGATTACATTAAAAAAACAATTTTTCACACTCATGGTAACCATGAAACATATTAGCTCCTTGCGAACTCCAAAATTTCAAAAATATGATCATAGTTCCACGCAGCAGTTCCTTCAACATTTTTTTTTTGATGATTTTATTTATTGTTAAAATTTATTTGACTAGTTCTAAGGTTTTCACAAAATAAGGAAGGAAATAATATCCGAAAAGGGGAAATGAGAAAAATGAACTATTAAGCATCTTGGTTGGTTAAATTTTCACTCCTAACTTTAATGTGCACTTGTTAGCAGCTCATTTACTAAGTATAAACTTTTTGCTCAATTTGTAATGAATTATTTTTTCTTTTCTTTTTATTATTAAATTATTTATTTATTTTTTAATCTTTAATCATGCTACAATCAGCGCGATAAGTAACAATCATACAAAGAACATACATACAAAATGAGTGGAGAAGCTACCCAATGGTAACACTCCGAAACTATACAAAATCACTATTGACTTTCTTCACTTGAGAGGAGATCACGAGGCCCCATTGTCTTTTAAGACGTCTAGAAGGGTTATTAGGAAGTGTTTCGGGAAGACAGGTGTTGAATTAAAAGGTTTGTGTGAGTCTGTAGGTTAATATGGAATTTCCTGTAACGGGGTTGGGTCGACTTGAGCAATGAACGGTATATTAAGATCAGTATGTATGGTTCGGTTGGAGACGTAAAAAGTAGCGTTTACAATGTTACAGAGTATTCTGGATTGTAAGGATTGGAGTCTTTGGAAATTTGAGCGTTTGGTTGTTTTTGTTCTTTTGATTTAATTTATTTGTTCTTTGTCTCTTTGTTCTTTTAATTTAAGGTTTGGCTTATGTAAAACCTTAATTAAAAAAATTTGTGATGTAAACATAAAAATCAAAGAATTATATAAAATAAGGAAGAGATAAGAATTAATTTTTTTGTAACTTACATTTATTCCATTTTTAATTTTTTATCTCGAGTGTTATTAAATAATGATAAATATACAGAATGACAGTAGCTAATCTAACTAACCGATAATCAATTAGAAAAAAATAAACAATATTTAAAGACGTACTTTATACAGAAGTCTTCCTCAACAGTTCTTATAACAACGTCAGTCCACTGTAATCGTACTCGTTAAACGGATTCTCTGGAATTATTTCGTAAAACAGTCCTCATTGTTGTCATGATTTCGGGTTCGCACAGCTGGAAAGCGTTAAAAATATTTTCCAAGATAGCCTGCTTAATTTTGTGCTTCATCGACCGGTTTCAGAAGTTCGCGCATCATCAGAATGTTTTGTCAAAACAGTGCAAGTCTGTGGTATGTTGCACTGATGATGTAGTGGCGAACGCCTCGAAAACCCGGTCGATGACCACAAAAAATGAAGCAGGCTTTTACGGGAAATATTTCTGAGACTATTTACATTATTTCATTTATTATTTATTATTTTTTTAAGACATAAGCAAATGTGAACGTAAAAAATAAAAAAGGAAATAATAAATGGAATCAATATCACAAAATATAAAAAAAATTAATTTTTATCTCTTCCCTAGTTTTCACTTCTTTGACTTTCATGTTAACATCAAGGTTTTAATATAAAGAAACAATTGTTTCAACTAAACCTTGAAATAACAGAACCAAGAGCACATGAATTTGAAGCTCATTAACTGAAGAATTTATGAAATTTGTCAGGTTTTTGCCATAAAAAGAAACAGAGATAGTGAGGGATGAAGTTACTTTAAATTTCAAAAATTATTACATTTTTTTTTAAATTTAAGCTTTAAAATGATACACATCTTTTTTTTAATTTTTATTTTAATGGTAACAAAATATCATCAAGTTATTAAAAAAAAATAGTGTTCTTTAAAATGGTGTAACTAAATTTGTTTTATGCCAACTCTCCAAGAGTGAAGAACAATTTTTAATGAAAACAAGTTGTGAAATATTAAAATATTGATGTTTTAAACTTCTCGAAAACGGTTGAGACTTTGGACCAAGGGAGAAACTGTTTACATGCACGTTCTTGTCGCAAATAAGGTGTAAAACCCATCTCTATACGTATGGCCAGTTCAACCTGTTACACGCTGTATAGGATACCTGAACTAGGGGATAGTAAAGTAGAAACATTCCTGGTACACTTGTAGAAACACAACCTTTATAGAAATGGAAGTGACCCGATATAAAGTTGCGACATCTGTAAGTTGTGGAATTTCTAAAGAAAGAAAAAGTCAAAGAAATAAATATAGATTATTGTATGTGGTTAGTACTTCCCAAGGAAACAATAAAATAATATTTCATTTATATTTTCCACTTGTAACTTTGTGATTTGTGAAATGGACAAGGGAAAATTATATGCGAATAGTATTTGAACAATTATTGGAGGGAATAATAAATTTAATTTGTTATTAATTTTAATTATAGGTTTTTTTTTATTACTTTCTCTTACCCCTAGTAAGAGGAAGTATTGTATTCTTAATGTACATCACTAATTCCTCGCAGTGTAAAGATTTTAATTATAGCAATCGTATAAATATAATAGAATAACACAATAGAGTAAACATAAAATCCTTTCTCTAGAAATACTGCTTACTCCTGGTATGTAATACGATCCGAAGAGAGGGATCCAAAGCGGAGAGAGAGGCAGCGTCACTCACTAGTTCAGGGCCAGACTAGAATGGGAGAAACTCTTTAAATACAGGTGTGTCAGCCATAGGGGGGGAATCAATCGATATTCTTGCAGCAGAGTTCATACAGCAGTCACAACGCGTCATCAACCTTTCTCTTTACCACTCACTACCATTTTTATATTTTTGTGTAAAGTCCAGGCAGTTTGTGCTACTTTTCTATTATACAGTGTTCAGCTTTACTTCTACATTATTTACCTAATTAACCCAACTTCTCTACTTCTCAAACCCATTATATTGAAAGGGTAAAGAGAAAAGTTGATGACGCATTGTGACTGCTGTATGAACTCTGTTGCAAGATTGTCGGTAGACTCACCTCTATGGCTGACACAGCTATATTTAAACAGTTTCTCCCACTCTAGTCTGGTCTGGAGGCCTCCCTCTCTCTCCGCTTTGGATCCCTCTCTTCGGGTCCTATTACATACCAGGAGTACGCAGTATTTCTAAAGAAAGGATTTTATGTTTACTCTATTGTGTTATTCTATAATATTTATACGATTGCTATAATTAAAATACCTACACTGTGAGGAATTAGAGATTTACATTAACAATACAATACTTTCTCTTACTAAGAGTAAGAGAAAGTAAAAAAAAAGCTATAATTAAAATTAATAAAAAATCAAATTACTTTTTCTTTACCTCCATCTTTCTCTTTACCTCTCACTACCATTTTTTTATATTATAGTGTAAAGTCCAGGCAGCTTGCGCTACTTTTCTAATATACAATGTTCAGCTTAACTTTTTCTTTATTACCCTTACCTAATTAACCCAACTTCTCTCCTTCTCAAACCCATTGTATTGAAAGGAAAGAGTTGATGATGTATTTTGACTGCTGTATGAACTGTGCTGCACGACTGTCGGTAGATTCACCCCTATGGCTGACACAGCTGTATTTAAACATTTCTCCCACTGTAGTCTGGCCTAAACTGGTGAGTGTAACTGTCTCTCTCTCTGTCTCTCTCTCTCTCTCTCTCTGCTTTGTATCCCTCTCTTCGGATCCTATTACAAATATATTGTGTACAATTTTTCAGGGATTGCTCAAATCCACGTACTACACCTTAGTTTCCAACCATTCATGAAGCCATTAGAAATCTACTAACATTAAAAAGACGATTAACATTAATGAACAACATACAAATTCACAAACTCTCACTCGTACATATAAACATACCTATTATGTAAACTCACTGTTAACAGTATATAAACACACAACTAACTATTATATAATAACCCCATTTAGAAAAGAAGATGAAGAGGAAAGTGACAGACTGAGTAAGAGAGAAAGAGAGAGAATAAAAAACCTTTAGAAGGAAAAAGAGGTTTCCGCTTTGCTTGCCATAATGCGCCACTACTGCCGTATAAAAACTGATTTATGCGACTACTTTATCCTCAGACTAAAGAAAACCTCCGGTTTTTCTATCTTTTTTTTTAGTTTTTTTTTTTTCATTTCATGAATAAAAAGGGATACTGGGATGTTTTCAGTGAAGGAAAATGAGTTCTACCATGTAGAAACAGAAGTGGGTAAATTCCCAACTGATACTCACTTAGGTATCAAACTAGTACGTAAGCGTTAGATGAAAAAAAAAAGGAAAAAGGAAAAAAGAGAATGAGGTAAAATTCAGTGGAGGGGATAATGTAAAAAGACCAAGTCCATATTTTCTGGAAAAATGTGATCCCAAAAACCCCTATCTCCTGCCTACTACATAACTACTCACTCACTTACTTTTACTTTGTTATATAACCTTTGGGAAATAAGGGCAGGTGGATAACGTATAAATGAGGTAGGAACACACCTTTGCATCCAACTTTTCTTCATTCCCATTTCACCATGTCACTTCATTCCAGCTTCTATATATTAGTACCTAACAAACTTCCCAAACCTAATGGGAAGTTTGTTGGATTTTGGGTAGACGAAACGAGGTTAAGGATGTAAGCGAAAAGAGGGATAAAGGCACGCAGTTGAAAAAGTGTGGGACCTAATGTTTCTGTAACTTAATAAAATTCACCAAAATCTACCATAAATATGAAATGTGATTGGGGATGTTGTGTGTTTGTAATGGTGGTAGCTTGTGTAGCACGAGCGGTTTAGTAAAAGGGCTTGTAAGTATATTTGTTTAAGAGAGAGAGAGAAGTAATAAGAATAATTAAGTAAACACTGGAAGATTAAATTAAATATATTCTTGAAGGATGTTTAAAGCTATTCAATAACACAGCAATATGCTTATTAATTTACTGAAATTACTTGGAATAAATTCTTATGTTTTAACTTATAACTGGCACAGTCCTGATGTGTTCTGCTCCGGTGTCTACAACAAACTATCTTCTTTGAAAGCAGAATGTAGACTGTCCGAAAGAATGCCTTCTCTTAAAAAACAATTGGCCAAGTGGCATTGTATTAATTTAACGGATTCTTGTGCCTTTGTTTCCCTAATAGCAATGACCTTAATTTACAGTAACTGATTCTTTTCACTGCACTAGATACATTTAAAATATTAACAAAATTCTATTTTTCAAATTATAAAATATACTAAACTATTTTTCAAAACTATTATTTTCTTTCATTTCTTTCTTCCACTACAAATTACTTTAAAAAATAAAAACATTCTTTTTTGATTCTAACGTGTTTTTTTATTTTTTCTTATTCTGTGTTAGGCATTCAGAAATATATTCTTTGAGTTCCGCTGAGGACGAAATAGTTATCTATTTAAAAGTGACAAAAGTAGGACTTTTCCCACTCGAGTTCAGAGTCTGACTGCGCGTCAAACTGGACGAAAGTTGTAAAAACCTCAGTTGTTCCTAAGACCTCAGATTTTTTTTTTTTTTTTTTTTTTTTTATCTCAGTTCCTCCTGTTCTTAAGAGAGGTATTGAAGCTTACTGGATATTTGGCTATGCAAATTAAAACTGAATTTTTGTCAGTACATTTCAGTGGGCGTGCCCGTGGGTTTAATGAAAATTATAAACATAAACTTCATAATTCTCATAAACTGTAGGTATCTAAAATTTGAATTATTTCAAAGTAATAAGCTCAAGATT
Source organism: Triatoma infestans (assembly GCA_011037195.1). NCBI lineage: Eukaryota > Metazoa > Arthropoda > Insecta > Hemiptera > Reduviidae > Triatoma > Triatoma infestans. Next base: position 229,384 of record JAAEAF010014902.1, read on the forward strand.
CTTAGTTGCTTCTAAACCGGAAACACAGTGAATGACAAATAATT
>JAAEAF010014903.1:0-97295 GCA_011037195.1 Triatoma infestans
CCCGACCGAGAGAAAAACAGACTCTCTCTGGTACTCTCTGACTTAAGCAGGCTAGAGTGGGGAGAACCTGTATATAAGTCAGTGAGAGATCTAGACATGAATCAATCAAATCTATCTATCAGATTTAACATATACATCACATCGTGTCATAACTCTACTCTAACCCTTTATTCTATAAAATCATTTACAATGTCCGTGCAGTTTCCTGTCAAATTATAGTTTATATTATAACAGTGTCGTCAGAAAAATAATTAATTTTTTAGAAATTTTAATAATTTTTTTTTTTTTCTGAAGAATGTTATATAACTATTAGTTACAGAAAAAGGCACTGGACTTGTAGGATTTTATAGAATAAAGGGTTAGGGTTATGAGTTTATGGAACGATCTGCGTCGACTGTGATATGTTGAATCGGATAGATAGAGGTCTAGGTCTCTCAATGACTTATATACAGGTTCTCCCCACTCTAGCCTGCTAAAGTCAGAGAATACGAGAGAGAGTCTGTTTTCTCTCGGTCGGGCTTGTGTTCTCACTCTTGCCGTTACAATAATAAATACTAAAATTGTATTAAAAAACAAAAAAAATTCAAAAGCAAGTCAACAAATATCACATTTCACAAATCAATTTAATCATTGAAAAATCAAATGATTACCAAATAAGCACAATTTAAAGTGATAGCACAATCTTAATGAAGAAGCATAACCAATCTGAAGACTTTTCTCTTCTTGATAATATTGCTAATATTATTTTGTGCGATCATGTATTTATTTTATTATATTTTTGATTATTAAATCTTTTAATAAAATTTATTTGAAAATAAAGAGTAAGTACAAATCTTGTGTAAAGAGAGGGAACTCCATTAAACCAAATGAACATAGCATACTAATATTATCTAATCATACCGAATTTTGTAGCATTTTCATAAAAACCATAAAAATTAGGTCGGTTCCTCCTTTTCGGTATACTTACAGACATAGGTATTTGAAAATGTCAAGCGAAAATAAGATGTTGTAAAAATAATTAAAAACAATTTTTTTTTTTTTTTCTTCAAACTAAAGAGGATGATGCACTCCAGTTAGTTGATACTGTTCAAAAATCAAAGTTACTATATGTAATGTATTTTTTTTTCTTCTTAATTTAATGATTATACATTTGTAATTTTGTTAATATATTTTGTCAGTTTCTTGACTCAGTTTCTCCCAACTTGATAACTAGAGTCTCATTTCGCCTTATTTCAGAAATCGGTTTAAAAAAAAAATTGAATAAAAGATACCGATAAGATGTGTAATATAGGAGCAGAAATCATATTTAGCATACAGTATTGTTATGTTTTATATGTTAATACAGGAAGCTGCTCGGCACAGCAGCCGGGGAGTACTGGTTCTGCTGACGGCGGGCAACATCATTGGTACGCTGACTACAACTCAATAGAAGGTATTGTTCATTAAAAACTTCGCAACAGAAGCTCACTGCTGTATTTCGGTTAAAAAAGTTGTTTTTTTTTTGTGGAGGAACTCAATGGGGGAGGAGTAGGATTTGTGTGTTTTGTTTGTGCATAACAATATGTTTGCGCTACTCTAGTATATTTGTTAGATCCTTTGTTTTTGTTTGTATATGAGATTGAATTAAGTGTGTGTATGCAGAACACCATTATTAATAGCATTTAAGCAACTTATTATTTTCACAGTTCTGTTAATATTGGGCTGTAACGTATGAATTGTCCAAAAAAATTTACATTTAAAATGGTAATCTTCATTCAAATAATTTCCAACTTTTTTATATCACCAATGAGAAACGAGGGTAGAATCCAAGATTTATAAAATTCAGATCTCGTGGACGATGACAAAAAAAAAAAAATGGTTCGGTTAGGAAATGGTTCAAAGCGCTTAACAGCCTATTAGAGACAAGTCTAGGCCTATTAGAGACAAATCTAGGATGGAGATTAATGCAAAATACAACAGCCCCCACGGCTTTAAATTTTGTACAGTCAGCCCTGATAAAGGTTCTTGGTTTAGGGATGTGATTATGATATAAACGATATCGTAATATTATCCTGTTCGACGTCAGTTTTCTTACCTGATCCATTTTTGTGACACAAGTTATAGCGCGGTTTAGACAAAGAACCATATCTTTCACATGCAGTGAAGAAGTTGTAGATTTCAAACGCCTGTGCCACAGGATTCAGGATTGACAGTCAGTTCATGAGAGTCTCATTTTCCAACTTTTGGCCTACAGATATCTATTCTGGCATGCCATTAACATTTGGGCGGGTAGGCTGCAAAGTGGTGTAAGTCACAAAAATTGAAAATTGGACTTAACACCACCTGATTGCCAAGGCGCTTTGCAGTTTCGTTAGGTGTAATTACATTCAGCCCTATCTGTAAGCGGACTGTTGAACTAGGACCCACGGACTTGTCGGATACGAAGAACTACATGGCTAGTAATGATAAGTGGTATGAATCCATTTTTCAATTTTTGTGATTTACATCACTTGGCAGGCAACCCGCGTATTTCTATCTGATGTTAGCTCTCTGACTGTCTGAGATTATCTGCCAACCAGAGCTTTGTGCTGGCTTTCATCATGTATCTTGGCTTCTGCCTGTATTCTAGGTTGATCTCTCCGAAAGAAAATGTAATGAACGAACGACGTTCGATGCAATCGTGAGTACTTCCTTCCGTCAATGCTTTCTTAATGTTACAAAACTTTGATTGCTGAAGTAATTTAAACACTAAAGAAAACTTTTGCAGAGATCAAGCTGTTCTATTTTTGGAATTCCGCAAATTGATTTGCCAAATAGAAAAAAAAATGTAAAATTTCTGTATAAGAAATAGGATTATAAAAGCCTTTTTAATTTCATATCAACAATTGTGATAAATCAGCAATACTAGATTTCAATTTGACAGCAGATATAAAATAAAACACATTTCATACGTTACAACCCAGTAAAAATATGCAAAATATTTATTTATCGCTAAATAATGATAATTATTGCATAATTAAATGCACCCTCAATGTAGATATGTTTAGCTATCTAGGTTGTACATCCCGCATTAAAGAAAACTGCTGCAGTAAATAGTGTTGGATTTTTGTCTTCAATTTTGTTATATTAGCGTATTATTGAAACCATTATTGAATCAGTAATATTTTCCGATCATTAAATATACTACTGAAAATATTATAAATTTTAAACTGGGCATTTAGCGAATTTTATAGGAGTGAAGTTATAATTTGTTTTTTAAGGTGGGGAATTTTGTCGTTTACCACTCGTATAAAGAACTTATATGTATATATCTGTAATACTATTACAGGCTCATGCAGAAAGTTTTGAGATATGAGAAAATGGTGGCTACCTCTTTCGAACAATTTTGTTATCTGTGCTGAAAATACTCTCCTACTGCTTCAATGCACTTGTTGAGTCTTATTTTTCACAGCTGCAGCACCTCAAGCTATTCATTCGAAGATAAGTCTTCAAAAACACCATAACTGCCAAAGCAATCTCTTCTGTCTAAAGTAATTGTCGAACCTTTTCAACATTTTCTGAGCTTGAAATAAAGCTACAAGCCAGACATAGCTAATTCGAGTAAGTAAGGTGGATTCAAATTGTTCGGAAATGTTGTCAACCAAAAACTCGATAGTTTGAATCCCCTTCACCCGAATAAATGTATTTCCAAAGAAATCTTCGTACATTATTGCTTATTTCAAATGCAGACGATGTTTTTTGGGTGGGAATGGATTGACATTCGGTCATCTTCATGAGCCAGCATTCTATTTTCTTGGTGTAAATATATTCATGAATATGTACACCAGTAAATAAACAAACGACTTCCGCAATCATTTAAAATTTTAAGGTTTTGCTAATTCGCATTCGTTTCGATTTTTGAGACATGGTTAGCTCAGAGGTGTAATGACAAACAAAATATCTCATCCTAAAATATTGGTGCAGAATGGCGTGATGGATAAAGCCTGCTGTGATGCTTAATTTCACCTCTATCATGTCAAATGTACTTTCATATCCTAGCGATCCGTATATAGAATATCAAATTTGGTCTTCATTCTACTTTTCGTTTTTGAAGTATGCTGAAGACGTTCGTACTATACATGTTGGTGGAATAGTAGATAGTTTTACCTTGGTTTTATTAAGGTGTTTTGCCTTTCTGGGGTCGCCACTAGCAAAAGATCTACTCACCTCCTTTTCAACAACCATTATCAACTATCATGGTTCTAGTCAATGTTTTCAACTGGGTTACAATGAAAGAAGAGTCTGCTAAAAGTCATGAAGAAGCTATCGGGGAATTATGAAAGGATGGAATAGTAAATACCATTGGGTTCGTAGCCACTTAGGAATTTAAGGAAACGAAAGAGCAGACCAGTTGGCTAAAAAAAGATGCAAAATGAGTGCAGTAAGATCTAGCCTTGGCATGTGTACCCTAAAGGATTATATGCTCCTGATTAATTCCAATATGAAGAAGTGCTTTATAAGTAAATTACACTAATATCAGATAGAAGGAAACTCTATTGGATTGGGCTGTTTCTGGCAATCTTCCTCGAATAATATTTACTGCAAATTTTAGGATGATCACCTTAGCGAGCTTGAATTTAAAAGTGACAAGGAATCACTTTAGCGACCTTTCGAATTTAAAGTGACAAGGAATGGCACAATGAAGACGGATCATTTTTCAGTGTGTCAGGCTCTATTTTAACAGATTATAGACTCCGCCGAGTAAGAACCCTACTTTATAAAAAGCACAGTTACTTATATCAGGTTGTCCAAAACCATGTGGCTAAATATCTTCCAGTAGTTGGCTTTGGTTGAAAAAAAAAAGTTAAATGATACTGCGCACGACACAAAGACCGACCATTTCTACAAAACACTTGTTCATGCTCTGGATCACATAATTCTGATGGGAAATAAGATTCTGAAAACTATAATATGATTCTTATAAGATTCTTCATCGCAACTATTTGAGAGATACTCAATGCATAAATTTCTTTAGTTATCAGAAAATTTCGTTTTTCAAAGTAAACAATTAGATAGTTAGCACTATGATGTTCGTAGTGAAGTAGTCTCCTACTCTTACAACATAAGCGTGTGTCATATTGACGACAATTTTTGCTTGGCTTTAAATTCGAAGATCTTTTAAAAATATAAGACATACTAATTTGTTGCAACCTGTATCACCTATGTTTTCAAATCTATTATTTTATGCACAAAAAATAAACAATCATTTTACAGTGAAATCAGTGCCACCTCCAAAGGGTTAATGTCATATAATGTTGTCCGAGTTGTCAGACTCACAGTTACCAGCTTACAAGTTTATAAACAAAGCGAAGCACAAAACATCCATGTCTCATATTCATGTTTTTCTTTAGAGTTTGAATCCGTACTTAAATTTCAAGTTTTTCAGAACATATTATATCTCAGATCATCAAACAACCCAAAACAAAGCTTGTAACATGTTATAATAGGTTATCCATCAGTTAAGAGACTTTCTTGACTTCTTTAGTTGCAGTATTGTTCGCAGAACAATTTTTTACACCTTGCGCTGTTTTGCTGCAGCAGTATTATTATATGTAATTTACACCAATAATTACAATAAAAGTTTGTAATTGAATTGTGATATTAAATGAACATTATATTCATTTGATGGTTTATTTACTCATATTAGTGCACAAGCACAAACCCACTCTTCAACTAAAATCGTACAACTGAGTCTTTGTTTTTTTCTTTAATTTCAAAACTTACAAACTTTTCATTATTATTAATTTGAGTCAGCTAATTATAGAACAAAAATTTATACCACGCTCTGCCTAATACCTGAGGTTCACATTTGTTCGCATTGTATGAAGCATGTATATCACGATTTTTTCACAGTTCCTGAATAATAATATCATTTTCTGAAAATACAAAAAAAAATATTGTAATCAAATTTTAAGTGCAATTAACAGAATCTTATTAGTTATATTTGAATTGTATACACTCAGAAGAGCATTATTTGTTTCTAATCGAATTTTATGCTTGATAATCATTATGTAAGTTGAAACAAATGCATATAGTTTAGCAAGTAGTGCGTATAGAAGAGGTTTGAATACATTAAAATTTCGTTTATAGTTTGGGGTTCCCCAAGCTTTGTCCATTAAAAAAATGTTTTTCTCCTTTCAAATTATTATATATGTAGAGACAGGATATATTGTTTGGGTCAAGAGAGAAAAAAAAAATGTCCTCCAGACAAAGTGTGGAATGTAAGTTTTATCTGTTCTTTTCTGTACTATCGGACTATATCAATGGCTGAAAGATATGTCCTAATTTTTTGTCTTTGGATAAAAAATGGATTTCTTTACCATTTCCATTCCAAATATTTTTTGAAAAAGGAAACATTTAAAAACAGATACATCTACCTCTACTTGGAGAAGGTATTTCCAAGTAGCTGAAGAGACTTTTCTTCTTTTGATCCCCAAGGAAGCAGTCACTAAAATTTGTCCGTATTCCCTTAAATAACTTTTCGATCATCTAAAATATCTAGCTGATTTGTTTATCAATCCTTGAAGGGCCGATACTGACCTCTAAGAGAGCCGCTAATTATGAGAATATTGACCGCAATAGGTTATAGTCAGATCTCAAAACTCATCATACAGGAGTACAGTTCAGTACTGGTGTGTAATGATTTGGTGCAAAGCTTTCCTTGCCTTATAAAATATATTTATTAATATAAAGATAGATTGAATAGTTCATCATCACCAGCTGAATTTAGTTTAGCATTTAGACCTTCATAGTTTAGTTAGGTGAGCACTTCCTTAGTTAATATAATTAATTTTTTTCTACAACAGTTAAATAATATGATAATTATGTACTTTTAATCCCTATTTTCAATCACTAGAAATTAAAAGTAAAATTGAATTAAACAAATTGTAAAGTTTGAATGCAATTGCTAAAATAATATTTATTTATATACTTATTAATATTAAATTATATTAGAACTAAATGTTTGTTTTAACTTACTGAAATCAACTAATAGTAACTTATATACAGAAAACATAATGTAATTTTTCTTAACTTTTACATAATGTTCTATAATCTTTCTTAAGGTAACTTTCCCCTTTCTGAATGGACAACATTCTCTTAGAGGTTACCGGTATATGACTCACCACTTTTTTGAATCCTTTTTTTAATAGTTTTAACTGTTGTAGAAAAAATATAATATTTGATGCGAGAGTAAAGTCCTTTTTACGAAACTCCTTCAGTTACCACACAACAAAATTTGCTCTCATGTGAGCACACCTCTGAACTACAGAGTGGGACTTTATTCTCTTGTCTAATAAATTACTATTTATTGTATTTTTTATAGTTATTAATTTTTACGATAATATTTATCACAAATTTTAATGAATCAATTTTTTTTTTTTGTTCGATTATAGTTAATAGATAAGTTTTGTTGGATTAAATTGTCCTAGATTATTTTTTGAACACTTATTTATAAATGCGCATGCCTTTGATTTTTTTAATTAATTTATTGTCGAAGATTTGGCCTTCTTTCAAAAAGAAATTACCATTATTAACATATTTCTAAATTTTCCACTTACAGATTCATATTTTATGGAGTAATAATAACAATTCCAGCATGATCTCTTAACCAGTTTGGTAATAACAGTGAGATTTATTGTTATATTAGTTTGTGTCCTACTAATCATCAGACACCACCTTTATTACCCCCACCCATTTCTTTCTTATAAATATTTATAAAAATGACAAAATTTTTAAAATATTTACAGGTAAAGAGGGTCATATCGATCGGGAGGAAAGACTTAGAATTCTACGGGAAAAACAAAATGAAGATCGACAGAGGAAATTGGATGAGCTTAAACAGCAGGTCAGTATCTTCCAAAGTAAAACTATAACTTTCTTTTTTTTTAATATTTGAAAGCATAACGAGTTATATTTGTTACCCCATGGAAAAAAATATATATTTCTAGCGCCAGTATTTATTTACGTTGTACGTCAATAGTTAGAGATACCTACCAATGCATGTTGATCATGCATGGCTGGTTATTAATGTAAATTTGGGCAACCTTTTCAAATGATGTACATTTCGTCACTTTTTGGAGAGAAATAAGAGATTAACTGAGGGGGGATTAGAAGAAAATTTAATAAATTATAAAGTTAGATTGATTTATAAATTATCCTGTGTAAATTAACCTAAAAAGATTATTGACTTCAATTAATACTTTTTTTTCTACTCCTATACTACTATATTGTTATATAAGCTCTGCATATGCATGTGAGAGAGAGAGAATGGAAATTTGCAGAAAAACAAAATAGATGTTCCTTTCATAATGGGTTTGAAAGGGGGGAAAATGGTTTCGTTTAGATGAATAAACTGGAAGTGTAGTTGAACACTGCATAATATAAAAGCAATACTGACTGCCTGGACTTACACTAAAATATATAGAATGGTAGTGAGAGGTAAAGAGAAAAGTTGATGACGCGTAATGACTGCTGTATGAACTCTGCTATAAGACTCGTTGAATATTCTCCCGTCGCTGTATTTAAGCAGTTTCTCCCGCTCTAGTCTGGCCTAAACTAGTGAGTGAGACTGTCTCTCTCTCTCTCTCTCACTCTGCTTTGTATCCCTCTCTTGATCCTATTACACTTTCAGGTGTCCAGCATATTTAGACATGAATATTTCGGTTACCACGTATCCACCCTATATACCTACGATATACTGATTGGTCTAATCAGTTTTCCACATTTTCAAAAGTAACTTGAGCGATTTTCTCTAAACTTACCCATTTATTAATTAAAGTAACAATTCTATAATTTTTATTTGAAACTTTTGTTTTTTATGATTATAATTTATTATTAGTAGTTGAGGAGGGCTGCGAAGATGTGAGCTAAAATTTATTGAAATATTTCTTCCCAAATTGTGATCGAAATTTATGAATTCAATTATTCCTCATAAAATACATGTTTTGAGGTTACTCTGAATCTGAAAAAGTGGTTTAGGATAAGAGATTGGTGGGTTTAAATCACGAAATGAAAAGTCTGGTGTGGAAACACATTACTTTTTCAACAAATTTATACAATTTAATTTTTTTTTTTTTTATTAAGAAGTTTACACCAGCACTATTGTGCCATAAGTAAATATGTATACAGAGACAAAAATAAAATAAAATAAAATCCGAGTAGAGAAACTACCCAGTGGTAGCACTTCTAATCACTAGCACTGGCACTAGAGAGAATGTCTCGAGGCCACTGGCGTTTAAGCCGTCTAGGAGGGTTATCTGGTAGGGTACGGGATGAAAGCTGACGGGCTCTAGAGGGTTAGATAGAATGTGAAGATAGGGTGCTGTGAAATTTTTTATATCTGAGTTTTATTACTTCTGGTAGGAAAGCGCTATTAAGGTCGTTATGGATTGTTCGATTGGAGACATAAAAAGGAGAGTTGACTTTGTTCGCAGGATTTTGAATTGTAAGGCTTGGATACGTTGGAGGTTGGAACGCTTGGTTGAGCCCATAGTTCGAGTCCGTATGTCCAAATTGGCTTAATAAGTGTTGTGTATAGTAGACATTTGTTTTCTAGTGAGAGTTTAGATCTGTTGTCTAAAAGTCGTTTCAGTTGTCTATACCGTGTGTTAATTTACAAATTTAATTAACAAATTACAATTTAATTAACAAATTCAATTACCAAATTTAATTTACAAATTACAATTTAATTAATAAATTTATTTTCTTTCTGACTTGTGGTCGATTGATAAACCATTTTTTTTGCTTTGCAACATGAAAACCCCAGAAGATCATTTGCACTTTCTACCCATCTGTCCAATCTTAGGAGAAGTAAGAAGTAGGATATTTAAGAAAAAAAATCTGGTGTGAAACACTCACACAACTTTCCCTTACTCCAGTTCTCAAAATTATAATTGACAAATATATAGTTAGTACACCAAATTTAATGAGATTCGTCGAAAACTGAAAAAACTGTTCAGTAAAAGTGCACTTCCGGTTTACTAATTTTCTTGGAACTGTAATTTTAGCCATCTATTTATTTCTAATTAATTAGGTTTGAATGATAGAATTGTATAATCAAGTATGGTAGTACTTTAGAGATAAACGTAACCCCACTCCTCTCCTAAAAGTGCCCTTAAATGAATTTTTCCAGAGAAATGTTTTAAATAAAAGTTGTATATCTTTGTATATGTAGTAGTTTATATACGATGTTTCTAGAAAATCGTCGGAGCCATTTTTGAGAAAATCGCAAAAAAGTGAAAAAATCATTTAGTAAAGTGGTAAAGTAAACGCACTTCCGTTCATCCGATTTTTTCAAACTCGGAATTTCAACAACATATTAAATCTAATTAACATTATTTAGATGACAGAATTGTCTAATAAACTGAATTAGCACTTTAGAGGAAGCTGTAACCCCACCCATCCACCAAAATTACCCTTAAATGAATTTTTCCGGAGAAATGTTTAAAAAACTAGTAAAGTGGTACTTCCGGTTGAGGAATTTTGACAGATAACGTACTGTCAGATCTCAGGTGATACCTGAACGGAATATCATGTTTCAACTACCACGGTTTTTCGTTTTTGAGCTATGTACACACACACACACACAACATACACACACCATTTTCTAAAATCTAAAAACCACTTTTTTGGACTCAGGGGACCTCAAAACGAATATTTCCGGTGCAAACTTGATATCGAAAATTTGACACGATTACAATACTTCCTGTTACTAGGAGTAAGACAAAGTAAAAAACATTAGAAAATGATGCTATAAAGTTATCTTAATGGGGAAAATTGTATCAATATGTTGAATCTCGTCTGAAATTTAGAAAATGGTCGCTTAATTTGTTTAATGAATAAACTGATTTAGGGTAATTTGATAATTTTATTTGACCAAGATATGTGCATAATTTTTATGTTTTATTTTTAGTGAAACAGATATTCATTCGGCAGACGGCTATGGCCATGCCTAACAGTGTTTTTTAATTTTTGTATTAATACAAAGCTTGAAGCGACAATTTAAATTTAAACTAACTGACAGGCTTCAAAACCATCGGAAATCAATTTTTTTTTTTAATGTTACTACAAATTAAACTGATTAGTTTATATCTGTGTAGATAGCATGCCAGGATTAAAGGGAATCGTTATAATCGTTTTCGAGAAAATTCCCAAAAAATCAAAAACCTTTTCTATGTAAGTGGTAGAACATACATTGTACTGAAGTAGAGGAAAGCTTAGCGCTAGTGATAATCCAGAACCCCTCCAAAATTTTCCCGGGTAAATGTCCAAATAAAACGATAGTATATGAAGTTTAAAGAAAACTCGTTTGGAGAAAAACTGTTATAACCTTTCCCTTTGGATGGTAGATTTTGCCCAAAACCTTTGTGTCAGACACGGAGGCAGTAGTGACTAAACAGAATATACCAGTTTTGAGGAGTTTTCGTTTTTTAGATACTTTGTTCACATAAAAAACATTTTTTTCTTAACAAGAGGATCTCAACACAGATATTTCCGGTGAAAATATATCGAATATTTTTTTACTATCGCAATACTTCCTGTTATAGGAGTGAGAGAAAGTAAAAATCACTGGAAAGTCATTTGATATTTCTTTTCAAGTATCAGGAGAAATTGTGATTCGACAAGAATTTACCGATCAAAATTCCTGTACCACTTTACTGAATGGATTTACATTTTGGAAGGGGGGGGGGGGATTTTATGGTTAACGGCATCAGCGCATTATTTTTAAGTTTAGTATACTAACTCTTACGTATATCTGAATCCAATAAAGGCCAACCTTCTGTTGAAACTTTTTGCGAGAAAATTGATGTTAGCTAGTTTTGAGATGTAAGTAGGAGCATCAACAAGCTGCCCACTAACTCCCATTTCATTTCAGACTAAAATTACCAGTCTATATAATATGAAGGCAGCTAAATGATTAAAAAAATTTCTTCGTTTAGAAAATTCATTTTTAGAAGAGAAGAAAGACAAGTTAGTGTTTCACATCTGATTCCTTTTGTTCTTCTTGGTAAAACTAGAACTTACCACTAATTAATCGAAATAGAATCTAGAAACCCTCCCAAAAAAACTTGACATGATGAGCCTTTATCTAGTTCTCAACCTTTAAAGCGAGCTTATCCGGGTAAATTTATACCGGCGATTTCCAAATGGCTCTTTCTCGGTCCTGAATTTGATCCTTTCTGTTTGCAGGTAACGCCCACATCAGAACTTGGACATTTATTAATGATAAAGGTGCTGTTGTGAGAGTGGGAGTGAATCCGGTGTATAATGGGCTGGCCTACGTGCAGTCTACCCTATATTGTAAAAGCCGAGTTAGCAATATAATAGAATAGAACCAAGTCAGTCAAAATTAACTTGAGTTCTAATTTCAAATACTATTTCTACATAAGTTTTGATTAGTATTTTTTTTTTTTAAATAATAATTATTATTTATTATAAAATGTTACACTTTTACGTAAGAGGAAGTATTGTAATCGTGTCAAATTTTCGATATCGAGTTTTCACCGGAAATATCCGTTTTGAGATCCCCTGAGTCCAAAAAAGTGGTTTTTAGCAAATGGTTTGTGTATGTGAGTGTGTGTATGTGAATAGCGTTGCTCAAAATCGAAAAACCATAGAAAGTTGAAACTTGATATTCCGTTTAGGTATCACCATGGGATCTGACAGTATGTTATCTGTCAAAATTCCTTAACCGGAAGTACCACTTTACAGTTGCTTTTTTTACTTTTTTGCGATTTTCTCAAAAATGGCTCCAACGATTTTCTTGAAACTTTATATAAACTACACATACAAAGATGTACAACTTTTATTTGACATTTCTCTGGGAAAATTCATTTAAGGGCACTTTTAGGGAAGAAGGGGGGTTATGTTTTTCTCTAAAGTGTTATCTTAGTTGATTATACAATTCTAGAACTAAACAAAATTAATTAGACATAAATAGATGGCTAAAATTCCGAGTTTCGTGAAAATCAGTAAACCGGAATTGCGCTTTTACTGAACAGTTTTTTCAGTTTCTGCGAATTTCGTTAAATTTGGTACACAAACTATAAAATTTATCAATTATATTTTTGAGAACGCGAGTAAGAGAAAGTTGTTTGAGTGTTTCACACCAGATTTTTCAACAATAAGGAGTTTGTGCAAAAAATAAATAAATCATATGCAGACTAAATTACGTCACGCTAAATAATTATAAACTTAATATAACTTCAAACAGATTTGTACGTATATAGGTAAACGAAAAATCTACCTACAACTTAACTTATAACCGACCTCAAATAACTCATAAGGCGCCAGATCTTGAATATGTAGCAATTAGATACAGCAGTTCCGATAAGGGAGCCTTCTACAAGGGTCACGTGCTTACTGTCGGAAAACCTCCTTGGTTTAAGAGGCCAGCCATAAACAAACAAGTAGCGGCAACAATAATTAGACTGAAATCCAACCTCGCAGTTTGCGGTGCTTACCAATATAAAATTAAGTAGGGACCCTCTCCGTTATGAGAGAAATGCCATGAGCGGGGAAGTCCTCTAAACATATAACAGTAATGGAGTTCCTATCAATATTACACAAAAGTGATAGATTATTTAATGAACTTTACAAATACTTGCAACCACCTTTTCAATATGAGGAAAAAACTGTAACAGTATTGTTGTTCTGCCCCGTGTATCAATATTGCGATAATACAGGTTATCGGTACAACATCAATTTCATTATTTAATAAGTTATATTCGAAAGAACTTAACAAATTTCCAATAATTATATTTGTATTTCCAATAATTTCAACAATATTTCATAAGTACAAGTTTTCTTCTTATATCATTTTATGGTCAGACCTTAACTCAGAAACCCAGTTTCCTATTAACTGCAATAATTTGTAAAGCAGATTTTGGAGAGTATTATTTGCCATTTCCAGCAAATTAATCCACCAACCTAATATTTTTTTAAATTTTTTAAGTTGAGTATGAGCCTAATACGTATCTTTAACCTAATAAAATCATTTGGGGTATAAATAGATAAATTCAATAGTATTTAAAAAAAATTAATTTGACGTCTTTCGACCTGATTTAAACATTGCAATATCCAAATTTTGGTCATTTAAAGCATATTACTTTGCAATATAGAATTAAACAATAAAACATTTTCAGTTCCATGTATCAGATTTACAAGACTTTAACCAGTTCAGTACCTAGGAGTTGGCAACAACATATTTTGTTATGAAATAATTACAAGCAGGTGTAAAACGCCCTGAAGAGAAATTTGAAATGCCTAAATTGAAAAACTATTTCTGGTTTCAATGATATTATTATCGAAGTAAATTTTTTTATTTTGCCGAGCCTTCTTTCTTTGTGAAATGGAATTTAACTGTGATATCATTATTCTTACAATCCAGGAAGACGCATCTCTCCAGGAAGACGCCAACATCACAACGTCGTCAGTGTACTTCAATAATAATTCGTCTTCATTAGTATGTTAAATCCCTCAACTCTCGGTTCACCGGAAAAATCCCAATTATTGGCTACATACAAAGAAAAAAAAACAAGGGAGACAGTACTTCTCCCTGCAGTAAATCTTTTGTTACTTTAATGTTTTTACAAAATTTCAAAGATTATTATTGAGGCGAATTTATAAATATATTTATTGTACGAATTATTTTACCAGTCACTCCTAACTGATAAAGTTTCATACACAATTTTTAGTGATTTATGGAGTCAAAGGCACGCCTTTGATTAGTATTTATAATGTGGTATTTCTCATTTTAATGCAGAAGTAATAACAAAGATTTATTTTTTTAAAGGCGCTGGCAGCTCAGAAATTTCGTGAGCAAAAGGAGGAAGAACGAAGGCGTAGGATGGAGGAGATGAGGATGAGAGATACGGATCGAAGGCATCAAGTTGAGGAGAGGAAGAGACAAATCTGGGAGGCTGAAAGGGATCGCAGGGAAGCTATCCTCAGAAAGAATCAGGTCTGGTCTTTATCCTTATTTTTATTCTATAGCTCATTTATTATAGTTCAGTATTTTAAGTAGGGGGTTATATAAAAGAATTCCAGTTTGTCTTTAAGTTATTTTTCCAATAATATTTCAGGAGCGCGAAGCTCGAATCGAATCCAAGAGAAAGAATGAACGAAGTTCGATAGTATTCGCTTTTGGAAGTTCTACTCCACGTATGCTTGAACCAGGAGATACAGCAGGCACTTCATATTGGGCTACTAGGAGGTAATTTATTCGAAAATTTTTATATTTAGTTGGATTACATAATTTAATTGCATGATTTTAAAGAAATCCTGGCCTAGAGACAAAAAATATTCTTGAAAATAGAAACCTAGCTTAACAACTTTGGAAAAATATTCTAAGCGCTTGCGTTGTCTTGCCTTTTGGCCATACCTTTATACAAGTTGGTATCTATATATATTTCCAATATTTAATATGAATATGAATATTAATATGAATGAAATATATTTATAATTAGTCAAGCTACAAAATAGGATAACTTGATTATTGTATGGTTTGCAAAATTGCTGGCCAGTTTAATCAGCGTTTGTTTTAAGCAGCGTTCGAAGTTATCCCTTGAACACGGAATCCCTTGAATATCCATTCCTACAAAAAAAAAGATGTTTGGAGGTCCAACGAGAATTCTATTGCTTATCATATTCCAATCCAAAACCTTCGTCAAATTACCAATGATCATATTACCTACGCCTCCTATATAATAGCTTATAACGACCTCCTTGATTTACTACCGACTAACTTAACCATTTACCTGATGGTTGAAACACCATTGGCCTCACGACTATCTTCATCAGTGAAATTTAAACAATTATAAGAAGTGCCTCTCTATTGAGACCTCACCCATATTTTCCTCACCCCATTAATGTATAAGCTTATTTATATTTTTTTTAATAGCAATATTAATTTTGTAACAAAACCAAAACAAGCTATGCTTAACTGGTGCTTTTCTTTGGTGTGTCCTCATTTCAAGTTTTTCGTCTACAATACTAAGCCAGGACAGTTCCTTGCCGCATTTCTCCGTCCTCAGTTTTGTCCTGATATTAATAATGTAACCTTTTGTTTCTCTGCAATGATAAACTGTTCAAGTAAATACATAAAAAAAAATTCATTACACTTTCAATTTTGTGAGGAATGAATGATAATTTGCTAAATTTAAGTGTAAAACACTAAATACTCATGAACTATTATTTATGTAATATTTATGTAATTACAGAGCAACTTCTACAACGAACGTAATGACGCTATCCCTATCAGCCGCTTCACCTGGTGGACCGTTAACTAGGAGATCTTCTGAAAGAGAACTTGATGGGTCAGGAAGTAAGAAAAGAGCAGCATCCGCTGGCGGTATCGATCGAAAGATACACCACGGTATACAAAAGAAAATTTATATTTTGATTTATTTCAATAGTTTTAATTGGACACACACAAAGAGCACCTTTTATATTTCAAAGGAAATTTGAAAGTCATAAACAGCCACACCTAGTAATCATAAATTTAAAAGTTTGTAGATCACACAATGTATTACATAGTCATAGTGTGTCATAGTTATTACCATCTCTGAAAAAAGTTGTTAGAATCTTTACGATTGTTTGATTATAGGAGCCAAATAACAAGAAAGCGGTCACATCAAATGTTTCTGCAATGTAAAAGTATTTTTTTGGAAAACCATGTTTTAAAATATCTTACTTTGAAATTTAAATTCAAAATCTGAAGGCTGTATTCTATTAGGCAACTTGGGCAAATCTCGGCTCAGTAGTTTAAGTAAACTATGAACTATAAACTATAGTATCCACCGAACTATGTATTTATAACATTACCGTTTAGAGTTTTCTAGAAACATTATTTATTCCAAATATATATGATATAATAATCTTAATATTTTATTATAACAAAACTTTCCTCTTATTTAAACTTTGGATTAAATAAATATTTTTTTAATACAAAGTTCCCCAAACTCTTGATAAAGAAAGTTAATAAATATTTATTAATGTTATATTAGAAAAAAAAAATTTATTTCTGTTGTATCACTTTTGAACATTGTGTTTATCTGCGTTTTGGCATTTATTGCAAATTTGTGTTGACTTGTCTGAGATTATTTCCCTACCAGTCAGCTTGTTTTCCTTCTTATCAGTGTTTCGATTTTGGTTTTGGGGATTGTGAGTCTTCATAGAAACTCAACGGTGTAAGGAAGAGTGTGGTCAGTTAGAAGCCCCCTTAAAGCTCAGTCACAATACAAACAGTGTAACTATGCTTAAATCCTGTTAATTGCATTCTAATCCTATGATGATCGGCGAAGAACGCCTCACACCAGTCGATAAGGGAAAGAAGCATGCTGAAGCGGAATTTCAGATATTTTCCAGAACTGTGGGCCTAATCATTATTTGCTGTAGTATTAAAGTATTATGAATATATGAATAACACAGGTAGAATTGGAGATAAACTTAATCTGTGTTAAATTTATGAGCCTCAGCTTCATTGGAAAACAAAACAAAAAACACAAAATACCTAAAACTGTATAAACTGGTAAAATTGTTAAAAATTATAATAAGTTTATTGGCGGTTAAATAATTTTATTGTCAAAACTTGTAATTATTTTTTATTGGATTATTTGCTGATTAAGGTTAGAATATTTTGGTTCTTATCTTATTTATTACTATAATTTTGAGCGGCGAAGGTGCACAAATTTGCTGTTTGGCTTAAAATAGTATATTATTCTATTGTAATATTAAAGCCATTAATTAATCTGCTTCAAGCTATCTTTTATTTATTACATTAATTAATTATGTTTATATTGCCAAGCTATTACTGTTGAGCGATTGAAAAATAGTAAGCAATTAAGTAGATTTTACTGCTAATTACAGACAGAGATTGCACTTCCATTAAATTTATTACATTTGGAATAACTTTTATTACAATTTTCTTGGATTGTTTATTGCACAAGATCTCTTTTCCAGCGCACAATTACTAGTAAAAATATCTTGCCACCTGATCATTTTTTTTTTCAGTTTTTTGTTTAATTAATTTTATTTTTTAATTTAATTTTTTTTAATTTATTTATTCATTTATGTTATCTGAAATCCTTCATGAAATTCTTCTTTTCGTTCCTTCCCGAATTATGTTGGTCAGCAAAGGAAAATGTGTGAAAATAAGAGGTGATAAAAAAATGTCTGAACTGCATGTGTCTGTCCTCTAACATCGTGATTTTCTAAACTGAGGTCTTGTTTTTTGTTGCCTGTCATCTTCCTTTTTGTGTTCCTCCTACTTTCTGTTTTCTGTTTACAGATCCTCTGAGGATGACAAGTTCGTCGATATATGAAGTATTCCAATGGGGTGGTGACGATGATTATCCCCCCCACAGCTCCCATAAAGATGTAATCACTCGTAATGAATCGTTCTTGTATCGTAACGGTGAGGAGATGAAGATTAACTTACCTCGTGTTATTATTTTTTTTTTTTTTTTAAATTCTTCCTTGCTTTTATTATTTTATTTTATATATTTATTTATTTACTCCTTTAAAATCAAATGCTAAAAAAACTAATTATTTTTTTTTCCGTCTTTTGCTGCTAATATTTTTGTCTACATTTCCTCCTTTATTTTTTTTATTTCATCTTTTATTGTCTTTTTGTCTTCGTCAATGTGATTGTTTATTCTACAAACAAATAACAAAATTTTTGCCGCATTGGTTGTTTTGTCCAGATCTTGTGTGGAATGTTATTTTGTTGCGTGTACCTGATTTTTTTGTGACTTTTTTTCAATCTAACCTGCCTATAAAAATGTTATGATGAATTTGGGAATCAAAATAACTTGGATTTGTTTAATAATTAAATAAACAAATAAATTGTTTTGCTTTGGGCTTTTGACAATGCAAATGATCTGAACTTGTGGTTTACAAAAAATTGTTTTCAATCTTTAATTTTTGATGCGTGAGTATTTGGAATGAGGTGTGTGTGTAAGCTTTAATAATTTTTTTTTTTTAGAAGTAGCATAAAATATGAGGGTTATTAAAAAAATTTGAGATATAAAAAAATAATAGTTACCCTTGTTCAGCAAAATTGTATCGTTGATATTCAGAGAATCTCCTCCTGCTTTTAGGCATCAAAACTTGAAGTCGCTGGCCAGTCTTTCTGAGGTAACCCTTTAATTATGGAATTATGACATTTTCCTTTTCCCAATGAATTAACGATCGCTTAAGTATTTCTGGAATCCAAAGAAGTACCAGAAATCATACTTATTTAAATCCGGCCTAGATGACTAAATCAGTTAGACTATCCAATATTTATTTCAGACCCCAGCAACTATTTCGAAGAGGAAATTGCATAATTATGGCATTTTTTTGAAGCCTTTTTCTTAGAATTGTTTAATAACAGGCTACGAGATAGGAGGAGATTGTTTTGGGCAACAGTGATGAAATTTTGCTTAATGAGGAAACCATTTATTCACATCAAAAACTTTTTGAGTGATCCCTTCTTTTGAAATAAATATTAAGATTAATAAATGCAATTTTTTTTTATTAATAGATTTTGTTTTTTAATTAAATAGAATTTATAATAATTAATTAAATTTAGTTTGAATTTGTTTATACTTTAGATAAACAGAGCATGTATTTTAGTTATAATTCTGTTTTAGTTTTTAAAGACTAATAAATAGTTAGAGATTAAATTAGGGATGTTCGTCCATTTTGTTTTTTTTTTTTTTAAACTACCTGATAATTGGGTAGGACATTCTGAAGATCATTTTTTTTATTTAAAAAAAAAGAAAAGTATTTCCTTGGCTCATTTGTTTATAAGTGCGGTGAAATAATAGTAAAATTATAAATGATTATAAATGGGTTTGTATTTGATTATTTTTAAATTCTTTTTTTATATTGAAATAGAAGATATAAATTACGTGCTCGTTAATGCGGTTGAAATACGGTATAGCAATTTATCACATAAAAGCGTAAAAAGTCAGAATTTTATTTTGCATAATTGTACAAATGAAACCTACCATGACAGCACAAGTGAGTGAGTCATCTAACGACCAAGTAGTTACCAACGATTTTTCATAGCCATCTTGATGCACCAGCTAAATATTGTTATAATTGCACCACTAGTTAGAGCTATTGTGATTAATTGCTTGACGTGGATTATAGATCCAGCGGTTTTAAACTCCTGAGTGGACGAACAGCCTTAATGATTTTTTTTTCTTAGTATACAGCTAATATATATTTCTAAGGCTTCTTTTTTTTGCTTTTATATAATGCAAAGTATGAATGAGTATGATTGATAATTGATTTTCTAATGTAAAATGATAAGTTATTTTCCCAATAATATTATTAAAGCAGGCACCTCTCTGAATTTAAAGCTTAAAGTATAGTTAAATATTACCTCTCCCGAATTTTCTTCCTCGCCATTGTCGTTCATTCTTTCAATGCATTTTTTTCTGGTCCTTGCAAACTGTATCACATTCCTACTAATTATTTTCATATAATTTAATGCAATTCACTTTGAGATCTTAATGCTATAATTATATCTAAATCTTCAGAGACCATTAATCCCCCCCCCCATTGACTCCTTGGTCTTTGGAATGAAAAAAAAAATTATTTTCTAATAAATACTTACCTTCCATATAGTATTACTGTTGATCTATTTATTCAGTTGTACCTAACCATTCAAAACTTATTCTTCATTTATATCAATTAAAGTCTGTTCAGCAAACTTGGCTTAACAAGCAAATTTAAGTAAATTAACATACAAACGTTCGACGTTAGTTTTAGAGAATATCAATATAATAATATGATCTATATACATAACCTTATATAGCAGTGGTTCTCAAACTTATTAGCGTTATTTCCGATTATGGGTAAATCAGATTTTGTACGTTTCGAGTATGTTTAGCAGCCCCATTAAGAAGACTCCATGGATGATATATAATTCAGTTTTTAAAATATGTTGTGAGAAAATATAAGCTAATATAAGTGGTAAGAATAGCCAGCAAAACGGATGTAGAGTAGTATTTCTATTAAATTTTAATATTATGCAATATAGCTAAATGGTTAGCGTACTGGTCTCCTACGCGGAGGACCTGAGTTCGAGTCCAGCTGTGTTGCCCTAAGAGTTTTTCTTCCTAGGGCCCCTACAACTCACAGTCCGGTGATGAACATTGTTGTCTGTAACGAGAGAACACTGTCCGGAGGCCGGCAATGCACTGAGAAGGCTCCAGGCGCCAATGACCACAGATGTTGATGAGCCCTAAATTAAAAAAAAAATACACAATAAACCGCGTTAATATTTTGCCCAATAAATTTACAATGGATAATGTAGATTCTTGAAAAAATTTGTTCAGTTTTAATAAAACAAATTTTTTCCCGACCAACGTTTCGTCTTAAGAACATCCTCGGGCTACATAAAAGAAATTACTGTTATGACACCTTTTTGTTTCATGAAATATGTGTGTTTGTTGTTTTTTGTTTAGTCATTACTTTTTGTTATCTTGTAGTCCTAATGATGTCTCTTAATATAAGACGAAACGTTGGCCGGTAGGTTTTGTTTTATTAAAACTGAACAAATTTCCTCAATAAAAAGAAATCAAGATCTTTTTACCAATTACCCTACTTCCTTGAGTGGCAAACCGTAATGTCTTTAATTTTTTAATAATATGCTTGCAGCTTCATGAATACGGTTTCTTTTTTAGTTTTGCCATCGTAAAGTCCATAAAATGGTTCCTTCTCAATAACTCTTGTAAACGGCATTTTTTTTTTCGCCATAAATTGTAAAAATACAAGTAATTTCTTTATCTGGATGAATTTGTCCGTTTCCAGGTTAAGAACGTTTATAAATCTCCTACTTGTCAGACTTAAAGTATAAGTAATGCTTGTATTTCCAGGCTGGTTTTTCAGAAATCAGCAATCTTAGGAGTGATTTTCCAACGTAGTATTTTTTAAACATAATTGCCTACGTCATTAAATAGTTACTAGATGCGTGTAGTATATTGAAATAGCACTTAATAGAAGACCTCTAGTCACTAAACAAAAACTCCTAATCACAATTTTCCTAGAAAAAGGTTCCATAGAGCAACGATAGGTTTACAGTATACACAGTCAACTTTCAGCGTTTAAAGAAAATTGTTGGTTATGTTTTCAAGAAAATTCAGTTGAACTCAGAAATATATTCGGATAAGACGCATATATTTCAATATATCCTGTGAACGGATTTTGATCAAAACCTTCGTCGAAGTGATGGGCTTCCTGCAGCTTTCATTTTTGATATATTTTGTTTTCAGCACCGAAACACACACTCACAACAGACCAATAGCTAAGCGATATTTTTTTTGTCTCTAGCTACATCAAAATATGTATTTTAGGTGAAATCTCTATTTCGAAAATTTTATACAATCGCAATATTTGCAATTACAGCGGTAAGTGAGAGGGATAAAAATCCTATCTGTATACCGAGATGGGCGGATCCCACTATAAGAACCACTGCTGTATAGCAAGAATTGTTTTGGTTTTGTGTTATATATTATGCAAGTTCTTCCAAAATGATCTAGAATAGATCGGGGAATGCATTTAAATTTACGTCTTAGTTTAGCCATGAATTAATTTTTGTGTTAATCACTTAATAAGTTGCTTAAACAATAAGCAATACTTTCATTTAAAGAACGTAATAAAAAAATTGATTGCCGCCCAGGACACTAAATAGTACTTACTAAAATTACTCCAGGTTTACGTTTCTCCTTTTTAAGTCAGAGAGGGCTTGTTGAAAACTCTGGTATGTGTGTTGTTGATGTGGGCGACATTTTTTCCTCAAAATAAATTTTGCTCCTATTATTATACTTCTAGCTTGGCCAAATGGATTGTGTTCATTTTTATGTCTGTTGGAAGAATTGTTTGTATTGATTGATGATTGACTGACTGGTCCAGTTGTTGCAATAAAGCTATTTTGTTTTTTTTATTTTGGGTGTTGTTGTATGTGTTATTGGTCGCCGTGCACCTCTACACACACACACAGATGAGATGGATGGTGTAACTGGTGCTGTTTCAACAGTCGCCTGTCGTAACGCTGGCCGGAAGAAGACAGATCTAACGCCGACTGTGCCCCAGTCTACCACCACAAGAGACGCTGTATGTTCGCCAACACCCGGCACTAGGACACCACGTTCAGCGAAGACCCATCCAGGTAGGGCATACTCCATGTCTCGACTGGACGTATTAGCCGCGCCCAGGCGTCCCAAGTTGACACCGCCCCCGCCAGTTCAGCAGCAACCCTCATTGAGGCGTACTGCGGGAGGTGGGGTGCCGTCTGTCTACCGTTCTATGTCTGTCTTACCTGGGACAGGGGGGTCGGCCACAACTAGTAAACTAGGTCCTAAAGGGGCTGTACAATCAAGAAGCATGCTGCAGTTGGGAGGAGGTGGTCCTATACCGCCTCCTCGGCCGACAAGAGCTGAAAAACTAAGACGCAAGGCTAGAGAACAGGCTACAGCTGCTGCAAGGAGCCCTTCCAACGATCACCATTCACCAGGTATTCCTTAGTTGATGACAGCCCTTTTTCCTTTTTATCGCGTTCTCATAAGTTCAAGTACACTCTGTTCATTTCATGTTTTAATATAAATAAAATCAATTTTTCAATTAAATTAAAAAAAAAAAATCTTCAAGTTATTATTTTTAAAATTATCGGAATAAATATTTTAAAAACTCTTGATTTATTTGAGAAATGAGTACATTTTAATATTTTTTCATTTAGAAATTATTAAATGATATAAATTCTTTACTCTAACATACATTGAACTCTTTTCAGTATATATTCATTTCATTAAGTTGGATGATAAGTTCTCTGTTTCTATATTAAAACGTTCACTTTTATTAAAGCTAATATTGTTATTTAGATATGTTTTATAATTTATTGAATTCTATATTAAGACAGGGCTGTCTGGAATATTTGTTTACTTGTGTGTTTTCTTGAATTTTTTATTTCGGTTTTTCCTTTTTTTATTTTTACTTTTTTTAAGTTGTTAATTTATTTTGATTGTGTTCTGCAATAGAACCACAGATTTTTACCTTCTGATTATATTTTTTTTTATGTTTACCAGTTTTTAGTTTTTTAGTTACTCTTGTTTTTTTTAAACAATGTTTTGTACAGTTTGAAGTGGAGATTTGGGAGAGCATTTATAAATTATTTTTAGGTTTTAAATGTCATTCTGTATCATGTTTATAAACAAACTTATAGTAAATATTTGTTTATAAACACCATACATTTGTAATAATTCTTGTAACCTTAAAACTAATGTAATTGTTCTCGCCTAATCTCACTTCACAAATTTACATCACACTGATGCTTGTAAAAACTTCTTGGTAATTTCCATCATCTTCAATTTGCTTTTTCTTAATTTTTACTATTTTGTTTTCCTATATTTTTGTTTTATTTCCTTATATTTTGTTCTTTGCTGCTGACCTGCTTGGGTATTGGTTAATTTTTCTTTACATCCTTTTGCTTGTTTATTTTGCTATTAATTTTGAATGCACACTCACTTGCATTTGCCGCCAGCTTTATAAAACCAAAATTGCTATCACCATCATTTTCGTACTTTGGTCTACATCAGCTAATGTAAGTAATACAAATTAAAAAAAATCATTAATATAATAATATTTATTTACTTCATACATTTCCTAAGAGTCATGATTGGTGGAGGGCTGGACTCACACAATATTTTCCGAGGTAACAGATAAGTTTCCTTTTTTTTACTTTATTTTTATTTTTTATGTAATTATAAAATATTTAATATTAGTACCATTAAACAGAAATTAATGAATTTTCTATTTAGTTTTGTGGTACAAATAATTTGTCAAATATTTTTTTGAGGGCAACATTCGGCATTCTCGTTTTTGAACAACATTTGTGTTCATTTTGTTTGATGATAAAAAGCACAAAGCAGTTTTAAGTAAATTTAGAGTATCTTAGGTATGGTTTTATCCGTCATAGCATGCTTCATTTTGTTGGTTCTGACCTGTTTCAGATACTCATTTGTCGTCAGAGAAAGGCTGTCATAGAGAGTTGACTTTAATATTTAGTTTTTCATCACACCCAGTGTGGTGAGTAACAGAAGCATAAAATAGAAGTCAACTATCTACACGTGTGGATAACATAACTCTGACAATGGATGAGAATCCGAAACCGCCAGAACCAACAAAATGAAGCATGCTAAGACGGATGTTATATCCGGCATTACGGAACTCAACCATATGTTAAATATTTTGTATTTCTTATTTAAAGATTTCTGCCAATAATTCTCAGTGATGATCCCGTAAAGTTAGGATGAATGGCCTTTATATCGATTGTATATTTTTGATCACCCTTTATTTGATTTCCTTCAGATATTTTTGCAAATTAACGTTATTTATTAATTATTGGTTTCAAATTTTTCATTTATTTTAAATTTTCATTTTTGTTTTTTCCACCCTAAAATACCAAGATGTAATAAAATTGTTGCATTCAATATAGTAATAATTAATTAAGTTCAGTCAATATTTACTCATTGTACTTTATTTATATTTATCTCTAACCGTTTTCTAACTTGGTGGCTCGATTGGTGTTGTTCCTATACTTAGAGATATGTTTATTTTAATCAGTTTTTTCTTCTCTCTGCACATTCCTCCCAGAGAACTGTAAGCACAATATTTTTCAAATATCAGTTACATTTTATTGCACATGAAAATCTTTTACTATTATTTGGGAATTGTTTTTTCTTTACCTTTTTATTATTTTTTTTTTTTTAAACAAGGTGTGGGATATTTTTCTAGATTTTATTCATATTTTAATACCATAACAGAAAATTCTTATTTACAATTAGCTACCTTTCCAATAATAGTTCATCTAGAAAATTTTTAGGCTTTCAGAATTTAATGATTACCAATCATTCATCATTGTATTCAGCATTAAGAATGTATGATGATTGACTTAGAAATTATATGATATTTCCCATTTAATTTAGTTCAGATTCACTTAAAATGCTTTTACAGTTCTATTATTAATAATGTAGATTAAAAGTTCTTAATAATTATCCCTTAATAGGGTTGTTTTTCCTGTTTGTAGAGAGCTAACTGACCGTCCCTTATATTCTCTTGTAGTTATTTGATCTTATAAATACTATTAGGGTAGTTATTGTAGAATAAGCCATGTATGTTGATGTACAAACTTAGGTTTAAGAAGCGGTGAGATGACCCCATCAAGACCGCAGAGTTCTATGTCGCAGCATAGTGTAACAAGTCAACTGTCTACAGCATCAGCTAGTCTTAGATCTCGTTCAGCAACAACTCCTAGGAAACCTCGACCAGTCAGTATTGCTGTTACTGGTATCACTTCACCAGCTGATAAAGGTAAATAAATACATTTCTTCGTTTATTAAAGTGTTCTACAGAAAATGCTTTGAATTTATTCATTTCCGTCCTTGGTAAACAAAACTTTTATTTATATTTTCATAGGACACTTAATTTTATATATATATTTATTATTGGTTCTACAAATCCAGGGAGAGGTATAAGATCGGGGCAATCGGGAGTTTTTAGCTGGCCTCCAAGTAATGTGATTTTGATGCTATATATATATTTTTTTTATGCGCGTCAACTTTACAAGCAACACTGCCTGTCACCTGACAGTGAGCAGTAAGGCTTCTAAGGCGAGAAAATCCAAAGGCAGCTATACTTGAACTCTGGACCTCTGCGTCTCAAGTTCAGGGCGCTACCATTTGCCAGTTTCCTACTGTGAGAAAAGCAACAACAGTGTTGCCATGATGCCCTTCCACTAATTCCACTAATTTCCCGTTTTGTTATCACAGCTAAACCATCAAGTTTTCAATCAATTGTGGCTTGGTCACTGTAGGCAAAATGCGGAAGTCAAAAATAGAAATTTCCTCGCCAATAAGGACGCGAGTAAAGAGAAAAGTTCTTATTCATACCGTCCTCAGATCTGAATCGAATTCATTGCATAATACCGGGAAGCAATATAATAAATAAATAAATATAATAAGATTTAGAGAGAAGAAAGAGATGGCTGAGCGAACACTATTCTGCTATTTACTCCACGATATAGCAGTCGCTGTTTTCCAAATGCTAACCGGCCATAATTACATACTTTGAAAAATTGCGACAGATGACGATAATCCCCCTGCATCTTGGTGTTTGTAATTCGCTAATAGAACTTCGCGATTCTTTGTGCACACTGATTAGAGATTGAGATAGTGTTTACTTCCACGAAACCATATGGGGAAGTGGAATTGTATTTAAAAAAAAAATGTATTTTTTGGAACAGTAACTAATGTTAGACTGAATGCGAAAAACCTGTTAAATTTTCATAAGTAATGTGATGTAAATTTTCTCTTCCAAATGTTAAATGAGCTAGTTCTTATTCATCGCTCTAATTTGGAAGATTTTCTAATAATTCAGCGGAAAGCTTATTGAAATGTAAGTATATAAGTTAGTCTTAGTTAAAAAGGTGTTCTCTATTGTTTGCTGAATGCAGAGGTAACCCGAACGGTTTAGCATTCAGAATGCTAAATCTTTTTTGAATATTTTGTGTATTTTCTCCATGAAACAAGAAATTACTCGTGGTATCTTAGAAATATGTGGACTGCAGTAAAAGCAGTTCAAAAACATAGATTTTTTGAAGTATTGTCTCCAACAAATTAAAAAGCTGCATTTTATCCATCATAGCCATGCTTCTTTTTCTTGATTCTGACTGGTTTCGGATTCTCATCCATCGTTAGAGTAAGGTTCATCATGTTCTTGTAGAATGTTTATGAAGCATACTCTGACGATAGAGAATCAAAACAGGTAGAACCATCGAAAAGAAACCTGGTTACGATGGATGAAATCCCAAATATCTATCATTACAGACACAACCACATATTCAACAAAATTTAAAGAGGTTAGTACAAATTTTAATGCAGCAAAAGATAGACTTCATCTTCATGTACAGAATCATCATAAATGTACAAAATTTGGTCATCTATTTGTTTAGTTTTATATTAAGTAAAATATGTATAGCATTAAAAAATTGTGTTATGTGAAGTTATCTATTAATATTTCTTAAAATATCAGGTTTGATAAATTCTTTTTACATGTGGTATTTGTTCCTTTTATCCTAAATACAGTTGATCCTACCCTAATGTTAGATTTTTGTTTTGCTTCTTGTGATTTTCTTAAGAAATTTTGTGGAGTCTTTTTTCTTCTTGTTGTAAATTCCATCTCTCAACAGAAATTACTCATTAAACAAATTATTTTCTTTCAAGTCTTAAGTCGCTGCATTTTTTTTGTTTTTGTTTTACATGTACAGTTATTTTATGTTAGGTCTAGTAAAGTCGCCAAGTGTGGGCGGAGTTGGAACAGACAGGCCTCCTTTACCAAAAGTTCATTCATCTAAGAAATCAAGTAATACCGCTACTGCATCTAGTAATGCTGCTGCTGCTAAAATAGAACATCCGAAAAAACAGAGCGTGGAAAAAACTAAACCAACTAAGGTAATTCCAATAAAATATGTTTATAAAAATGTTTCTAAAACATTTTTCAGTTGCAATTATTTATAAACATATTCAAAAAGCTAGTTAAACATTAAGAAACAATTGAAATAGAAGAAACAATCTTCTTCTCAACATGATCTTATTGCACATCACTATTACTATAGCTGAGATCTTAAAATTCAGAATTTTTAAGCTCATTGAATTGCATTTAATATTAATAAGTGGTGAAACTGATAATTAATATAATTAAACATCACTATGTGTGGAAAAATGTTCCAAATGAAAGGTAAACAATTTATACAAGTGCATACTCTACCAAGTAAATAAGAGAAAAAGGGAGGTCTTATTGAGAAAAATTGCAAAATATTCCCTCTCCACCCAAAAATCAGTTGAAGTGGTTTACGGGTATTGTCTAATCCCTTCGTGTCATTTCCCCAGACATAATATCTACTTTTAAGCTTATGGTGATTTTTTTTGTTTGAGTTACATTGTTCACACACTCCGCTTTTTAAACATGTATATGGATCTTGAAATATGTATTTCCTGAAGAAACACAATTTCAAAAATCAGAGACGAAAGCATTGCTTCGTATAACAGGTTCGTATATAAGAGAACCGCAAAATATATTTTTGGAAATCCCAATTTCAACAAGTCGGAGACGAACGAACACAATGCTTTGTGTAACAGCTACATACAAATAAGAAAATTTGTAAAATTTCAGATTCAACTGCTTCTCGAATTATTGACAAATAATTTATATAATTCATATTTTTTTGCCACATCCCTGTCACTTTGCTGTTTTGTGCTTTTTTTTTTTTAGTTTAATATTAATAATCCCGTAAAACTTTGTGCACTTTCGAATGAAAATTGAATAAAATTAGTATTAGTAGATATCAGTTTGGCATAATTTTTTTTTTTTTTTGTAATTCGTTACGCTCTTATGAGGCTCTCTAGGTTGTCATGTAAAACAGTTAAGTTATCGGGTTGAGACCGCTCAGTGGTTTGTTGTAAACAAAGTTTCGCCCATATTACAGTAGGCTTGCTTCTTCAGGGTGCCAACCCGAAGACCTAAGTGATTTACATTTACATTTCCCGAGATTATAACAATTTTGCTTCTATCCAGTACTTTTTTTTGGATTTCGTTCGTCCTTCTACTATATCATATGATTTTTTTTTTAATATTTACTTTATTAACTGCATAATTATTTTACAGAAAATTGACATCTAAAAACTGTGCCTTGTTTCAGACATCTGCTGTTAACACACCTAAAGCAACGCCCCTGCATTCGCCTCTAGTTGAGTCTGGTGAATCAACTACTAGCACTATTAGTAATGAACCAAAATCTCAGATAGAGGTAGTATTCTAAAGTGATATTTATAATAATACAAAAAATAAACCCATCTAATATTAAAAATTGTATAAAATACATTATTATTCATTGAATTATGTTTCAAAGGCCAATGAGGAAATTGTAACTATGACAGTAACTTCAGAAGAGAAACTTAATGAAAAAGAAGCTCAACCGCAACCGCCTCAGATGCAGGAAATCCAAGAAATAGTTCAGCCAAAAGAGCCAGTTGTACAAGAAGTAGTGGCCCCACCATCGCAGCCTAAACAAGAGTTCAGTACCGAACAACCACAACAAGAATCCCAACAACAGCCTCCTGTTACTGCAACTACTACTATTGTAGCCCAACCATCTCAACAACAGCGAACCCAACAGTTAGAAAATGGCAACACTGAATTACCAGACTCTGAAATGACATGTTAGTATCTAATTGGTATTATTTTGTTTAAGGTTCCATTTGAAAACACATTACTGTTTTTTTTTTTGGACACTTGAGATACTTAAACAAACAACTGAAAATAGGTAGATTGCAATAAAAGTCAAGAATTACTATATTTTTTTATGAGGTAACAATCTTCTTTTAACCAAAACTAATCTTTTACTTTACTAAAATTATAATTATAGTTTAAAGCCAGAGAAAGGAATAAAAGAAAAAAATTTTTTTTGGAAATATCATATCTCCAAAGTTACAATATGTGATTGATTTGGTGTCCGCTTTATTAATTTATCAACAATTAATTTTTATCTTCTTATCTATAAACTAATGCATTCTTTCATCTAACTAGACTGATGACTTTTTTTGAGATACAGGAATAAAGTGGAAATCACCATCATTTTTAAGAATTTTTCCTCCAAAAGCCTCAGTATTTTCCATAAGCTCTCCAGGTAATCGTAAATGCCATCGTGTGTACAACTATTGCAGCAATGGCTTCATCAGTTATAGTGTCTTTCAAAAGGTTTATATTTAATGGTCGGTTGTGATGGTTCGTTCAAAGTTGAACTACATGATGTTCTTCCCCTTTTAGTAAGAGGCGCAGTCAAAAACAACTTTTTAAAAAATTTAATTATATTAATAATTATTATTACAATTGAATAGCATTTTTATTTGGTATAAGAAAATGTTCGTAATATGTTTACTATGAAATTACAATCTGGGTATCGTAAAATTGAAAACTAGAACTTCATTCTGTCAAAATTTTGTATAGAAAGATATCTTCTTATATAAAATCTTTATATAAAATTTCTTCATAAAAATCGACAGCAAAAGAAGATTTATTCGTTGCACTCCTTCATCAACATGGGGAAGAAATTATGCAAGCGAAACAAAAGATAGTATTTTGGAATATTTGGTAGGAATACAGGAATAGATTCACCTGTATTGTGCAAAATAACAGGGAATAAAGAAAATTTACATAGATCTATTAAATAATCCTCATCTTTAGGATTAGATAATAATTTGGATTTAAACCAGAGAACTTTGTATGGTTTAAAAATTCATCTGGTGCGTAAAGCCATTAAATATCTGTTAAATTACTAGGGACATTAATATTTTTTATGTTCATATATTTTAGGCTTATTTCGATTTCGCCGTATTTCGTTTAAGACAACATAGTTTTCTGTCAATTTAATTTATTGTATTGAACAGACTTTAAAAATACATTTAAATATATAAATGGCCGTCGTTAATAAAACAAGCAAAATTTTGGTTGGTTGTGGCCAAAGAAAACAAATTTTCAAATTTAAAAGTTTATTCTGTCGACGTTTCGGACACCTTTGGAGTTCAAGCAAAGACATCTTTTATATCCGAAACTTCGATAGAATAAATTTTTAAATTTGAAAAGTTTTTTAATTTTGCCCCAGCCAAACTGCATTTTTCTTGTTTTTATATATATATATAATTCTACGGCAATTCTTATCATTAACGTTCATAATATAAAGATAAATTTTATTGCGGTCATATAAAGTTTTCTTTTTATCCAATTGTCCATTTCATTACAGAAAGTGTTAATAATGGATTGATTCCTTTCTTGTTAAAGTTATTACTGTTGAAAATTGAAGTACAATGTCGGAAAGTGTTAAAAAAAAGAAACCTTTGTTTCGATCAAGATCATGTTCAGGTAAATTTTTGTTTGATATTTGTTATGTAAAAAAAAACTGAGGTTTTCTTTATTAAAAGGAAGGTTTTTAAAAAGAAATTCTAATTTAAAAAGAGATACATGCTTCGGCGTTCGGCCATCATCAAAATGTCTAAATAACTGTTAGATTATGGTTTGTGGTGATATACTGTTTATGTTCAAGCAAACATTTTACATACATTGTATATCTAGTTGACGAAATCGCAATGTTTATCAAGACATCCTGATGTCTGGTAGTATGCCCGAACTGGACGATAGCTAAAAAATGAATTTGACCATCACTTTTTGAAATACTAATTAAATTCATGATATCAAATTTTATGCTTAATTATTTATTTACATTGTTTATATTCCTGGTTATATAATTTAATTATTGTTATTGCTGCTATTCGGCACATCTCATAATTTAGGTTTGGTTTGGATTTCTTTAGTTTCAGATTGTTGAAATGCTTCCCGTCGATTTATCTGCAACAATTATTAGACTCCCAATCTCAGAAGCTGCTGGACAGACGTCCTAATCTTGATAAGGCTTGTAATAATTAAAAAAAACAAAGGAAACTATTTTAGAAGGCTCTTCGCAAATGTCTCCAAAGTCTAATTGAAAAATTCTCCCTTAAACTAATAAAAACAAAAAAAAATGATAAAAAATCTTGAGCTCAAACACTCATACGATTTCCCTTTTTTCGGATGATACTCCAGCATTCAGCGCTTCTAATCACCAAAAACAATTGGTATCTAACAACCAGATTCCCAAAGAACTTCTCTAAAATCAGTGTGTCCGGAAGTATGTTTCAAATAAAAGTGTTAGCTTTTTATTATATACAGTTATGAACAAAATTTGAAGAAAATCAGGGCCGCTTACGAGAAAATTCTTTTAAATTCGGAAGCCTAATCTTTACAATGGCATTTCTCGTTGGTTGATGGATTTTGTTAATAATCTTCTGACAGATTACTAACACTTTATATTTCAAACGAAATATCAAGTTTGAGCTTCTTACGACTTTTGTTTTTGATATATTTTGCTCACATCTCTCTCAAACTACATATACACTCAACACTGCAGTACACTACACAGGGGGTTCAAAACATTATTTTAGGTGAAAACTCAAGTTCGAAATTGACAAGATAGCAGTATTCTTTAAGCAGCCAGAGAAATTGTAAATGTTCTCTTTATATATAGTAGTAGACATTTATATTGGTATATTATACTAGAGGGCTTCCAAAAAATAAAACACACAGACTGAAAACAAAATTAAATCCTTTCACCGCTATTCGTCAGTATCAAAGTTAGCAGCTGATTCAATATAAATGATTGCATTTTAACACCCTCTACAATTGAAAGAATTATAGCTGCATATTCAGATGTTACGGGTTTGTTATGACCTCTTGTGTTAGTCCCACTTGTAAAATATAACTCTTGATTTTCATGTATTCTATTTTCCAATGCTCGGTATTTCTCAACGTAAAGATTTTTCTAAAATTTTCGTTATTTCACCTAAATGTATCGGTATAAGTTTGATCCGATGTATTTCTTTAGAGTACATGGTGATTGATATAAATACAACCCCTGTATTTTTCATCATAAGTACGTCAGGTTCGTACATGTAAATCTGACCTCAATAACATTTATTAGTCGTAACTAAGCCGTAAAGAGATGTGGAGAACCTGCCCCTGCATTTTTAGAACTGGAAGCCGTCTCTCTGATATTTTATCTTTTTGGAATTTAGCAAAAGCAAACTACAAGTTAAATATGTGAATACCATAACTGAAGGCTTTATCACAAAAAATTTGTTGTAACTCTATCGGGAATGGAGATAAGTATGACAATTTCTCTTTGCCTTTATGGCAACAACATTTTGCAACCTTTTTGAATCTTTTTGCAAAATACACACAT
This sequence comes from Triatoma infestans, assembly GCA_011037195.1. NCBI lineage: Eukaryota > Metazoa > Arthropoda > Insecta > Hemiptera > Reduviidae > Triatoma > Triatoma infestans. The sequence continues at coordinate 33,896 of JAAEAF010014903.1, forward strand.
TCAATAGATGTATTTGCTGGATGGTTGTTTGACAGGCGATTTCGTTCTTCTTATTTTTGAAGGCATCAATACTTAAACTAAATTTGAAACACCGAATGATATCCTAAGTTATTATTATATATTTGATTGATATAAATACACAGAGCAAAATACTTAAACTTTAATACCATAATCAAGGGTCATGCTAACCAAACTTACCTACATGTGTTGCACTTTGATAAATAATTTGTGTTAAAATAATTATTTGGCACGAACAGTCGTGTATAGATTGCCAGTTATGCCCAACCTTCCAGGTGGGTCTCAACCCCTACATTCTCAAGAAAATTCTGTGTCAAACTGTGCAAACCTCTTGAAAATCCGCCCAGTAGATTTTGCAGTACCAACGATTTCACAAAAACGAGGCACAAAATAGTTTATTTATATATATATATATATACGAAAAAAAAACAATAAAATGTAAAAGTGAAACATTAACGAATTTGAAAAAAAAGGATAGTGGATAAGATTGTCATTAATCATTAAAATTTAAATAAAAATTTGTGAAGATTAGAATAAGTAATGACAGTATAGCAATGAGACAAAAAAAAAAATCGAATTGTATCAAAACATCGCCCTACAGGGAGGGTGCCATGATAAAATTAGTACCACAATGAAAACTAGTTTTTCAAATGAAAAATCCCAGTTTTATTTATAATATATAACTTTAACAAAATTTAACACAATCATTCTGCCGTTCGAATCACTTAATAAGGGTGGAGGGAAGTAGGGAGAGAAGTTTCACGAAAAGAGGCCTTCCAGAGTTTTGTAATATTTTAAAAGTAATTGTATTTCTGCATTATTTAATAGTTTAAGTTTCCACATTTATAATGCTTTATATATAAAGTGGTTTATTATATCAGTGTTTCCATGGGCATTAAGAAGAACATTAACAAGGATATTTGATAGAAATGTGTTTTTGAAATAATATTTCAACTAATTAATAAATTTTGAACTTACTAAATTCTTCTTGAATTAGGTGTATCACATTATATATTTCGAAATTTTAAAACTTGATTTTCGGTACTAGTTAGCAGGTTACTTTCTCCAAATATTTTATTAGTCGCAGTATTTAATAGAAAATTTATATTTAAGCTATCAAAATTTGCTGTGGTCACTCATCAGCCGTGTCTTGGAATAAATTACGATGGAAAGGTAAAAGTTAATATAAAAAACAACTGTTCATCATAAAACATGTAGTCCAGTATATTTAGATACTTTGACGATTGCACCATATTTTATTTTTTGGCAAAATTTGGACTTGATTTGAAAACATCTTTTAAATTGATTGGAATTATTGTTTATTTCAATTTGTTTTTTTACATACATATAGTGTGGTTTCTTTGTAATTTTTACACATGAAGAATTTGTAAATATATTTTTACTTTCTTTTACCGTTTTATTATTTCTTATTTTGAAAATTATTAGAAGATTGGTGTGAACTATTGTTAGAAAGTTAATATGTGAAGAACTCTTAACTACCTGACTTTTTCCTGATTTTCTTCTAGAATACCTGAAATTAATTTTTGCAGTGCGAATTTAGACAGCAAAGTTTATATTTTTTCAATTGTTAAAGATAATACACAGGAGAAAAGCTTTTAATTTTGGGGGTGTTAAATTTTGATTTAAAAGTAAAAAATTTAAAAATTCCTATCTACATTATTATTTGTAACATTAAAGAAATGAATATTGAAAAATAGGTATTTTTAATTATTTTGGTTAAATAATACAATGTTGACAGTGAATGTCGTGACACAGAAAGGTAATTCCAATTATTATTAGAGGGTGTATTACTCTGGTAACTCCATTTGTATGACTCACAGGTTACCCCTCAGTACATGTCTACCTTAGGTCATAAATAGTTTCATTCATGGATTAGTTTCTTTTCTTCGCTTTCTTCAGTAGTTTATTCATATTTGTAGTTGTTCATCGTTATTATCTGCAGGAGTAACAAATTGCTGCGGTCATTATGAATGGTTGGTTGATAAAAGTAATATGTTTTTGCCCAATTTTGAAAACTCAAAATAATAACGTAAAATAACCTGGCATATTGTATATGTTGTTGATATTATGGTTTGTGTAGTTCTCATAAATACCTAGCAAATTAATACAAATTTATTTGTATTTAATAATTTATAAATCAAGAAGTAGTTTATAAATCTATTCATTTCCCTCAAAAAATGCTTTTATTCTGTAGGCCAGTTAACAGATTTGATAAAATTCTATCAAGCCGATAGAATACCTGTAATCATTGTTATAAAACACCTGTAATTCTATTTAGCATTTGTTACAAATCCTAGTGCTTCCAAAATATGTTGTAATTATTTAATTTCTTGTCAAATTGCAAATTATTTTACCCTGTTTGCCTCATCATTAATACTTTTACAGCTTCGATGATCGCAAAAATACGTATAACTACAGAAGAAGAAGCAAAAGCTGCACTGGCTGAAAGAAGGCGTTTAGCACGAGAGCAAGCTGAACGAGAAGCAGAACTTGAAAGACAAAGGCTGGTAAGTTCTAATAGAAATGTTTCTGTGAAAGTATTTATTGACTGTTTCATAGTTTTTATTGAATTATACATTATAGGAGGCAGAACGTTTAGCCGAAGAAGAACGAATAAGAAAAGAAGAAGAAGAACAAAGACGTATGGAAGAAGAACAATTGAGATTGCTTGAAGAAGCTCGTATAGCTGAAGAATTACGTTTAAAACAAGCAATTGAGGTAGATTTTTTTTTTATGTTCCTTATCATACAAGAAAGTGTTAAATATCTAAAAGCATTATTAAAATATTGAATTCAATTTATGAAGGAAGCCCAAAAGAGGGAAGAAGAAGAAAAAAAACGAAAAGAAGAGGAACTTAAGCTTAAATTAGAAAAAGAAGAAGCTGAAAAGAAAGCCAAAGAAGAAGCTGAAAAGTGAGTACTGTTTTTTGTTTAAATAGATAATTGATAATTTACCTCTTAGATTCGGCTTTTCATATAGGGAGGGTATTGCTTCTTTGGTCTAAATTAATTAAAGGAAAAAAGTCTTTTGGAAACTTTGTCCTGTTGGAAGCCACATCATCGCAAACACTAAGTTCTTCGGGTTGGCACCGCGTTATTTGTTTTGTATAAACCGACGTTTCGCCAATCTGCAGAAGTCTTTTTTAGAATAGTTAGCTTGATTAACAGACCAACATCAGTTCTCTCATCATCTGAAGTTCTATTCAAAAATCGCTTACACATTCAGCAATCATTTTGTAAAAAATTTCTTCCTATCTATCAGGGGTTCCATTTAAGACCCCCTCTTTCAGATTTTCATGAATGATGTTAATGAAATTTTCAAAGAAGTAATGTTAAACTGCCTCTTTTTGCAGACAATTTGAACATTTATTTTAAAATAGCTTCTAAAGATTCCCTGGCATTATGAAATTGTTAAATAAACTTTCTTCGGTGCGGTGCTCAAAAAATAATATCAAACTTAATATTGAATAGTGTAAAATTATGATCCTTCATAGAATTAAGGAACGTCGTTAGTATTATTTAACTATAGTATTTCCAACAATCCATTTGACAGGGTACATGATTATAAGGATCTCGGCATTGTAATAAATAGAACCTGATATGACCTTCGGATCTCACATCAATTATATTTTAAACCAGACTAATAGAAATCTAGGTTTTATTTGAAGAACCTGCAAAAATGTTGTGATTTCCTCAGGATTATTCGATAACATTTCTCTAAAACTATTGACATCACTGTATGCATGATCTTCATGCAATTCTTTTTTTAGATTCGCTAAATCACGCAGGTGTTTTCAGAATTTCATATTCCTCTACAAAATTATTCATTTAATAGATTGTCCCGAGTTAATTAGTTTGTAGAATTCGCGATACTCATTACTTATATAGCTGTAACATACGCACACAATATTACCTTCTACACTCTTTTACTTAACAAAATTTATCTTATTATAGACTATAACGTCCAAATAGAAAATGATGGAATCCACATCTAGATATCCATGGATTTAGCTTAATAGCCCTTAATCTTTATACTGTTTGCGTTGTCCCATACTGTTCGTTTCCTAGTAACCTACATTGTCCAAGTTTAGACAGTGTGATGTGATAATTATTCCAACACAATTTACAGTGACTAAATTCATTGACAAAAGCTTTCTGCCTGCCTAATCAATATTGGGAGACTATAATTTGAACTTATGTACTTACTTCGGTTAATAGTAAATGTAGTTAATTTGCATATAAAGTGTTCAAAAACGTTTTTTTTTGTTATTTCTAAAATATAACCAAAGCAATTTAATAAAATATTTTGATATGTTGTAAGGATGAGACTAGAAATGGAACAAAGGTTGAAGAAAGAAGAAGAAGATAGGCAAGCTAGAAGAAAGAGAGTAGAAGCTATTATGTTAAGAACTCGTGGGAAGGGAAATATGACGACCACTACTCCCACAAAGGTAAATTTAAAATGAAAGTTGATTAAGATTGAAGTATATATATATACTTGAACTACATACATACATACCATTTATAGTGATATATATATATATATAATTTTTACTAACAATGCAAATAATTATTAAATAGGACGGCGAAGAATCAGAAGAGAATAGTCCAGCTGATGAAGCAAGAAAAATGACTGAGAGCGTAACATCAGTATCTTCGGAACATGAACAGTTTCTCCATTCTGAAAGAAGTCATTCAGATGCGAATAGTCTGTCCACAATGAAAACTTCACAATCTACAGTAGAACAATTGAATAACAAACATAATGGACATCATAATGGCTCTTACCACACTGTGTAAGTGTATTTATATCAGTTGTTATATAAATATATAAACTTAATATCTATATATAAAACTAATAAAATAAAATAAGTACCACTATTTATAAGAAAATTGGACTAATATAAAATGGCTTAGGCTATAATTGTATATGTAATGGTCAAAAATTAAAAAAATAAATAAAAAGTGGTTAAACATAACCATGAAATGGAGAAGTGAAAGTCTTTATTGTTAAATAAAAAGTATGATTAGCGATAAATAATTCTGTAGTTCAAATTCTATCAACCATTATTAAATAGAATTAAGAACTTTGCTCATGTGTGTTATTCTATTTATTTAAATATTGTGATTGTATTTATTGCTAATATTGCTATATACATGTTATGGTGAATCCAATCATAAACACACACATTATTAGATTTTTAAAAATTAGAGACTTTATTCCCTTTATACAATGTGTTTTGTTTCCATTTTTTCACGTTTTGTGAGTTTCGTTTTTTTTTTTTTTTTTTAATGGCTACTATTTTAAATTTAATGGCTCAGAATTAACTCCAATTCTGTATTTTCTTGGTCTAGTTAGACCTTTATCCATTCTGGAATCTTGCTATTTCATTTTTCTGTTAGGTCTGTTTTATTCTTACACGATCTTTGCATCTAATGTAATAAGAGTCCAAAAAAATGTTTTTTTCGAAAATGGTCTGTATGCGTGTGTGTGTGTGTGTCAGTGTGTGAAAAGAATATCTCAAAAATGAAAAGTTGCAGGAAGCTCAACTTGGTATTCCGTTTAGTTACTACCACCGCATCAGACTCGGAGATTTCGGGTAAAATCCATCAACCGATAATGCCACTTTTTGAATGATTTTTTTTTTTCCAGTTCTTTTGTGATTTTCTTTAAACTTGGTTTATCAACTACATATACAAAGAGCACTACTTTTATTTGAAACATTTCTCTGGGATTCATTTAAGGGCACTTTTGGTGGAGGGGACGGGGGTATGGTTTCCTACATAATGTGCTATTTTAGTTCTATGCATGTGCTAACAATTCTGTTAACTAAATAATATTAATTAGAATTGTATAAAATGCCAAAATTCCCAGTTTAAAGAAAATCGGTTGACTGGAAGTGCGACTTTACTGAATAGATTTTTCAGTTTTTTGTGATTTTCTCCATAAAAATGCCAACGGCTTTAAACACTAATAATAATTGTAAGTGTGAAGAAAATTTGCCATTTCGCAGTAAGAGAAAGTCGTGTGAGTGTTTCACACCAGATTTTTGAATTTGTTGTTTTTAATTTTTAAAGAAATTCGGATTATTTCGCTTTTTATCATCGAGACCCAATTCATAAGTCCGTGTGTGAAAACAAATAAACATATTTTTACATACTATCGTCTGTTACATAAAAATATATTGTTAAATATGTAGCTATATTCATGAATATTTTAAAACTATTTTCAATTATATTAAAACATAATAATGCATGTAATAAATGTTTGTACATAATAATAGATTTTTATAAATAAAATGATTGGGATTTATAAAGAAAAGGACTGTGTAGGAAAATAAATCCCGTGTGCTCCAATTTCTGAGATTGTGAATATGTTCTCTTTGAACTGTGTTATTAACTTGTTAAGTACTTCCTTCCAAATAACTTAAATATGTAATTTTTGGTTTTATGTATTAAGAAATCGTAATATACCGAAAATAGTTCATATTTCTAATAAACAATGTAGCATACATATATAGATTAGGATTTTGAAATTTCTAATCAGCAATCGAAGTGTGAATACTGAACTATTTGTCCATTGAATTTTTCCCATTCTATTCTACATAATTAAATAATTTCGCCAAAATAGTTAGTAAATTATATCTGAATCCAATTTTTTAGACATAGAAACATAAGCCTTACTTACATTTCTTCATTCTTTTCTATTTTTTACTTCCTGTCTGGATGTTTAATCGCAAAACTATTCACAAGAAAAGATCCAAAATGTGCTAAGTGCTAATCGGCTAAATTTAAGAATATAGCAGAAAGGATGTTAATAAATCTATTAATTGTATTATTTTGTTAGCAGTTGCATTAGAACTTGTTTTTGTTTTTTAAATTGAGGATTAAATCCATATCGGCATTTTTTTTTATCAGTTTTTTGTTTTATTTTAAGAAAAAAAAAACACAAAGAAATTAGAAGAAATAATAGATTTTAATTTCTGAATTTATATTATTTAAATAATAAATTGAAACAAAAAATCTATTTTTTTGAAATACTAATAATGTTCAAGTTTTGTTCCTACATAATTTGCGCTAGAAGTGAAATATTTATTCCAAATTACCTATAAATTAGAAGATAATTTTTTAAAATTTAGAATAAATAGAGATGGATTGTATAATTTTGTTATTGAATTAAAAGTTTTAAATGTTTAATTGACTATAGATTGATTTCTCTTGATAGTACTATTTTAATAAGAATTAAAAAATTTATTTGTTGGTTGACCAGTCCTAAGTTAAATCTTGTAGACATTTTATAATCAGAAATATTGAAATTTTAGGCACAGTATTCCCACCATCATATATTTTAACGTAGTTGAAAAATTTTGTATATTTATCACATTGATCTAGTGGGGGGGGGGGGGAATTATTAGACATCTTATTAGGCCGCTTGTTCTTGTTCTCGCCACGCCTATTTGCAGATACATTCGGCAGGATTTCGGCCATCCAAAGTAGTAGATAAGTATCTGCTAGAACAGTCATTGTTTTATATATTTTGGTCTAGAATTGTCATTATGCTATATGAAGATAAGCATACGCTCGAAAACCGATCTACAAAAAAGAAAGAAGGTATTAAGATGGATAGATTCATTTTAACTTAATAAACTATAATATATAAGTTAAGATTTAAATTCTTACAGAAATGAAATGAATGATCAGGTGACATTTTGTAACACCTATTAAATACAGTTAATATTTACGCCAGCCAAATGTAATTTGTGGTGAATATAATTTCTATGGACTAAACAAATTATTAACTAATTTTTCTTCAATTTTAACAACTGATTAATTTTTCAAACCTTTTTGAAGAATATTTGCTTAGAAAATTTAATAGTAAAAAATATTAAATATAATATTAACGTATAGTATATTATGCTTTAATGTTTACATTTTGTTAATAATATTTATTTAAATTTAAAATAATCTGTTTACAAGCTAAATGTAAAAAAAAAAAAAGAATATTTAAATTTAAATGATTAACATATTAGAATTTTACCATGAATATTGTCCATTAAATTATACTAAGACAAGTTACTTTTTGTCTCTTATTTCAAATATAAACCTTATTTGAATGATATAAGACTTTTGAGTAATAAATTTGATTTTTTTTTTTTAATATGTTTATTACAAACTTGTGTTTGTTACAAACTGAAATATTAACGTCGGAAAAAGTCTTTCTTTTTAAACAGAAAAAGGAACAAGAAGAGATATTATCCAATAGAGATTCAGTTTGCAAGAGTAAATTAATGTAGTTGTAAAAATTGGATTTATGCTTTCTTTTAAGAACATTAATTTGGTTACTACATTCTTTTAGCCCAGAAGATTCTGTATATACAAATTTCCAGCTTGGTAATAATCATTTTTAAAATTATTTTTTTTTTTTTTTTTAATTATCGAACAGTTTTAAAAAAGAAATAAGTTAACAAAATAATTTGTAAAATTAGCCATATTCGGTAAACTCAATGAATGAATTTAGAAGTGATAGGAAGGTTTGGAATGTAAAATAAATAAAATTAATATTTTTTTTTTTTAAAGAAGTATGTAGTCTGTTTTAGATTTTTCCCAGCCTATAACACTGATGATGGTTGACATTAAAGCCGAAAGCTTGGTTTTACTTCTAACTATTTGAAATAAAACTGTTAGAAAGAAATCTAAAACGGATTACTCACAAAAAAAACAAAACCAAATACATTCATCCTATTGTTATTAACAAGTTAGGCCAAAAACAAAACAAAGTAATCAAATGAAATTTAACGGTTAAACATGATATTTATCGAGAGCACGAGAGAGAAAGCAGAAGAACAACTAATTCAAAAGTTTATTTACATTTAATTGTGAAAAATTAATATTTTTGTTAATATTTCAATCCCGTCCTAATACTGACATCATTTAATTAAAATGAAAGAATTAATAAAATAAAATGTAAGTTTAATACATCTTTTATCACTTTTATTTCAATTTCATTGCAATAGCTTTTTGCATGATTGTTTTTTCGAATTTAGACAGGAAACCATTGTCCATATTTAATAGATTCAATGTCATAGTGAAATTGATTTACATTAATCAAGGAGTTTTATTCCTTTTAGTTTAGACACTAATTAAAATATCATTTCTTATTGATGGTAGCTTAGGATGTAACCAAATAGAATTAAATCCAAAAGTATTTGTCAAAAAGAATACAATTTTTTCATTGTTCACCATTAATGATGCTTTATTGTAAATTCCAAGAATAGGTTAGAGACGATAGTTCGTTATAGTCTATAATAAATATTTTGTGTAGAAATATCATGATTTTATCTCTGTTACTTTTTTGTTCGAGAACTTTTATTGCACGAATGATTTCTTTTCCTCTCTAATTTAGCATTATATCAAATCTCAATTAGGTTAGTGACTGTTTTTTTAGTGATTTCACAGTTTCAAAAAAAAAAAAACGTACGACTTAAATATAACCGCTTTAATAATAGAATAGTAGAATTATTTTATCATTATTGAAATATTCTTTTAGTTATTGTAATTAATTAATTTTTTTTTGTGTGCCAATATTTCAGTGCCCAAAACAATGTGACAAACAGTCTGCTTGTCAGTCTGGGTACAGAATCAGTGGGACAGATCCTTGATGTTCCCGGAGGAAAAATTCCTCAAGACCAACCACAGTTTATACCACAATTCCAAGAGAAAAAGGAACCTCATACTGTTAACGGTAAGTTGAATTCTCATAAACAAGGAAATAATTTTTGTAATTATTAAAAGTTGGAAGGAAGAATTAGTGAGATATGATTGGTATATTAGAACCTCAATACAACCAGAATTTTGAAAATCAACGTGCCCATATTACAGATCACCAGTTCTCTAATTCTGTCTTCCCCGAAGTATTTTTGTGTATGTAAATATTGTATGTATAATAAATCTATTTAATGAATTTTTAATAAATAAAAACGTTATCTTCCACTTACATTCTAAAATTTCTATAACAAATATAAGTAAAGATATTTGAGACAAATATTTATAAAAGTACATGTCAGAACATCCCTAAATGAATTTTCTCTAAAAATGTTTCTTAGTAAATTGAAAGAAGTTTGTATGAACCTTAAATATTAAAACTTTAAAGCTGGCTTTCAGATGTGTCCACTTTTAGCTGGCTGTAGAAAATATATGATTTAGAGGGTTTTATAGGAAACCACTTGTTAATTATTAGTTTTTCGGGCACATAAACTCATTAAATTACTTCAGTTTAAGAAATACATCAATTTTGAAATTATTATTTGAGCAAAGTTATAAAAGAAACTAGGTTGTTACATTATTATACATAAATTATTATTGAATTAAATAAGATGTAATTAATTATAAAGTTATTACAATCTTATCTGGTTTGTACAAAGTTATTACAATCTTATCTGGTTTGTACAAATTTGTAAAAATATCCTTAGTACTCTTTCAGTAAATAAAGAACATCATTTTGAGATAGTTTGAAACGCTGCTAACGTGACCACTAAAACAAAAACGCATACAAAGTGTTCACTAATAAAAGGTTCAATTTAATTTGCCGTAATTTTAGCGGTCTCTTGGAACTAGGTAACAGATTTTTGTTCGGGCGGCATGTGAACACCTCAGATTTGTCTCTGCACAGTTTGAAACCTGCAATGGCACTCCTAAGACGCTGTAAAATGTAGTCATACTGAAGCGGCCCTAAAACAAACATGGCATTCCCGTTAAATGATATTGATAGCAAAAATACTCATGCTGTACGTCTCTTATGATCAACTTTGTGTTTTTATTTTCACACATTACACTGATCAATCACACTGAATCAATTGTTTGTATACAATTGATTGTGTAGTGCATGACAGAAACACTAAGTTGAAGTCAACTCTCTACAAGAACTTGATAAGCTGACAGAGGATGAGAATCCGAAATCGGTCAGAATTAACAAAAATAATCGTAATCCTATCTAAATAAAAAGTTATCTAGCGTTGCAGGGCCAACTACATATTCGTCCACATTCTTATTTGAATTTTTCAAAATATATCTACTTTGAGACTTCAATTTCGAAAATCTGACATAAAGGCGATACTCTGACATCAGGAGAACAAAAAAAGTAAATAATGTTTGTTAGATATAATATAAACTGCTTTTTTTTTTTATCTTTCTGTTTCAGATTTGCTATCTTAAATTTTTTTTGTACGAATGCAAAAAAAAGAATTACGGTAGGTAAATTGTTAGCCGCCACGGAAAAAAGAGCAGCGAGCAGTTTGTATAAGTGAAAGAAAATACATGGTATTTTTTAAACGTCGCAGATTTTTATGGTTTTATTATTTGATAGAGCTTCTTGAAAAAAGAAATAAAAAATATATATATATATATAATACACAAATAATTAAAAAGCAAAACAAAACAAACAAAAAAATCAGTGAATTGTAAATATTATACATGTTATAGATGTAAACTTTTAAAACTAATGAAATAAAAATGTTTAAAAAATAAATAATAAAAATTTAAAAAAAAAAAAAATATGGCGGGTATCGGAGTGGTTTTCCTTTTTTTGGATTTAATATCTTTTTGTCATTAGTTTTTTTATACATAGTATGTATAAATATATTAATGCATTTTGCTGGTGGATAGAAGACTGAGTGAAAGAATCGATTAAAAAAATAATAAATACATAAATAGTATCATTGGAGCCAGTGCTTTGATTATAAATAAATTATATATATATATAATATGAAATTTTTTTGTTTCTTTCTTTTGTTTTTGTTTTTTTTTTTTTTTTTAAATAAGCAATAAGCGAATTTAGTCATTTATCAGCATCGTGATAATAATAATAATATTGTATATTCGGTGTTTAAATGTGCGCATGTCTCTTTTGAGATAATTTTTATGAAATAATAATAATAATTTAAAAAAAAAAATATTATTTTATAAAAATCTCGTCCCCCCCCAATTTATTATTCCCTCTCCCTTGTTTAGTAAAGCTCAATACAACTACTTAATTTTCCTTTTTTTTAATTTATTTTATTTTTATTTTGGAAAAACCTTAAAATCCTCCGAAAACCCCTAAACAAATTTCTATATATTCAAAATATTGGTCCTTATTTTTTTTAATTATTAATTGTAACAAAAAGGATAAAAATTATGTAATTACATGAAATGAGGGCCCCTAAAAATTAAAAGCCTTCTCAATGAAATACATACCCCGTTGCTGAAACTTTTCTTTTCCAAGGAATTTGCATTATCATAGTTAAGTAGTAGTGCATAATATAATATACCGATCGCTGCAGATTTTTATTATTATTATTATCTTCTTTATATTATATATATATTTCTTTTTAGACCATAATTCAACTGGAAAAATGTTATTATTTAATTTATATAATAGCTTTATGGAAACATTTTTACAAAAGAAACAGGTACGCCATTAATTTACTGAATGAAATTATATTATTATACATTAGTTATGTTAAAAATATATTAAAAAATCTTTTTGTTTTCTCTTTAATTTTCTTCTTAAAAAAAAAAATGTATTTTTGTTTCTATCCTCCTGCGCTTGATTATTTATCTATTATTGACAATTATAGAATGTGCTTACCATCATAAAAACGTTAACAATTTTTTTTTTAAATAATTAAAAAAAGAAATCTATATTAAACTATAAATACATTTTTTTGGGGAAAAACAAAAATTTTTTAGAAAATTTTTGTTTTTGTTTTTTTTTAAAAGTGTATTTTTGATATAAATGATCGATAACGCAGTGTACATATCACTTGTGTATTATAATGAAATTTTTCCGATATATTTCATTAAAATTGCATATATTTTTAAATATTTGCAATTTTTTTGTTTTTTTTTGTTTTGTCCATTGCAGTGAAGAAGTATTGTATATTTTTACCAAATTAATAAAAAAGAGAATTCGACTTGAATTTAAATAAAAATGAAATAAAACTAAAGAAAACAGGTATAATATAGTTTGACAGCAAAATATGATTATCCTTTTTTTTTTTTTTGTGTATATAATGTTATCTAATAATTTGTCAGTTATTATTAGAATTTATTTTTGTCTCAAATCTCACTTTATATAAATAGTTGTTAATAATAATATAATTTGTAAAAGTTTGTATACAGTCTCTATATTATATATTAATATTTTGGTATTTGTTGGAAATTATTTTTTTAGATGGCCAAATTTAAATAAAATTTAGTTTCAATTTTTTTTTTTTTTTTTGTAATAAACTATTGCAGTGTTTTATTATGTTTTCAGATGTTGTAGTTTATCTTCTCCGCACATTATTTTCTCGTTTTATTATTATTATTATTATTATTATTTTGTTTAAATTAAAAACAGCATTATAAATTATTATTCATATATTGTGCATTAATTTATTTAGTTAAACAAATTGTTGAATGCTTTAGAAAACTTTTTACTATAATTATTATTATTTACTAACTTTTTTGTTTTACACTTGGACAAAAAAACAATTATCCAGATATTATAAGCACTTAACAAACAAACATAATATATCCTTCACAATGCGAAAGAATATCCAAAAATATTGTGTCAAAGAAAATAGTAAAAACCTCACAAAATAATTAGTTGTCAGCATTATCTTTCCTCTTTATTTTTAACTGGTTTAAGTGCCTTTTTGTATGCCATAAAATGAAAACGCAGTTATGGAAAATATATATATAAAAAAAAAAACAATTTCCTCCATAGTAATTGAACCTTAATTAATATTGATTTTAAAACAAAATTATATTTCTAAACTTCCTTAAAATTTTTGAATACAATATAAATTTGGAAGACAACACAATATAATATAAATTTTTTTCTAGTGCGAAACTGTACACATAAAAAAAAACTTTATTTTTTAAATAAAAAGGAAAATTAATCAAATAAAGCCCGATGATTACATGAATTAAAAAAAAAAATTGAAGTTAAGTGTGAGGAAAGATTGTGCATGGGTGTTAAATTTAAAATAACCTTTTACTTATTAAACAAATTATGTAATTATTAGAAATATGTTTTAATAATAATACAATTCTCGTTAATGTTTTGGTTTTTTTATTCCATTTTCCTGGGTGGTTTACCTTTCTTTATCGATTTAATTAATCCTTCTTTTATGGAGGACATTAAGACTCTTCTCCAGATGAGATAGCATTTTTTTCTTTATATTACTCCTAAAAATGTTAACCACCAGAATTATGTTTAAGTAAACTCGAATATCCGTAATACTAGTATCAAACAAACTGATTAGCTATCAAGCTATTGGAGAATATTAAAATAAGATTTCCCTTTTAGTAAAATAATAAATTGTTTTCTGTCTGAAGACTGAATTTGGATCTAACAAGATAATAATTTTGTATCATTGCAATTTTGTTGATAAAACAAATAAATGACTAGAGGTTAGAGGCGCTGAGAGGTTAGAGGCGCGGGCCACCGCCAAGCGTATATTGCGTGATATTGTGGTTCGGATTGTGCTTGCCTTGGCTTAGGATTTTATTTGGGAACTAGTATGAAAATGTATAGTCAACTGTGTTAGCTATCCGGTTCCGTCCATGCATCACAATGAATCAAACCTTTTCAAATAATATTCACTTTTAGTAATAACAAAGTGTGGGGTGGGATGCCTTCATTTTTCCATTCACAGACAGGGCTATCATATTTATTTAGAATGGTTTTATTTGAACTATTTATGAAACTAAGAAATGTTAAAAAGTGATTTACTTGGCTATTTATTAATTGACATGATTTTTGTAAAAATATCTTTTTGATATATCCCAATTAAAGTATTATTTCCTAGTATAAGAGGAACGCATGTTAGCCAAATATTTGCTATCGCTATCAAGGCGACGCGAGAGACCCATCTGCAGAGGGCTCCATGCGTAAGGAAATTACATTAAGGAAAGGGAGAAATTAGCGAATTAAAGTATAATCCAATTTTCCTGGTTTCCAAGAAAATGAAAATATTAATAGATAGGGGTATTTAATTTGTCTATTGCAGGGCAAAAATTTTAAATTTATACTATCCCCAGACTTGGATAAGAAGGTAAGAAAGAAATCCTGTATGGGATCTTATTTGTATGGAGTCACTTTCCCAAAACGAACGAACCATCTACCTGCCGCCCCGGACAAAAAGACAAATTGCCGCTCCTTAAGAATATATATATATATATATATATTTTTTTTTTTAAGCATGTCTATGCATCTTCAAACACAAGCTGAAGCAGCGCTCCACTTGCGTGCTACTGGTTTGATTTTATTCTGTTCACAGAAGTATATGCATGTTCAAACAAGGTCAAATTCAAGTTACAAAATCTGCGTTAATTTTTCAATAATAGTGTAAATATTTTTAGCTTTGAGACATAAACAATATAAATACGCTACGCAGTGTGAATTTTTAGCGAACGAAAAAATCTATGCGAAATTTTCTATTAATTGAGTATTTAACATCAATATTTTTCTCACACTTTATCCTGGCAGTGCCAATCCTAGAGCGGGCGCTGCCAGGATATCAAGCCATGCTTAGAGGACTTCCAAGATCAATTCTTGGAATAGTTCTATACAGCAAAAAGGCCTTAAAGCAGAAGAAATCTTGCATCTTGTTAAAATGTATTTATTTGGTCAGAAATGCTTTCGTTGCTCATTTAGGAGAGCGCAGTGTCTGGAATAGGCACTGATTAATAATTATAACATTAAATAAGTGTTAAGAGGAAACCTGCAGGTTGAGATGGGAGATTTGAATCCTTTTATTTATACCAGTGTAATACGATTCCAGCAATATAATTAAAAATGAAAAGAAATCTTCGCTTTTTCTGCAAATATTTTTTACAAAATAAGTAAAGTTGCAACTATCCCAAACGGTACGAAAATAAACAAATTCATAAAAAAGTTCATAAACTATGTCAATTTCCATTTATTCTTAAATTTGTTTTGAAGAAACTGGCACAGAAGTTATCATCTTCAATATCAAATAATCTGCAACTAGAGTTATGTAACAAGAAGGGCGCCTTGAAAAGACACCGATGAAGATAAAAAAAAAATTCAAATGGTATCTGTCATACTACAGTTGCAACATATGTAGAATACGTTTTTCAGCACCCCCCAGAAACCTAGTGGAATTGTTAAATAAATGTGAAACCAGCTATTAATAAAATATCCATCGTTAATCGAAACTGAATTTTTAAAATATAATCTTAAGTTTTTAGGATGTTGGAAAAATAGAGAATTTGAAATCGCTAATGTATAAGAAGGGGAATACAAAAATCCATTAGAGAGAAATATTGGTCTGATTTGAAAAACTATTCCCTATTGGTTCTTTAATTCATTAATTTCACAAGTTAGTCCAATTCAATTGTGTTTTTGAGGATCAGTTTATCTACACAAATAAATTACTGGGTATTCTTTAAATTTTATTGAACAAACTATTTAAAAAATAAGCCATTCAAAAGCTATATTTGTTCTACTTATTTTTTTCCTTCTGTTTGCCTGTTTGAAGTATTCATCATGGATCAGCCAAACGTTTACCAAAAGTATTTTTTATATTTATAACAATACTGGTTAAATATTAAATTTAATCCCAGATTATGTAAATGTTGCATCAATCTTCGTCAGCCTTTGCACTAATATAGAAACTTTTGTTTTCATGATTCTCATTTGTTAGGGAATGAAAGCTAAACCGATTTTTCGACCATAAAGTCATAGTTTTTGTTGGTATTAGATCTATTATTTAATTTTTTAAACTAATGAACTTATTTTGTTGATCAATTCCAGTTTAACTTGAATTTACCTATCTTATTACTTAGATATATAACATTTGTTAACTTATAATATACTCAACTTAGGGAAAATATCTAGAACTACAAAGTTAACATTAAGTTTAGTTTTATTTCATTCACCATATAAACAACGAAACTAATCAACATTCTGCTTAATCTCTACTACTGTTATTACCTCTCTCTCTCTCTCTCTCTCTCTCTCTCTCACTGTTGGTACTCACAAATATTACCTGTTTATACTATTTTTAACATTCGGCCATCCTGTGTGCGATTTTTCCTCAAATCTGGGGATATACTCATGGCGTGGGGTTTCTCTGGTTCCATATGATAGTCCGCAAATCTAGCTGGGCACTAGATCCCTTCTTATGGGTCTTTTATTCCTCCTCCTCTGCTTCATCGGCTGTCGTTCCTTCCTCCACCGCTGCTCTCACCTCATTTCTTATATCATTGTTATGACTCTGTGGTTCAATTCCTGCGTACTCATCACTACTCTCCGAATCCTCGTTACTTTCGTGGCTACCAACTTCCTTACCTTCCCGACCTGCGACTCCAAAACCCTTCAGTAGAGACATATGGGCTGGATTCGTTCTGCTACTGCTATCCTGTATCGCTGCTTCGCTATACACGTCTCCGCGCAGTGATTCCATCATCACCAACAGTCCTCTGAACTTGGGCTGAAGCTTGGTAGGTTCGCCGGTTGTTGTCGGAGGACTTCGTATAAATACTATATCACCCACGCTCTTCACTTCGGATCGATGCTTGTTATACCGTTCTTTCCATTTCTCGTGCTTCTCCAGGATTCTCTTCCTGGCTTCTTCTTGCAGGGTTTTAGGATTTTGTCTGCTGGATTCCTCGGGATTTAATAGTGCCCTTAGGTCTCCGCTAACAAAGATGGGGCGAAAACCCATTAAGGTTTCGAAAGGTGTTTGCCTAGTTGTTGCATTCTCGGCATTATTCAAATAACATTCAGCCTCCTCCATGCAGCGGTCCCAGCTTTTCTCCGTTTTCGCCAAGGTCTGTGTCACTGGTATCAAGGTTGCATTTACCCTCTCCAGTTGTCCATTTGCCTGCGGGTGGCGAACTGAAGTAACGATGTGCTAATCCCGTTTCTGATACAATAATCTTCGAACGCCTCAACCATGGTAGGTACCCCATACGTAATACAAACGACTTCACGCTCTTTAAAACATACTGTGCAGACGTATTTGTGCAGGATGCAGCTTCAAATATTTGCTGAAGTTATCGACGATCACCAAGGTATAGCTACGTTGTACTCTTTACCAGGGGTCCAACGTGATCTAAATGTAGCACGCTAAACAGTTGACGTCCGGGGGGGTATCGGGTTCAATTTTCCGGGTCGCTTTCCTCTCGGAATTTTGTAGAGAGTGCACTCTGGACACGTAGTATGTAGAATCTCACAAAACGTCTCATCCTGGGAAAGTAGTAACGCTTTGATATGTTCTGACAACTGAAAAATGTCCAGCTAGATCATGAAACTTCACCACTATTGCTTTTCGCATACTCCTAGGGACTACCCATCGTAGCTGCCCCGTGCTCTCGTGACAATGGAATAACCTTCCATCCTTCAGTCGTAAGTTTTTCATTCGTTGCTTTTGAATTCTGGTTAGATCACCAGGATCTTTCTTCATCTTCTGATCTTCTGCATTATTTGTTTCATCTCTGGCTCACTTTTTTGGATCGCTATCACATACTCCTCTTCACCCAAGGCCAAAACAACCTCAAAACGATTTTCTAAGACCTCATCCATTTGCTCTACGGTCGCCTACTGTAGCTCGACTCAAGGCATCCACATGTTCCATCCGGTTGCCGGCTCGATACTTTACTTCGATATCATATTCTTGTAACAACTCGTACCACCTCGCTATTTGTGAGTTTCCCGTACTGAATCCATTAAGGTAGACGAGCGCTGGCCGTCAGTCACGACCACTGCATGGATTCCTAATAGCAAGGATCGTAGACGATCTAAGCACCAAACCACAGCCATTAGCTCCAATTTTGACGAGTGGTATGTTCTCTCCACATCGGATGTCTTCTTGCTAACACAGAAGACTAGCCTCATCTCCTTGTCTTCCTCTTGTTGCAGCAACATCCCTGCCAGACCAGCCGCCGATGCAGCTCAGTATACTTCCGGGGGTCAAAAATAGCTAGTACTGGTTCTTTAACTAAGGTCTCCTTCAATTTTTGAAAAGCCTCTTCCTGCTGTCTTCCCCAGATAAATGGTTCGCCTTTCCGGTTAATCGGGTGATGGGCGCCGCTAATGTCACAAAATTTTGATTCCTAAAAAAATCTGACTAGGCCCATAAAGCATCGAACTTCATGTGCATGGTGTGGTGGCGGATACTTAGCAATGGCCTCTATCTATTGAGCTCCAGGCTTAATTCCTGCCGCAGTATGTTGCACACCAGATAGGTGACTTGAGGCATGCAAAAAACGCATTTTGAAGGCTTCAACGTAAGGTCGGCTGAATGTATTGCCTCAGTCTACCCATCATATCCTCGAAATCTTTCGCTGGCACTAATACATCATCCATGCAACATAAAGCGGTTGTTCGTTTTAACGACCCTAATACCGTATGCATTAACCTGGTGAATTCGTATAGCACATAGAACATTTGACAACCTACCTAACAGATCGTCGAGCCTAACGTGTCGTGCCTAACAACAGATCGTCGAGCTGAGGTATGGGGAAAATCTGCCTCACCGTTTGCTGGTTTAATTTACGGAAATACACCACTAACTAACCTGCTCTCTCCAGTTTTCTTTCTGACAAGAAGTACCGGACTGGAATATGGCGACTTCGTCTCCTCCACTATCCCTTCCTTTTTCCAGTCAGCCACTATTTGTTGGATCACCTCTGTCTCCTTCCACCCTGCTCTATATGGCTTACTAACTACAGGCTGACTACCAGTTTTGTTGTGATGTCCATTTTTGCACAATTAGCTAGGCCAAGTTCTTTTAGATTAAGGGCAAAACACTCTCTGTATTCGTTTAACAGCGATAACAATTTTTGAACGTTCGGGTTTCAGCTTTCCTGCGATATTCACATGCTGATCCGATATGGGGATCCTTTTACTATCTTCTTCTGGCCTCGTACTCTCCGGGTTTCCTTTTTCAAGTCAATGTTTCTATCTAGACCAGTCCGACCTCTAGCTGATCCGCTCCGCCTCTAAAGTTTGTAACAGGAACGTCTAACAACATGCCGTCCAACTGTGCTTTGATCAACATTGTGGTATAGGCTGGAATCTGTATTTCCCCAGCAGTTACAACAGTGCCAACTCTAGACGAATCTGTCTCTATCTCCGGTAATGGTAGTATGTTACTAATAAAATCAATTTTTTCCTTACCCTTCCTGTAGGTGATCCCTGGAGATTCCAACCAGGTTCTTCCTACTATTAAATCATATGGTTGATAAGCATCTGGAACGATCATGACCTCTACGTCCTGTACTAATACCCATCTAGGGTATTAGTACAGGCGTAGAGGTCATTGTGCCGTCCAACTGTGCTTTGATCAACATTGTGGTATAGGCTGGAATCTGTATTTCCCCAGCAGTTACAACAGTGCCAACTCTAGACGAATCTGTCTCTATCTCCGGTAATGGTAGTATGTTACTAATAAAATCAATTTTTTCCTTACCCTTCCTGTAGGTGATCCCTGGAGATTCCAACCAGGTTCTTCCTACTATTAAATCATATGGTTGATAAGCATCTGGAACGATCATGACCTCTACGTCCTGTACTAATACCCATCTATGTCAATATCTGCCCTTGTCATCCTTATCGTCTTCGACTTGGATTCCAGGTCAAAACCCCAAATATTAGCTTACTAGCCTCCACTTTAAGACACGACAATACCGCCGTGCTTGCTCTCATAATACAGTCACTGCTCCCTGTGTCTATAAACGAATTAATGGAATGCGTTCCATTTATCATGGCTTGTTTCATATACCTTCCTACAGTCCCCCTCGTTGCATTGGTCTGTGCTAAATTTGATGCGAACAGTGGGCATTCGCTTTTTAGAGGACCAGTTTTCTTGCATCTGAAACAGATAATCTCCTTCGACAATCACGTGCTATATGCCCCAAGTCTCCACATTTATAACAGCGCACCTCTGATCCTTTGATTGATAATGCACCAGTTGCCTTCTGGTGGTTTTTTGGTCCTGGTCCGTACTCCTTCCCCACTCTCTCACCTCTTCGCTGCGTGACCTGCAACAGCTCGCGACGAATGCGCGCCAATCGCCTTGCATTCAGTCTTTCGTATTCCATGATTGATGAAAGTAGCCCTGCTTCATCAGTATGAGGCTGTCCTAGAAGATGGGTGGCCAAATCTCTGGACCACAACCCTTGTAGGACTGTTCTTTGGTTACAGAAAAGTTAAGGCCTAATCCCTTCGACAAGTATATTTTCTCATGGTAATACTCAACCATGGATTCCGACTTGGCTTGTTCACGGGATGTCGCTCGGTGCCATCTGCTAATTTTGTCTCCTTCATGGATGTATGTATCATTGATCTGTTTTTTAAACTGCTCCCATTTATTAATCTCGTTACCCAGCAACCAAAATTTCGCTGCTCATTTAGCTTGGCCCTCGCAGTTGAAAACCTAAAACTTCCGGGCCTTCCGTTAACGTCTCCCAAACTTTCTAGTGACGCCAATCAATCTTTGCCACATGTGGCGGCTCCTTACCTTTAAATTCAGGACAGACGAATTGAGATCGGGCATAACTATATTCCGGTGTCTGCCGTTCTATTAATTTCAACATTAGTTCTTGCTGTTCGGTAATTTTAGTTAAAATAATATTTCTTCATTTCGGGCAATGAGCACTGTCCCGCTCGACATTTCGGGCAACATCATTTTCTCTCCGAGGTTCCTAGGGCCTCATACTCTTCCTTTTTTATGGTTGGCTCACACTTAAGATGCCACAATTTCCGGCAGATCCCATACATAAAATACCCTCTTGTTTATCCGTCACCACTTCCTCACACAGTCCTCACCGTCCCATACCGATAGTTATGTCAATAAAAAAAAATATAAAACAAAAAAACTCCCAAAATGGTAACTCAAGGTTGTGTTAACTTATCACTTAACTTAACAATTTAATTAATTTAACAATTAACTTAACAATCCCACCTCTAAGTTGTGTTAACTTATAATATACTCAACTTGGGGAAAATATCTAGAACTACAAAGTTAACGTTTATTTAACGGTAAGTTTAGTTTTATTTTATCTTTACATTCACCATATATACAACGAAACTTATACACCAGTTTTTAGCATCATAAACCACACTCTGCTTAACCTCTGCTACTGTTATCACCTCTCTCTCTCTCTCTCTCTCTCTCTCACACACTGTTGCCACTCACAAATATTACTTGTTTATTTTACTTTTATTTTACATTGATGTCTAAATAGTCGTTGAGGATTTGACAGATAAGACAGTGATATGGTAATGACACCTTATTTGTTATACTAAACAAATAAATATCTAAGTAGTAAATATCTAAATTTTTATATTTTGAATGGAAATATGGATAAGAATTGCCTTGGATGATCTAAATTCTGACTTTTATAATTAAATGAGTGGACAAAAAATTGTTTATTTACTTACTATAGTTTACGAAGTGTTGGGTAAATAAATAAGATTTATTTAATGTCATTTTAATCACTTAGTTCTTCATGAATTGTGACTGTCTTGGACTGCAGATAATTTAACCAGGAATGCAAAGCATCAGGGAATATGATTCAAAGAAAATGTACTCTAAATCTATCTCTGGACATTTTCTTAACGATCCCATTCTTAGAACAAATTTCTGTAAGGTTCACTTAACATTACAAGAGAAGATATATTAATTAACATAGAGTCAACGAACTAGACAATGAAAACAAAATAATTGTATATTATATTTAGAAAACAGGGGAGTTTTGGCCCGCGCTGTCTTACTGTAAGATCGTGTCTGCTTAAAATGTTTTTTCGATTGTTAGAGGCGTCAGTTTGTGCTATAAGTTTGCAGCTACAGAATTAGTAATGTGCAAAGGATGTTTGTGTGAATTTTCAAGAATTTCTAACGAACCCTTTTGTGAATAATTAATTAAAATTAAATTTGAGTAATGAAGCTTGGATAACCCAGTCGAGGTAGGTCTGTTGTATCATGTGGAGTGGGTGAACATACGTCATCTTCTTCAGAATAAGACGTTACCAATCAGGTAGAAGTTTACATTCTTACAAGGCTTGCTGTCATTGTTGTCTATTGCGTTTTTTTTCTCTGGACTCTAGACTCTAAAATGACAAATGAATATAATAGTGGCATTATTCTTGCTAGGTTATAAGCAATGTGCAAAAATACTTCAAATACAAGTATCATTCAAACTTTAAATTCTTATAAAGAAGACGCAAATTACTCTATTTTTAATTTAGAGAAAAAAGTTAAAGCTCAATCCTTAGAACTTTTAAAATTAAAAAAGGAGAATACGATGAGTAACGTTAAAAAGAGATCTATAATTCCGTTCACTGTTCAAACGCCCTATTTATAAATAATTTACCACTAACCGAAAATGAAAATCTACAAACAGTGTATAGTAAGCTATAGGCTATTGGTTTTGAAAATGACTTAATAAAATTAGACTACATCCATCGTAGACTCAGGTTTTTCAGTTCTAAAGATTTAATTTTTTTAAGTTAAACATGGTTAACTTCGATCCTGCTTTTTAACTCAACATTTTTTAATAATTTCTATGTAATAAATAGTAAAGCCATTAAAGAAAAGGCAAAGGGGCCGCCCTAGCGACCAGATGACCTTTTAGAGAATTTATTGAAGGATTTTGATACCCTCTTGCTGAATAGTTCAGAAAAATTTGAATATACTAAACTATACATAGGTGGGTGGTAGCTAATTGTCGCATTGGATCTTTAAATAATGGAAACTCAGAAATTTTTGTTAATACTTTTCTGGAGGAAATGAGGTTTTCAAAAGATGTACGCATTGACCGGAGAGGTGAAAAACTTGTGGCGTTATGGAAAATCACGATTTTTACATATTAAACAGCCGAACAATTAGTGATAAGATAGGTAATTTTACGAGTACTTATTTAGGAGTAAACGGGCAAAGTGTTATTGATATTATACGGCCAAATTTTGACGGGTTACATTTTATCAGGGACATACAAATTTATGATTCATAAATTTCATCTCAGACCACTTTCCATGTTTGTTAATATTCGACCCTATAACTGCCAGAATCAAATTCAATTAACGTAAGGCAGTCCTCTCACTTATTGAAATATATCTGGGACGATAGAGAAAAAGATAATTGAATTGTGGGATTCTAGACTCAGTAAACTTTGGTTCCGTTCAATATGTACCATCCCAGATTGGACAATTTTCATCAGTTTTTAGTTACAATTGCAAATAAATTAAAACTGGTTAAAAATAAAAAAAATTCAAGTGATCAATTCCCCGAGTTTAAGAAATTATGGTATATTGTGAATGTCACACAGCAAAAATGTCCATGAAAATAGCTTATAAAGATTATAAATGCTCTAATTTAGATCCCACTTGTTATAATGACTGCTTGTTATTAATGGCTGCAAAATTCAACTCAAAAGAATAAATTATAATTCAACTTTAAAACTGTGGAAATTAAAATACTTTGGACTAAATGATTCTGTCGGTAATGTAAAAAATGCCAAGACTTTTTGGGAGATAATAAATAAGTACAAAAGTTGTAGTAGTAAATCAGTTAATAAGATTGACATTTCTATTTGGAATTCTCACTTAAAACGGTTATACCCTCTTACTAACCCACCTCTAACTACATTCTTCGATGCTGTTCATCCTTTCTTTGATGCCTCTTTTCTTTAAATGAAATTCTACGTGTTATTATTGGCTGCAAACAAAACAATGCACCATGTCCAGACGGATTTACATATGAATGTTTTAAAAACCTGCCTCCTAAATGTCGGGAATTTTTACAGAATTTTTTTTAATAGTATTTTAGATTCAGAATATATTCCACTAACTGGGGGGTGGAGTAAATCGGAAATGTTTTTACTCTTTACGAAAGGCGACCCTCAACAACCGGAGAATTACAAAGGCATTTCATTAATTGCAAAACGAAATATTCATACAGAATCGGGCTTGCCGATTGGCTGGAATACTGTAACCCCTTAGCAGAAAACCAAAACGGTTTTCGTAAATCTCATATGGCTCTGTATAGATAATATATTTTCTCTTCCCGCTCTAGTTAATAGTCAAGATAAAAGAAAAGTTTATGCCACTTCTTTTATCGATTTTAGAAAAACTTTTGATAGCGTGGATCTGTTCTGGCATAAATTATACTCCTATGGAATTAGTCGGAAATTGATAAATCTTTACAGCATACATCCACAAGAATTAGATCTTCTAATTCATATAAAGAGGAAGTTACGGTATCCAGAGGAGTACTACAAGGGGATTCTATTTCTCCATTTCGCTATATTTATTAATGATCTTGATAGTTTTAAAAAAAGTATAAAAAAAGTAAAAAAAAAGTAAAGTAATGCCTATTTTTTCAGGCGGGGCTTAACGTCCAACTACCAAATTAGGTGTCGTGGACGGGGGCGGAAGCACATACTTTACTATTAACATTTTTTTACGAATATAAAATTTAGCAGTTATACGCGGGACTCGAACTGGGGATCTCCAAGAGTTACAAGTCCATGCTCATAACCACTACACCAACACCCGCCCCTTCTCCAGGATAATAATTGTAACTTAGTCCACATCGACCATATTAATGTGATTTCATCCTTTTGTATGCCGATGACGTAGTCATGTTATCAAAAACCGGCTGGAAGTTAACATCAAAAAATCTAAAATGGTAATTTTTAAAAAAAGTCAAGGGAGAGCTGCAAAAGAGGTTTTCTATTATCATAATGAGCTGTTGGAGTTTATTCAATTACTTAGGCATATTGCTGTCTAACTCTGACTTTTATATCTGAGGTGTGGGTCAATAATAAATAAGGCATAGGTTCCCTCCTGTGCGGTGAAATCTATCGTGGTTAAAACTAAATTAACGTCTTGGGAGAGCAAGCTAAAACTAATTCGAAAGCTTGGATTGTTCAACTTCACTATATGGCAATGAAATATGGGCTTTACGATATGGCTGAACAAATAGAAATAGTCCAAGTAATGTTTTCAAATCCTAGTTTTATTGGCCGGCATGCACTGCCAGTTACATGGTTAGACTGGAAACTGGTCAAGTCAAACTAGAATATTTTGTTTAAAAAAAAAAAAAACAATAAATTGGTTAATTAAATGATTGAATATGCCTAGAACAGATGGCCCAGGATTTGTTAAAGTAAGCCACTTAAGTTTGGATAATTCTGACAGTAGTATTTTCAAATATAATTGGGGGGTCTCTCAGCTGAAAAATTATTTTATCAAGCTAGGTTATGATTGGCTGTAGAAGAGACAGGTTGTTAAGTTACTGAAAAAATTTAAGAATAAAATACTGACAGATTTGAAAGGTGTACGCATTTAATAGAGATTTAGAGAGAGTGATCAATTCTACATACAGCAAGCTATATAAAAGATTTTCACAGTTCATACTTGTTTTGTGATGTTCCTTTGGAAGTTGTTAGAATAATCAGTCAACGTAGAATTAGCTCCGTCAAAAAAATGTACTTTGACAGAAAAATAACCTGTTATCTAGAACTGTGTAAATTGTGTAAAAATAGCGAAGAATCTTCTCATACATATATTTTATTAGTGTCCTTATTATGAGGTATACAGGGTCAAATATTTATCAAATTATACAGATACCTCTTTAGACAATATACTTCTCTTTAATAACTACAGCTCAAATGTACAATATCTACAACTTTATTATCAAAGCTTTGAAGTTGCGTAGTTTTTTCATAGAGGAATAATACTTCCTTTATTTGTCTATAAATTATCTTGACAATGATCGGGTACTTAATTCCGGTGTATTGGAGTTTTATATGGGTGTCGGCGTGTAAAGATCGGCTCTTTCTTTTTTCCTTATTTGAGTGGTTTCTAGTGGACTAAAATCACAATTTTTGATATACACAGAGATTATTGTGCATTCTATTGGCTGTTGAAATTTCAGTTAAATCTATCGACTAGTTTTTGAGATATTAATTAAAAACTAATTGTTTAATTATTTAGTGCAGAAGTTAATAGTGTAGGTGGGACAGCGTCAATACGTAAATGATAGATAAACCTTGCCCTTTTTGCTAAAGAAGATCTCATAGTGGAGCTTGAAAATATTTACTTCCGTCTGGCCAGCTGGACAGGTTTTGTTTAGTAAACTCATCTTGTTTTTATTGACTTTTTATATTTATTCATTACACGTATCTTCTCTACATTAAATTTAGCGCCATTGATGTGAATGTTTTACTGTTCTTTTTTTTCATTTATAACTGAAAAATACAATTTCAAATTTATTTAGAACGCTATTCACTGTTTAAGTTGAACAATTATTAATTTGTTTAACTGTTGCTTGTGTATGTCTGAATCTCTGCCGGGTGGTTCAAAACGACAGAGAAGCTCCCCTGGAAATTCTGTACCTCGATCTAAAAAAATCTTTTTAACAGACGCAACAATGGAAAAAATCGATTCTTCTCAGTTAGTATCTCTCATAAAAGAAGTGATGTCCGGTCTGTTAGATGATAAACTGGCCCCCCTCGCTACTAAGGTCGAATTCTCGGCTCTTAGAGATGACATAGTTGCACTTAAAGAGGAAAATGCTCTGTTGAAAGCTGAATTGGTAGCCATTAAAGCAATACATATTAAAACAGAAACTCGTATTGAAGAAGTGGAAATTGCGTCTCGTCGAAATAATTTGATTTTTAAAGGAATCAAGCACTCTTCTTCAAGCGATTTGAGCGTGATAATCTCTGACTTCTGTCGCGATGTGTTGAAGAAAGATATTCCTGCTGAACATTTTTATGCATTCCCTCTAGGATCCAAAAACAATGCGAATAACCCTATTCTAGTGTCATTCTTTCGTCCTCAACATAAATTAATGATACTTAATTCTGTAAAGATTTTAAGAGGTACAGGTTTCGTGGTACATGAGGACCTTCCGGAAGTAACTAGGAAGAAGAAAACTAAATTGCTGTTACTAAGGAGAGAAATTTTGCGATTGAACAGGAACATCAATGTGAAGGTGCGCTCTAACTGTCTGCTGGTAAATGGGTGTAAATTCACTTGGTCCACTCAAGATGGGCTATGTTATGCGGGCCAGGATGGTGTGCAGAAGCTAAGTGAAATAGTAGGAGCAAATGTTTTCGATTTTATTTCTGCTTTACACTCTGAGAGTCTACCGAAGGACTACTTCGCTCGCTCTTCGCTTCAGGCTAGCAAAGTAATCTCAGAACTACCTTCATCTGGTTATCAAAGGATTTCCTGAAAGTTTCCAGCTGTTTGTCAGAAGAATTCTACGGTTGCTGTTACTTCTCTTTCTATAATAAGTTACAACATTTCTGGTTTGCGATCTAAAATTGAAAATTTTTCTAGTTCTTTTTTAAATTTATTGAGAATCTATGATGTTTTTATTCTTTTGGAAACTTTTGTTTTAGAAGATTCTTTTAATTTTTTTAACAATTATTTTCCAGGATATAATTTAATGTGGGTTTCAGCTAAGAAAACTTCCAAGTGTGGACGAGCTGGTGGAGGGATGCTCTGCGGAATAAAACGTTCTATAATAATTTTTTTTATTCCTCATTAGGAGGTCGGACTGTAATTTGTATAAAGCAAAAAGATGAAGTGCTCTATATATTACCGGTATACCTAAACTGCAATGACTGGGATAATGATTTTAAGGATCTTTGTGAGTCTATAGACTCGTGTTCATCTAGCAAATTAATATTGCTGGGCGATTTTAACGTTAGGATTGGAACTTCCCAGACTCTTCCAGACGAATTACTTCTTAATAATCCTAAGTGTTCTCCTCTCAGGTCATCTAAAGATGTTGTGGTAGATAAGGTCGGGTTGCGATTCCTTGAGCTTTGTGATAACAATGATCTGATAATATTGAATGGACGTTTTGATGACGATAAAGAAGGAACATTCACTTTCATCGGTCCTATGGGCTGCTCTGTAAATGATCTGTGTTGTACGTCTTTCGATTGTTTACCCTTTGTTGATCATTTTGCCATTCTCAGTGAAACCTTCTCGGACCACCTGCCGCTATCCCTTACTATTTGTCTAGAACAAGAAATTAGCAATAACATTCTACCTCTTCTTCTTCAACTTATTTGGAGAGAAAAAGATAGAGATATTTATAGGCAGAATTTAGATAATGCAATTAATGCTGTTACTCATTTTCCTTCCGATCCTCAACATTTTGCCGATATGTTAACGGATTGCATTAAGCGTGCATGCCCTACCCCTGCTTCCTTTCGCTCTTACATTAAATCCTACCAGAAAAATCCGTGGTTTGACTATAAGTGCCTTCAAGTAAGAAAAAGATCCTTCAAGCTCCTGAATTTATTTCGGAAAACTAATTCTAATATAGTTAAAGATGCGTATCGCGAAGAAAATAAAAAGTATATATCGCTTTGCATTAGCCTCAAAAGAGAATATTACTTCTCGTTATGTAACGAATTTAAAGCTGCTTGCGATTCTAAACGGTTTTGGTATTTAGTCAATAGCTTCCGTCGAAAGGATTTTATCTATGGCCATAACATTTCTATGGATATACTCATGAATCATTTTAAAAATTTACTTAATCCACCTCTAGTTTCTTCAAGCTCCTATGCAGAGCCCTTCAATGTATCTCCTTTATTGGATTCTCCTTTCTCCCTTGACGAGCTTCTTCACGTTATCTCCCTGCTTAAAAGCAATAAAGCGCCAGGGCCTGATGGCATAATCTACGAATTTTATAAAAATGCTACTCCTGCCTTTATAGATAAACTCTTGGCTTTTATCAATTACATATATGAGACTGGTGTTGCTCCCTTGTCATTCAGTAAATCTATAATATTCCCTCTCTACAAACGAGGAAATGTCAATGAGGCTTCTAACTACAGAGGTATATCATGTTTAAATACATTAGCGAAAATATTCACATCTCTATTACTCCGCCGATTGGAACAGTTTGTTACCCAAAATAATTTGTTGAGCGAAAGCCAAGCTGGATTCAGGAACGGATATTCCGCTATTGATAATATTTTTATTTTAACAAGTTTAATAAATCTTAAACTTTCTAAAAAAGGCAAGAAAATTTACTGTTTCTTTGTAGATTTAAAATCGGCTTTCGATACCGTAGATCACTCTTCTCTTTTCTTAAAGTTATTTAATTTAGGTGTTTCCTCTAAATTTTTAAAGATCTTAAAACAATTATATCATTCAGCCTCATCCTCAGTGCGTGGTAGAGATGGATTTTCAGATTATTTCCGGGTGGGTTCAGGTGTTAGGCAGGGCTGTCTTTTAAGCCCTATCCTTTTCTCTCTGTTTATAGATGACCTTCCGTCTATCTTAGAAGGAGGAGTTACAGTAGGAGGTACC
Source organism: Triatoma infestans (assembly GCA_011037195.1). Lineage (NCBI taxonomy): Eukaryota > Metazoa > Arthropoda > Insecta > Hemiptera > Reduviidae > Triatoma > Triatoma infestans. The sequence continues at coordinate 64,274 of JAAEAF010014903.1, forward strand.
AAAATCAAAATCGCAGATGATCTCGTTCTCTTAGCTGATAACCCGTTGAGTCTCCAGAGAAATATTAATATCTTAGCAAATTACTGCGACCAGTGGAATTTATTAGTAAATCTTCAGAAATCGAAAATAATGATTTTTCGTAAGGGAGGCAGACTTGCGGCATCTGAGAAGTGGTTTTATAAAAGCAAAAGGATTGAGTTGGTAAACCGATACAAGTACCTGGGTATAATTTTGACTCCCCGCCTTTCCTTTATTCCTCATCTGGAAGAAAAAATCTCCTCAGCAAAACTTGGCTTAAACAGGGTCTGGTCCAAATTTATCTCAAACAACAATATCCCGTTAAACGCTAAGATTCAAGTTTTTAATAGTGTATCACGCGCAGTTGTTTGTTATGGTTCCCAAGTTTGGGGTTCCAAACGTATGAAATTTTGGAAAAATTTCAAAGATTTTTTATAAAGAAGTTATTTGGTCTGCCATCAACCGCACCGACATACATGTTAGCAATAGAGACAGAACTGCCGCCTTTAGAAGCTTATACGCTTCACCTTCATTTGAAATATATAGTTAAAGTTTTGTCCCTACCCGACTACCGTTTACCGAAAATTGTTGCTCTTCAGGTCATCAGCAATAGAGTTTACTGGTTTAAACATTGGCTTACACTTACTAGGTGTTACCACTATGATGTTCACTGGTCTTTGGAGAACCCACCTAATTGCCCTAAACAGCTTCTGAAACTTTCCTATATTATTACTAAGTCTCGTCTGGAATGTTCTGTAAATCGTGCAGTAGAATCCAAACGCTTTTTATTGTACAGGGTTCTCATTTCAGAACATCGGAACACTGTAACGGTTTCTTTCTCTGAGAAATTGAAGCATGCTGAACTCCGCTGGTTATTTAAGCTGAGAGGAGAGCTTTTATTCTTAAATTATAGACCTTGGCTTAGCAGGGAACCTGATGTGGAAATGTGCTCGCTCTGCAATTTCAACACTCGCGAAGAATTATATCATTTTCTGGGCGAGTGTCCTCTATTGGCAGAATTCCGAATTCTTTACTTTGATAAACGAAACCTTTCTAGAGATGAAATTATTGCTTTTCTGTCCGGTCAGGCAGATCCTCGTCCACTGATCCGCTATGCTCGACACGCTTGGAGAGTAAGGTATGATTGGCTCATAGAGTCATCCTAGAAAGATAGCGATTGAGAAATAATTTAGTATCAGTCTTACTTGTATATGTATTTATCGTAGTTAAGTTACTTAGTTTTTATTATTTTAAATATCCAATTACTTTAATTTCCACTATTTAATTTGTTTTTTTATAATTAGTGTTTGTATTATAATTATTGTAAATCCCTTTATGTTTCCACTACAATTGTTTGTATTATAATTTAGTAAATCCCTTTATGTTTCACTATAGCATTATTATGTTTTTTATATTCTTATTTTTTAGGGTTATTTTTATTTTATTTTATTTTTAGTTAGAAAGAAGTTCTTCTTTTTTTTGCTTTTCTTTGTTGTTTTTTTTTTCATTAATAGTAAACTCTGGCAGACGGCTCTCGCCATGTCGAATATACTGTTTTGTCAATAATGCTTTGTAAATACCTTTTTAAAATAAAGTTTTATTATTATTATTATTATTATTATTACAATAAAATAAATAAATACATTAAATGAATTATTATAACACTTTTTTTTTTTTATACAAATATTTTCATAATTAATAATATTGGACGGTGCGTACTGAATTTTTAAAAGACCCTAGTGATGATAAAAACTACTAATTGACTAATAAAAAACATATCAATAATTACCGATGATTTAACGTTTTTAATCAAGGAATAAAAAAAACAAATGAAGATAAAATGAGGGCATCAGTGATTATTTGTATTTTTATCTTTTGTTAATTTGCGCAATTCATACTATATATACTGATTGCATACACACACAACTATTATTAACATACATAAATATATTATAAATTTAGTGTTTGATTTATTGTATTCTATTAGAATTGTAACATTTTGTTGACGAAGATGATGAACAATACTCTTCTGTGTATGTCTCTATTATTATTATCCGGCATTATCCAGACAACTTATGGTGCTATTGCACGGCAGATAATCCACATTTCACCTGGTAAGTTTATTCACATACAGTTATTCAATTAAACTATACAATATCGGAATTCGTTCAGGTATACATAGCGGAAACTTCACTTCAAAACTAATCTAAAATTCTCTACCATAAATTCCAAAGTATCTCTAATTTAAATAGTTTTGGCTTCCATTTTGGCCATATATGCCTAATCTTGGTCATTTAGTAAAAAAAAAAAAAAAAAAATCTGGTATGAAACACTCACACAATTTTCTATTACTCCTGTTCTCAAAATTATAATTGACAAAGGTCATAGTTTGTGTACCAAAATATAAGGAAATTCGTCGAAAACTGAAAAAAAAAAACTGTTCAGTAAAAGCGTATTTCCGGCTTACGAATTTTCTTAAAACTTGGAATTTAGGCCATCCATTTATTTCTAATTAATGTTGTTTGGATGATAGAATTGTATAATCATCTATGAGGAAGCTGTAATAATCCCGAGTCCCTCCTCCCCATACCCCTCCACCTAAAATGCACAACGAAAGGACAATGCCCTTAGAAATGAAAAAAAAAAGCATGGAATTATTCCAGAAGAAAAATGTTATCAAATGTAAAAGTTGTGACCTAATTGAGTGCTGCTACTGATGATATGAAGAGTTTGAGAAAAATCCTTGGAGTATTTATGAAAAATATTGCCAAACCGTAAAAAAAACATGAACTACTTGTAAAGCGGTACCTTCCGGTTAAGGAATTTTTTGACAGATGTCCCAATGTCGGACTCCTATGGATGGATACCTAAACCGGAAGTATCACGTTTGACTTTCTACGATTTTTTGCGTTTTATGAATCATACACACACACACACACCCACACACCACACACCACCACCAGAGAGCCCATGTTACTAAAAACCCTTTTTTGGACTCAGGGGACTTAAAAAAACGGATATTTCCGGTGAAAACTCGAAAATTTGACACGATTACAATACTTCCTCTTACTAGGAGTGAGAGAAAGTAAAAAAGATGGAAATCGCTGTAAGAATAAGTTGTGTTCATATTTCATTGGAGGTATTCTCTGTCACTCTCTCTCTCGCTCTCTCTCACTCTCTCTCTCTCTCCTATAGCTGGTAGTAACAGCATGTTTTAGCATCGTGTCAGATTTTTGAAATAACACCGGATATACTTTTTAAGATTCACTCGCTTCTATATACCGCCTTACAATACGTTTCCATTCATACCCTAGTATAGTGCTGTTTCTCACGAATTTTTTTTTTCAAGTTAAGGAAAAATTGATATGAACAATAACGGGTCCTAGAGTGCACAATTTGAATGTAGATAGAGCAAGTAAAAGTTCCAGTAAGAAGCGGGTTACATTAAAATCGATATCACTGGATTATAAAATGATTGGAAATGCCATTCATCCTAATGTTCTATGAATGTTTTACATAATGAAATTCTCTAAAAACTTGTTGACATTTTAATGATTTAAGGTGAACCGGAAGTTTGCAAGTACGGAGAATATACAATATCTGTTGGTGAAGCATACAATGATAGTAAATTGTGCGGACAGTATAGTTGCGATAAAACTGGGAATCCTAATGAACTTCAGCTGGAAATTGTGACGTAAGTATGAGTAAATATTGTTGCTTATATTGCAAAAGTATAACTTCTTAATCTTCACTCTCACAATGGAGAGTGAAAAATAATAATTGTATCAAGACAATTTACTTTTAAACTCTTGATATTAGATGGAGGGCCATGGAAGAATGGTGCGCCAATTTTAGGTGAATTATGTGGTTAACGGATGGATCTAAAATGGAGGAAGGAGCGGTAGCCGGTATGTTCGGGGCCTATCCGAGATTTGGCATCTCGATAAGCCTGGGTGGGCTAGCCACGGTCTTTCAGGTGGAACTAGTCACAATTGTTACCTGCGCCGCCGTAACAAGAAGACGGGGAGTGTATAACTCAACAATAGACCCTGAGGGGCTGCGGAGGCGTAGGCTGGAGAGGCAACCTCCACAGAATCTAATCAATCTAATTAAGATAATTATATAATAATCTTCTTCTTTTTTTATAATTTTTTTTTTTTTTTTGGCAATTTAATGTGTCCTAATTGGAGCAATAAGTAATTAAGAAAGGGCGGTAAATGGCGTGAATATCTTGAATCGCTCATCAACAAGGTATCGTTGGGCCAAAGGCGCTTCAGAGTTTGAATCAATAGACCCATCTTTGGCCCAGTTTAGACTGTGTCTTTAGAAGCGAAATGAATAATTCTACAACAAGTTTAGTATAAAATAATTAAATAGTACGGAGATACACGCAGCAAGTAATTACGGACTTTCAAACTCCCAGTTCCCGATTCCTTAATGTAATGGATCGGAATCATTAACGTATATAGTGGCGACCTAACCCTACAAGAAGTAGTTATCTACTACACCAGTCAGTCAACATCATTCAATGTACTTTCTAATCTCAGCCAGTCTGTCTCTCTCCCTTTTAATCATTCTCCCGCGTCCTCGTTCTCAATATCATATAACCAGTGTAAATTCCATGCAGTTTGTTTTTCTATTCATTATGCCAGTGATATAAAGCTCCAATCTTCAGAACATCTACAACTTTATTGCTTACTCTTATAAATTACATCTTGTATTCTGAACTTTCTCACATCTACCACATGTAATCGACTGGTTTTTAGGTGTTCGCTCATGTTTAGGATTTCTTGATAAACAGTTGCAAGTCCAGGATTAGTCATTGTTTTACAAGAATCTTGAAAAATCCTTGAAAGCCCCAAAGTGATCGCTGATCACAATATAAATTAGGCGGGTAATAAAACTCAGATTATTTTCAGCACTAAGGATGCTACAGCGTGATTCTATTTACAATCAACATAGCTCTTCATTGGCTGAGAACTCGTTAGATTCACAGTTCTATGACATATATATTGTTCTGTGCAACATATAGTGAATTCCCCTCTATATATATATAATCCATTAAAATTATTTTCATTTATGAATTAACGTTTCTTCTTGCAAAATTTGAGAAAAGAGAAAATTTATTATAAATAAATTGAATGTAAAAAAATTCATATAAATGTTTGTCGATCGAAATATCTCTCTATCCGCATGTTATTTATTTTACTGTGTTGATTAACAATATTGGGGCGATTATTTTGTTATCTGTACCATATATAACCTTAACATAAGTTAATCAAAAAAACGCCCCCGACATGAAAACAAACTAACCTATTGGATATAAATACAACTATTCTGCCTTTCTTTTTATTTCTGCATAACCATTTTGTTTTCTGTATTTCATTATATATTTTCTGTTAATAAGATCAAATTATTTTTTTTTTTTATATATATATATCATTTGAGAAACTTAAAACCATTTCTATTCTCTAAAATCTTAGCAAATAAATTTTCAAAATTATTCTTTAATTTATAGAATATTTTCCTATTTATAATTTCCTGATTTCTTTTTTTTTTTTCCGTTTAGATGCGGTGTGATGTCGCTGGAACTGGAGAACGGTTGTTATCTTGCCGATCCACCACAAGGTACTCCCTATCCAAAGTGCTGTGATCTAAACATTATATGCCCATCAGGAGTGGAACCATAAATTATGGAAATTATCATTAACTTTCTAATAAAATAATTATTAAAATCATCTTTATATAGCAATTATTTAATAGATTTCCAATTTATTGATTTATTAATATTACTTATAGCTCAACAATTTGGTAAGAATGAAAATATGGTGTGAACTACCTACATACTCTTACTGTAATTGTAATTGTGGCAATTCTAATTGACTTTAAATGGTATTCAAATCGCCAGGCCTCAATATTACATTGCGATATTTGTACGTCAATGACCAGAAGAGTTTTAAAAGAAAAAGAATTCTTTGTTGCTCTACGTTTCGTGTACCAGGTGCCCTTCTTCAGGAGCTCTTTAGGGTAGGAGAGGAGTGAACGTTGAAACTGAAATGAAGCAACAAAGAATTTCTTTTTCTTTAAAAAACCTCTCTAGCCATTGCCGTACAAACTTCTCATTCTAATTGAGTTTATATTTTAAAGGTAGAAAAGTAAGTCATGTTTGGTGATGGTAAAGAATCTATTCACAAATCTCACTCAATTTACTCAATTCATATGTATAAGTAGATGTTTATTACCGGTTCTAGGGCCATTTTTTTTGAGCCCCAGGCACTTATGAATTTACGCCCGAAGGCAGGGGTCTGGCGCGCGGCTACAAAATTACGATGAGACCCCCATCTGATTTTATAACCAGGGAAAAAAAATATTTTTGAGCCGGGAGATGGCATGCGAGACATGCGGCTACGTTTTGAAAAATCTAGCTTGAAAACAATCTAAGGTAAAAAGAATATTTTTGAGCCGGGAGATGGCATGCGAGACATGCGGCTACGTTTTGAAAAATCTAGCTTGAAAACAATCTAAGGTAAAAAGAATATTTGTTAGCCGCGAGATGGGCATGCCTGACCTGCGGCTATGTTTTATAATATTTAGCTTGAAAACAGTCTAAGGTAAAAAAAATATTTTTGAGCCGGGAGATGGGCATGCCTGACCTGCGTCTATGTTTTATAATATTTAGCATGAAACATTTTAAGGACTTTAAGAATGTTTTTGAGCCGTGAACTGTCATCCAAGTCGATGGCTACTATTTTATAATATTTAGCTAAACACTTTAATATTTTTTGTTCATGTTTACACTTATAATATTTTAGCTAAAATACATTTTAAGGACTTTAATAATGTTTTTGAGCCGTGAACTGTCATCCAAGTCGAGGGCTACTATTTTATAATATTTAGCTTAACACTTTAATATTTTTTGATATTCAATACTTTGTGCATTTTTATGGACTCTATTCATGTTTACACTTATAATATTTTAGCTAAACACATTCTAAGGACTTTATTATCATATTTGAGCCGGGAGATGGCATACAAGACTAGGGCTAAGATTTTACAAAATTTAGCTAAAGACTTTAATATTTTTTGATATTTTGTTCATGTTTACACTTATAATATTTAGCTAAACACATTCTAAGGACTTTAATAATGTTTTTGAACCGTGAGATGGCATACAAGACTAGGGCTAATAGGCTAATATTTTATAATATTTAGCTACAAACATTAAATAAATTATCATTCAATACTATGAATAAAGACTTTGTTTTTTTTATGCATTGTTAATAACATTCTAAGGACTGTGATATTGTTTTTGAGCCACGAGATGGCTTCCAAGTCGTGAGCAAACATTTTATAATATTTACCTAAGGACTTTAATATTTTTTGATATTTTGTTCATGTTTAAATTATGTTTACACTTATAATATTTAGCTAAACACATTCTAAGGACTTTATTATCATTTTTGAGCCGTGAGATGACATACAGAACATGCGGCTAAGTTGTGTAATATTTAGCTTGAAACATTTTAGGGACTTTAATATTGTTTGTGAGCCGTGAAATGCCATCCAAGTCGCGGGCTAATATTTTATAATATTTAGCTAAAGACTTTAATATTTTTTGATATTTTGTTCATGTTTAAATTATGTTTAAACTTATAATATTTTAGATAAACACATTCTAAGGACTTTAACATTGTTTTTGACCCGTAAGATGGCATACAAGACTAGGGCTAAGTTTTTGTAATATTTAGCTTGAAACATGTTAAGGACTGTAATATTGTTTTTGAGCCGTGAGATGACATCCACCTCGAGGGCTAAGTGGTTATAATATTTAGCTAAGGACTTTAATAATTTCTGATATTATCATACAATACGATGAACAAATGCTTTGTGTTTTTCAGGGATTGTTAGACTTTGATTTTTTTATGTATTGTTCTAAGGACATTCTAAGGACTTTAATATTTTTGTTAAGCCGTGAGATGACATCCCAGGACTAGGGCCAAATATATTATTATCCAATACCATAAACAAAGACTTTGTTTTTATTATGTATTGTTGGAAACATTCTACGGACTGTAAAATTTTCCTTGAGCCGTGAGATGCATCCAAGACTGGGGCTATGTTTTTATAATATATAGCTAAACACATTTTAAGCAGTTTAATATTGTTTTTTAGCCGTGAGATGTGACATCCAAGTCGGGGGCTAAGTTTTTATAATATTTAGCAACAAACATTAAATATATTATCATCCTATACTATGAATAAAGACTTAGTTTTTTTAAGTCGAGGGCTAAGTTTTTATAATATTTAGCTAGAAACATTAAATATATTATCATCCAATACTATGAACAAAGACTTTGTTTTTTTTATTTATAGTTAGATACAATATTTAGCTAAACACATTTTAAGGACTTTCATATTGTTTTTGAGCCGTGAGATCACATACCAGGACTGGGACTAAGTTTTTATAATATTTAGCTACAAACATTAAATATATAATCATCCTATACTATGAATAAAGACTTTGTTTTTTCCAAGTCGAGGGCTAAGTTTTTATAATATTTAGCTAGAAACATTAAATATATTATCATCCAATACTATGAACAAAGACTTTGTTTTTTTTATTTATAGTTAGATACAATATTTAGCTAAACACATTTTAAGGACTTTCATATCGTTTTTGAGCCGTGAGATGACATACCAGGACTAGGGCTAATATTTTATAATATTTAGCTAGAAACATTAAATATATTATCATACAATACGATGAACAAATACTTGTGTTTTTTATGTTTATGTTCATGTTTAAAGTAAATTATGTTTACACTTATAATAGTTAGCTAGAAACATTCTAAGGACTTTAATATTGATTTTGAGCCGGGAGATGACATACAAGACTAGGGCTAATATTTTATAATATTTAGCTAAGCATTTTAATATTTTTTGATATTATCATTTTTTGATATGATGAACAAATACTTCGTGTTTTTTATGTTTATGTTCATGTTTAAATTAAATTATGTTTACACTTATAATATTTAGCTAGAAACATTCTAAGGACCATAATATTGCTTTTGAGCCGTGAGATGACATCCTAGACTAGGCGGCTAAATATATTATCATCCTATTCTATGAATAAAGACTTTGATTTTTTTTGTATGTATTGTTAGAAACATTCTAAGAACTTTAATAATGTTTTTGTAGCCGTGAAATGAAATGCAAGTTGAGGGCTAATTTTTTATAATATTTAGCTAGAAACATTAAATATATTATCATACAATACGATGAACAAATGCTTTGTGTTTTTCAGGGATTGTTAGACTATACTATGAATAAAGACTTTGTATCTTTTTTATGTATTGTTAGAAACATTCTAAGGACTTTAATATTTCTGTTGAGCTGTGAGATGACATCGAGGGGCTAAGTTATTATAATATTTAGCTATAAGGACTTTAATATTGTTTTTGAGCCGTGAGATGACATTCAAGACTAGGGCGAAGATTTTATAATATTCAGCTAGAAACATTGAATATATTATCATCCAATACTATGAACAAAGACTTTGATTTTTTTATGTATTGTTAGAAAAACATTCTAAGGACTTCTATATTGTTTTTTAGCCGTGAGATGACATCCAAGTCGACGGTTAATATTTTATAATATTTAGCTAGAAACATTGAATATATTATCATCCAATACGATGAACAAATGCTTTGTGAATTTTTATGTATTTTGTTCATGTTTAAATTAAATTATCTTTACACTTATAATATTTCGTGAGATGACATACAAGACTAGGGCAAATATGTTATAATATTTAGCTACAAACATTAAATGAATTATCATTCAATACTATGAATAAAGACTTTTTTTATGTATTGTTAGAAACATTCTAAGGACTTTAATATTGTTTTTGAGGACATCCCAGGACTAGGTCCAACTATATTATCATATACTATGAATAAAGACTTTGTGTTTTCTATGTTACTGTTTAAATTAAATTATGTTAAAAATTATAAAATTTAGCTAAACACATTCTAAGGACTGTAATATTGTTTTTGAGCCCGTGAGATGACATACAAGACTAGGGCAAATGTGTTATAATATTTAGCTACAAACATTACATAAATAATCATTCAATACTATGAATAAAGACTTTTTTTATGTATTGTTAGAAACATTCTAAGGACTTTAATATTGTTTTTGAGGACATCCCAGGACTAGGTCCAACTATATTATCATACAATACGATGAACAAATACTTTGTGTTTTCTATGTTACTGTTTAAATTAAATTATGTTAAAAATTATAAAATTTAGCTAAACACATTCTAAGGACTGTAATATTGTTTTTGAGCCGTGAGATGACATACAAGACTAGGGCAAATGTGTTATAATATTTAGCTACAAACATTAAATAAATTATCATTCAATACTATGAATAAAGACTTTTTTTTATGTATTGTTAGAAACATTCTAAGGACTTTAATATTGTTTTTGAGGACATCCCAAGACTAGGTCCAACTATATTATCATACAATACGATGAACAAATACTTTGTGTTTTCTATGTTACTGTTTAAATTAAATTATGTTAAAAATTATAAAATTTAGCTAAACACATTCTAAGGACTGTAATATTGTTTTTGAGCCGTGAGATGACATACAAGACTAGGGCAAATGTGTTATAATATTTAGCTACAAACATTAAATAAATTATCATTCAATACTATGAATAAAGACTTTTTTTATGTATTGTTAGAAACATTCTAAGGACTTTAATATTGTTTTTGAGGATATCCCAGGACTAGGTCCAACTATATTATCATATACTATGAATAAAGACTTTGTGTTTTCTATGTTACTGTTTAAATTAAATTATGTTAAAAATTATAAAATTTAGCTAAACACATTCTAAGGACTGTAATATTGTTTTTGAGCCGTGAGATGACATACAAGACTAGGGCAAATGTGTTATAATATTTAGCTACAAACATTAAATAAATTATCATTCAATACTATGAATAAAGACTTTTTTTATGTATTGTTAGAAACATTCTAAGGACATTAATATTGTTTTTGAGGACATCCCAGGACTAGGTCCTACTATATTATCATACAATACGATGAACAAATACTTTGTGTTTTCTATGTTACTGTTTAAATTAAATTATGTTAAAAATTATTAAATTTAGCTAAACACATTCTAAGGACTGTAATATTGTTTTTGAGCCGTGAGATGACATACAGGACATGCTGCTAAGTTGTGTAAAATTTAGCTAGAAACATTAAATATATTATTATCGAATACTATGAATAAAGACTTTGTTTTTTTTAAGTCGAGGGCTAAGTTTTCATAATATTTAGCTATAAACATTATCATCCAACACTATGAACATGGACTTTTTGTTTTTTTTATGTATCATTAGAAACATTCTAAGGACTGTAATTTTTTTGTTGAGCCGTGAAGACTGGGGGGGGCTATGTTTTTATAATATTTAGCTACAAACATTAAATATATTATCATCTAATACTATGAATAAAGACTTTGTTTTTTTATGTATTGTTAGAAACATTCTAAGGATGTGAATATTTCTGTTGAGCCGCGATATGACATACAAGACTAGGGCTAAGATTTTATAATATTTAGCTACAAACATTAAATATATTATCATTCAATACTATGAATAAAGACTTTGTTTTTTTTATGCATTGTTAATAACATTCTAAGGAAGTGAATATTTCTGTTGAGCCGCGATATGACATACAAGACTAGGGCTAAGATTTTATAATATTTAGCTAAAGACTTTAATATTTTTTGTTATTATTATCATACAATACGATGAACAAATACTTTGTGTTTTTTTTATGTTCATGTTTAAATTAAATTATGTTTACACTTATAATATTTAGCTACAAACATTAAATATATTATCATCCTATACTATGAATAAAGACTTTATGTATTGTTAGAAACATTCTAAGGACTTTAATATTTTTGTTGAGCCGGTAGATGATGACATACAGGACATGCGGGTAAGTTGGCTAGAAACATTAAATATATTATCATCCAATACTATGAACATGTATTGTTTCACTTTTTTAAGTTTAGTACCACTATGTTTTATGTATTGTTTCATTTTTATTCAATGTTTTAATACTTGTGATTTTTGTAATTTTACTTTCAAGTTTAGGACTAGTTTGTGTTAAAACAGGTATGTTTAATACTTATGTTTTTTGTATTTTTTTTTACTTTTTACATGTAGCAAGGCAGTTAACCCAGGACCAAACTTTGTAGCATCGTAAGTGTGAACAGTAGTACGTTGACATGTCCAAATTAATCCTTTAGGAGTGCTTGGCTTGAGCAAATTGCAACAAATTGGCTTTGGAATGTCTTGTAACACATGAAGTGATACCTTCACGAATACCGGATTCAATCATAAGATGTTTATCATAATCGGTCAATAGTTCCAATTTTACTTGTGTATATTTCAAACAGGCGTCAAATACCAACCCAGGCGTTGTGAATTACCAACTTGGATCAATGCTGTAAATAGATTCACACACATTTCTAAACTGTTCAACTATGTCGCTTAAAAGAATTATGTCTGTTGTTAAATACAATTCTGTGTAATCTCTAAGTGTTTGTATATTGAAAGCGGTCCAGACTTGAAACTTCATATCATATAAACTAAATATACAAAGATCTACAACTTATGTTTTAAAACATTACTTTGTGAAAATTCCTTTTAACGCCACTTTTAGCGGAGGGTTGGGGTTACAGCTTCTCTAAAGTGATATCATAGTTGATTATACAATTCTATCATCCAAACAAAATTAAATAGATGGCCAAAATTTCAAGTTTTAAGACAAAATTAGTAAACCGGAAGTGCGCTTTTACTGAAAAGTTTTTTTCAATTTTCGACGAATTTCATTAAATTTGGTACACAAACTATAAAATTTGTCAATTATAATTTTGAAAACTGGAGTAAAAGAAAGTTGTGTGAGTGTTTCACACCAGATTTTGTTTAGGTCAAAGACAATTCTTATGGAATGATATTATTATATAATTATAAATACTGATGGCAGGAATATTAATATTAAAAATTATAAATAGTAAAACTAAAGGAGTTTTTAAATTCAATTGATATAATGTCAATTATCATTTTGAAAACTGGAGTAAAAGAAAGTTGTGTGAGTATTTCACACCAGATTTTGTTTAGGCCAAAGACAATTCTTACATGTAAAAACAAAAAAAAAATCCATCATCCTATGCCCATGTAAAAACAAATCCATCATCCTATGCACCTGCCTGATTGTACCGCATCCAGCGACCGCAAAGCGGATTCGGGATGAACTTAGCCTACTTGTGCAGCGTTTTATCGGGGCTGATTGGAACTTTGCCGAGCGCCCTAGCTTACACACGTTCGTCAGAACATCCGCATCTGGATAGCGAACTAGTCGGTTCCTCTGAGCTCCGAAGAGAATCAGAGGGTCTCCTGCTAGCCACTTACACATAGACATGGTGCGAGGACTTAATTGGATTTGAGAAGAATAGCTAACTAGTCGGTTCCTCTGAGCTCCGAAGAGAATCAGAGGGTCTCCTTCTAGAGATAGGACTTAATTGGATTTGAAAAAATAGAAATTAAACTTACCCTGAGTGTTGTGTGGACGAACAAAGCTGGAATTGTAATGTACATTACTCCACTATTAAATGAGGTCCCCCACCAAATAGTGTTAGAAATACAAAGCTAAGTAATAAACGATGAACATCCGGTGTGTGTGTGTATATATAAAAATAAGATTATAAATTTTATTGAAATAATTTTAACATGTGATAAAATATAAAATAATTATTGGATTTGAAAAAATAGAAATTAAACTTACCCTGAGTGTTGTGAAGACTAAGAAAGCTGGAATTGTAATGGATATTACTCCACTATTAAATGAGGTCCCCACCAAACACTTAGAAATACGATAAAGACATCCTGCCTTTGTCGGCTTGATAAAAAGATCCGGTGTGTGTTTCTATATATCGCATTCCTTTTTTTTATTTAATATATTTCTTTATACAATTTATCTTTTCTCAATATGATTCTTTATTTTATTTATTCCATAATTGCTGTATATAATTAGTTTATATTGATAGTTAATAATTATTTTATTAACATAATTTTTCCTAACATTTCATTGTACAAATAATTGCTATTACTAATACATATTTGATTATATGATTTTTCATTTTCTAGTTTCTTTAATTTGTGTGGTACAATTTTTATTTGTTTTATATCAGGCAACTGGATTTCAGATTGATTATGAACTTTTACACAATAAAATTTATAATTATATTGATAGTTAATAATTATTTTATTAACATAATTTTTCCTTACATTTAATTATAGAAATAATTGCTATTACTAATACATATCTTAGTATTTGATTATTCATTTGATTATATGATTTTTCATTTTCTAGTTTTTTTAATTTGTGTGGTACAATTTTTATTTGTTTTATATCAGTCAACTTGATTTCAGATTGATTATAAACTTTTACACAATAAAATTTATAATCTTATTTTTATATACACACACACACCGGATGTTCATCGTTTATTACTTAGCTTTGTATTTCTAACACTATTTGGTGGGGACCTCATTTAATAGTGGAGTAATGTACATTACAATTCCAGCTTTGTTCGTCTTCACAACACTCAGGGTAAGTTTAATTTCTATTTTTTCAAATCCAATTAAGTCCTATTTCTAGGAGGAGACCCTCTGATTCTCTTCGGAGCTCAGAGGAACCGACTAGTTAGCTATTCTTCTCAAATCCAATAAGTCCTCGCACCATGTCTATGTGTAAGTGGCTAGAAGGAGACCCTCTGATTCTCTTCGGAGCTCAGAGGAACCGACTAGTTCGCTATCCAGATGCGGATGTTCTGACGAACGTGTGTAAGCTAGGGCGCTCGGCAAAGTTCCAATAGGCCCCGATAAAACGCTGCACAAGTAGGCTAAGTTCATCCCGAATCCGCTTTGCGGTCGCTGGATGCGGTACAATCAGGCAGGTGCATAGGATGATGGATTTTTTGTTTTTGTTTTTACATGGGCATAGGATGATGGATTTTTTTTTGTTTTTACATGTAAGAATTGTCTTTGGCCTAAACAAAATCTGGTGTGAAATACTCACACAACTTTCTTTTACTCCAGTTTTCAAAATGATAATTGACATTATATCAATTGAATTTAAAAACTCCTTTAGTTTTACTATTTATAATTTTTAATATTAATATTCCTGCCATCAGTATTTATAATTATATAATAATATCATTCCATAAGAATTGTCTTTGACCTAAACAAAATCTGGTGTGAAACACTCACACAACTTTCTTTTACTCCAGTTTTCAAAATTATAATTGACAAATTTTATAGTTTGTGTACCAAATTTAATGAAATTCGTCGAAAATTGAAAAAAACTTTTCAGTAAAAGCGCACTTCCGGTTTACTAATTTTGTCTTAAAACTTGGAATTTTGGCCATCTATTTAATTTGTTTGGATGATAGAATTGTATAATCAACAATGATATCACTTTAGAGAAGCTGTAACCCCAACCCTCCGCTAAAATGGCGTTAAAAGGAATTTTCACAAAGTAATGTTTTAAAACATAAGTTGTAGATCTTTGTATATTTAGTTTATATGATATGAAGTTTCAAGTCTGGACCGCTTTCAATATACAAACACTTAGAGATTACACAGAATTGTATTTAACAACAGACATAATTCTTTTAAGCGACATAGTTGAACACTTTAGAAATGTGTGTGAATCTATTTACAGCATTGATCCAAGTTGGTAATTCACAACGCCTGGGTTGGTATTTGACGCCTGTTTGAAATATACACAAGTAAAATTGGAACTATTGACCGATTATGATAAACATCTTATGATTGAATCCGGTATTCGTGAAGGTATCACTTCATGTGTTACAAGACATTCCAAAGCCAATTTGTTGCAATTTGCTCAAGCCAAGCACTCCGAAAGGATTAATTTGGACATGTCAACGTACTACTGTTCACACTTACGATGCTACAAAGTTTGGTCCTGGGTTAACTGCCTTGCTACATGTAAAAAGTAAAAAAAAATACAAAAAACATAAGTATTAAACATACCTGTTTTAACACAAACTAGTACTAAACATAAAAGTAAAATTACAAAAACACAAGTATTAAAACATGAAAAAAAATGAAACAATACATAAAACATAGTGGTACTAAACTTAAAAAAGTGAAACAATACATGTTCATAGTATTGGATGATAATATATTTAATGTTTCTAGCCAACTTACCCGCATGTCCTGTATGTCATCATCTACCGGCTCAACAAAAATATTAAAGTCCTTAGAATGTTTCTAACAATACATAAAGACTTTATTCATAGTATAGGATGATAATATATTTAATGTTTGTAGCTAAATATTATAAGTGTCAACATAATTTACTTTAAACATGAACATAAAAAAAAAACACAAAGTATTTGTTCATCGCATTGTATGATAATATCAAAAAATATTAAAGTCTTTAGCTAAATATTATAAAATCTTAGCCCTAGTCTTGTATGTCATATCGCGGCTCAACAGAAATATTCACTTCCTTAGAATGTTATTAACAATGCATAAAAAAACAAAGTCTTTATTCATAGTATTGAATGATAATATATTTAATGTTTGTAGCTAAATATTATAAAATCTTAGCCCTAGTCTTGTATGTCATATCTCGGCTCAACAGAAATATTCACATCCTTAGAATGTTTCTAACAATACATAAAAAAAACAAAGTCTTTATTCATAGTATTAGATGATAATATATTTAATGTTTGTAGCTAAATATTATAAAAACATAGCCCCCCAGTCTTGGATGCATCTCACGGCTCAACAAAAAAATTACAGTCCTTAGAATGTTTCTAACAATACATAAAAAAACAAAAAGTCCATGTTCATAGTGTTGGATGATAATATATTTAATGTTTATAGCTAAATATTATGAAAACTTAGCCCTCGACTTAAAAAAAACAAAGTCTTTAATCATAGTATTCGATAATAATATATTTAATGTTTCTAGCTAAATTTTACACAACTTAGCAGCATGTCCTGTATGTCATCTCACGGCTCAAAAACAATATTACAGTCCTTAGAATGTGTTTAGCTAAATTTTATAATTTTTAACATAATTTTATTTAAACAGTAACATAGAAAACACAAAGTCTTTATTCATAGTATATGATAATATAGTTGGACCTAGTCCTGGGATGTCCTCAAAAACAATATTAAAGTCCTTAGAATGTTTCTAACAATACATAAAAAAAGTCTTTATTCATGGTATTGAATGATAATTTGATTTAATGTTTGGTATCTAAAATTATAACACACTTTGCCTAGTCTTGTATTCACTCACGGCGGCTCAAAAACAAATATTACAGTCCTTAGAATGTGTGTAGTCTAAATTTTATAATTTTTAACATAAGTTAATTTAAACATAAATAGAAAACACCAAGTCTTTTCACTAGTATATTATAAATATAGTTGGACCTGTCCCCTGGGATGTCCTCAAAAACAATCAATAAAGGTCCTTTAGAAGTTTCTAACAATACATAAAAACAAGTCTTGATCATATTATTGAATGATAATTTCTTTAAGTTTGTAGCTACATATTATAACACATTTCCTAGTCCTGTATGTCTTCTCACGGCTCAAAAACAATATTACAGTCCTTAGAATGTGTTTAGCTAAATTTTATAATTTTTAACATAATTTAATTTAAACAGTAACATAGAAAACACAAAGTCTTTATTCATAGTATATGATAATATAGTTGGACCTAGTCCTGGGATGTCCTCAAAAACAATATTAAAGTCCTTAGAATGTTTCTAACAATACATAAAAAACGTCTTTATTCATAGTATTGAATGATAATTTATTTAATGTTTGTAGCTAAATATTATAACACATTTGCCCTAGTCTTGTATGTCATCTCACGGCTCAAAAACAATATTACAGTCCTTAGAATGTGTTTAGCTAAATTTTATAATTTTTAACATAATTTAATTTAAACAGTAACATAGAAAACACAAAGTATTTGTTCATCGTATTGTATGATAATATAGTTGGACCTAGTCCTGGGATGTCCTCAAAAACAATATTAAAGTCCTTAGAATGTTTCTAACAATACATAAAAAAAGTCTTTATTCATAGTATTGGATGATAATTTATTTAATGTTTGTAGCTAAATATTATAACACATTTGCCCTAGTCTTGTATGTCATCTCACGAAATATTATGAGTGTAAAGATAATTTAATTTAAACATGAACAAAATACATAAAAATTCACAAAGCATTTGTTCATCGTATTGGATGATAATATATTCAATGTTTCTAGCTAAATATTATAAAATATTAACCGTCGACTTGGATGTCATCTCACGGCTAAAAACAATATAGAAGTCCTTAGAATGTTTTTAACAATACATAAAAAAAATCAAAGTCTTTGTTCATAGTATTGGATGATAATATATTCAATGTTTCTAGCTGAATATTATAAAATCTTCGCCCTAGTCTTGAATGTCATCTCACGGCTCAAAAACAATATTAAAGTCCTTATAGCTAAATATTATAATAACTTAGCCCCTCGATGTCATCTCACAGCTCAACAGAAATATTAAAGTCCTTAGAATGTTTCTAACAATACATAAAAAAGATACAAAGTCTTTATTCATAGTATAGTCTAACAATCCCTGAAAAACACAAAGCATTTGTTCATCGTATTGTATGATAATATATTTAATGTTTCTAGCTAAATATTATAAAAAATTAGCCCTCAACTTGCATTTCATTTCACGGCTCAAAAACATTATTAAAGTTCTTAGAATGTTTCTAACAATACATACAAAAAAAAATCAAAGTCTTTATTCATAGAATAGGATGATAATATATTTAGCCGCCTAGTCTAGGATGTCATCTCACGGCTCAAAAGCAATATTATGGTCCTTAGAATGTTTCTAGCTAAATATTATAAGTGTAAACATAATTTAATTTAAACATGAACATAAACATAAAAAACACGAAGTATTTTTTCATCATATCAAAAAATGATAATTTAAAAAAATATTAAAGTGCTTAGCTAAATATTATAAAATATTAGCCCTAGTCTTGTATGTCATCTCCCGGCTCAAAATCAATATTAAAGTCCTTAGAATGTTTCTAGCTAACTATTATAAGTGTAAACATAATTTATTTTAAACATGAACATAAACATAAAAAACACAAGTATTTGTTCATCGTATTGTATGATAATATATTTAATGTTACTAGCTAAATATTATAAAATATTAGCCCTAGTCCTGGTATGTCATCTCACGGCTCAAAAACGATATGAAAGTCCTTAAAATGTGTTTAGCTAAATATTGTATCTAACTATAAATAAAAAAAACAAAGTCTTTGTTCATAGTATTGGATGATAATATATTTAATGTTTCTAGCTAAATATTATAAAAACTTAGCCCTCGACTTGGAAAAAACAAAGTCTTTATTCATAGTATAGGATGATTATATATTTAATGTTTGTAGCTAAATATTATAAAAACTTAGTCCCAGTCCTGGTATGTGATCTCACGGCTCAAAAACAATATGAAAGTCCTTAAAATGTGTTTAGCTAAATATTGTATCTAACTATAAATAAAAAACACAAAGTCTTTGTTCATAGTATTGGATGATAATATATTTAATGTTTCTAGCTAAATATTATAAAAACGTAGCCCTCGACTTAAAAAAAAAACAAAGCCTTTATTCATAGTATAGGATGATAATATATTTAATGTTTGTTGCTAAATATTATAAAAACTTAGCCCGCGACTTGGATGTCACATCTCACGGCTAAAAAACAATATTAAACTGCTTAAAATGTGTTTAGCTATATATTATAAAACCATAGCCCCAGTCTTGGATGCATCTCACGGCTCAAGAAAAATATTACAGTCCGTAGAATGTTTCCAACAATACATAATAAAAACAAAGTCTTTGTTTATGGTATTGGATAATAATATATTTGGCCCTAGTCCTGGGATGTCATCTCACGGCTTAACAAAAATATTAAAGTCCTTAGAATGTCCTTAGAACAATACATAAAAAAATCAAAGTCTAACAATCCCTGAAAAACACAAAGCATTTGTTCATCGTATTGTATGATAATATCAGAAATTATTAAAGTCCTTAGCTAAATATTATAACCACTTAGCCCTCGAGGTGGATGTCATCTCACGGCTCAAAAACAATATTACAGTCCTTAACATGTTTCAAGCTAAATATTACAAAAACTTAGCCCTAGTCTTGTATGCCATCTTACGGGTCAAAAACAATGTTAAAGTCCTTAGAATGTGTTTATCTAAAATATTATAAGTTTAAACATAATTTAAACATGAACAAAATATCAAAAAATATTAAAGTCTTTAGCTAAATATTATAAAATATTAGCCCGCGACTTGGATGGCATTTCACGGCTCAAAAACAATATTAAAGTCCTTAGAATGTTTCAAGCTAAATTTTACACAACTTAACCGCATGTCCTGTATGCCATCTTACGGCTCAAAAACAATGTTAAAGTCCTTAGAATGTGTTTATCTAAAATATTATAAGTTTAAACATAATTTAAACATGAACAAAATATCAAAAAATATTAAAGTCCTTAGCTAAATATTATAAAATATTAGCCCGCGACTTGGATGGCATTTCACGGCTCACAAACAATATTAAAGTCCCTAAAATGTTTCAAGCTAAATATTACACAACTTAGCCGCATGTTCTGTATGTCATCTCACGGCTCAAAAATGATAATAAAGTCCTTAGAATGTGTTTAGCTAAATATTATAAGTGTAAACATGAATAGAATCCATAAAAATGCACAAAGTATTGAATATCAAAAAATATTAAAGTCCATAGGTAAATATTATAAAATGTTTGCTCACGACTTGGAAGCCATCTCCTGGCTCAAAAACAATATCACAGTCCTTAGAATGTTATTAACAATGCATAAAAAAACAAAGTCTTTATTCATAGTATTGAATGATAATTTATTTAATATTTGTAGCTAAATATTATAAAATATTAGCCCTCGACTTGGATGACATATCGCAGCTCAAAAACAATATTACAGTCCTTAGAATGTGTTTATCTAAAATATTATAAGTGTAAACATAATTTAAACATGAACAAAATATCAAAAAATATTAAAGTCTTTAGCTAAATTTTATAAAATATTAGCCCTAGTCTTGTATCACATCTCGCGGCTCAAAATGATAATAAAGTCCTTAGTATGTGTTTAGCTAAAGTGTAAATTCCATAAGTGTAAAGTCCTTACATGAATAGAATCTCATCAAAACAATGCACAAAGTATTGAATATAAAAAAATATTAAAGTGTTTAGCTAAATATTATAAAATATTAGCCCTAGTCTTGTATGCCATCTCACGGCCCAAAAATAATGTTAAGTCCTTAGAATGTGTTTAGCTAAAATATTATAAGTGTAAACATGAACAAAATATAAAAAAATATTAAAGTGTTTAGCTAAATGTTATAAAATATTAGCCCTAGTCTTGTATGCCATCTCACGGCTCAAAAACAATGTTAAGTCCTTAGAATGTGTTTAGCTAAAATATTATAAGTGTAAACATGAACAAAATATCAAAAAATATTAAAGTGTTTAGCTAAATGTTATAAAATATTAGCCCTAGTCTTGTATGCCATCTCACGGCTCAAATACAATGTTAAGTCCTTAGAATGTGTTTAGCTAAAATATTATAAGTGTAAACATGAACAAAATATCAAAAAATAATAAAGTGTTTAGCTAAATATTATAAAATAGTAGCCCTCGACTAGGATGACATGGCACGGCTCAAAAGCATTATTAAAATCCTTTAAATGTGTTTATCTAAAATATTATAAGTGTAAACATGAACAAAAAATATTAAAGTGTTTAGCTAAATATTATAAAATAGTAGCCCTCTACTTGGATGACAGTTCGCGGCTCAAAAACAATGTTAAAGTCCTTAAAATGTATTTTAGCTAAAATATTATAAGTGTAAACATGAACAAAAAATATTAAAGTGTTTAGCTAAATATTATAAAACATAGCCGCAGGTCGGGCATGCCATCTCCCGGCTCAAAAATATTCTTTTTACCTTAGACTGTTTTCAATCTAAATATTATAAAACATAGCCGCAGGTAAGGCATGCCGATCTCCCGGCTCAAAAATATTTTTTTTACCTTAGACTGTTTTCAAGCTAAATATTATAAAACATAGCCGCAGGTCAGGCATGCCCGTCTTGCGGCTAACAAATATTTTTTTTACCTTAGACTGTTTTCAAGCTAGAGTTTTCATAACGTAGCCGCATGTCTCGCATGCCATCTCCCGGCTCAAAAATATTTTTTTTCCCTGGTTAAAAATCAGATGGGGGTCTCATCGTAATTTTGTAGCCGCGCGCCAGACCCCTGCCTTCGGGCGTAAATTCATAAGTGCCTGGGGCTCAGAAATTTTGCCGCCAGAACGCCCCTTTTACATCTACTAATTATTATCAAAATTTTATAAATTTAAAATTTCAATTTCAATATTAATTTTATTGAAACAATTAATAACTAAATAATATAATTGATTATATTTAAAATCAATCGAAGAAACTAACAGAATTACTTAAGTAGTAACTTTGAATATTGGAAAAGTAAATAACAAATTTTTGTTTGAAATTTCAATACAGTAAGTATTTTATTTTTAATTTAATTTTTGATTTTAATTCTATTTATTTCATTTTGAATTGTTTACACTATATACATCCTACATTCATTATACACACACCAAAATGGCAAGCATGGGAGAACTTATATTAGACTCAATCCCCACATACGCTGGAAACCCAAAAACATTAACGCAATTTATCCTTAATATAGACGAAATTAATACAATAATAAACACTCTAACACCAGCCATAACACCAATACAAAAACAAATAGTCTTCTTAAATATAAAGAATAAATTAGTAGGAACGGCAAGCGAAAACCTTAGGAATATTAGATTCACTACTTGGGAAGAATTAAAAGTACATTTGATAAACAGCTTCGGAGACAGACAAGAACCCGCTAGCTTAATGTTAGAAATACTGAAAATAAACCCTTCCAAAAATGCGTTCAACACCCTAAAAGAAATTAAAGAAAAATTTAATTTATTCAGAGCTAAAGTGAACCTACTTGATGAAGGTTCCATTCAACAAAAAGAATATTTGATACAATTTCAGGAACTAATAGTTAAAACGAATTTCATAATATCACTGAGAGACCCATTAAGGAACAACTCAGCCACCCGAAACACTAAAACACTTGTAGAGGTAGAACAATTGCTAATAAACGATTTCCAATATTTACAAAACTCGGATAATAACAATAAAACAATAAACAGATTACCTAATTTACCACCCACACGTTTCCCTGGAACATCATTCCCCAGACAACCAATTATCGTAAAACCCAATAATCGTTTATACAATACCAATTATCAACAACACAAAACAATAAGACCCAATAAAGTAACTCCAATGTCCATACAAACAAGGCAAACCTCAGCAATGAGACAACAACAAAATTTACCTTCACAATCCTCACAAACAAGACAACAAATAACACAACCTAGAGGACCAAATAATTACTTTACGCAACAAAATGCGCAATACCCACACAATCAACCGATGAATTACATTGCGGAAGAAATATTCAATAACGAAGACATTATTGATGATAACTCCTTACAAGAATTCGACAATTTTAATCTTGACGACCCCTTACAAATAGCACAAAATCCCGAGGAAATTGAAACAGAAGAAAACAATTCTTTTTTAGAGATAGTTCCTTGCAACACGAGGAAGAATATCCTAAATAATTATTGCGACTCGAAACTTCCATTTTTTAAGAACAATGACTACTACATCCTAATTGACACCGGATCTTCTATAAACTTAATTAGCAAAAAGTACGTACAAAAAAACAAATCAAAATTTAAAATTTTTAATGAACATTTCACATTCACCACAGCTACAGGCAAACACACCGGAAACGGATATGTTATGATTAAAATTCAAAACAAAACCCTCAAATTCTATTTACACGACTTCCACAAACAATTTAACTTACCCGCAATAATTGAACTAAAAGTAAACATTAATTTCGGAAATAACACTGTAAAAATATTAGACAAACAGTACGAACTTAAATACTTCCAGAACCCAACACAAAACGTTAACGCAACCGAACCCATTGAAATTAAAATTCGCGCAAACCATTTAAACGAACAAGAGAAGAAAGAACTTTTTAAAATTATTGAAGAATTTAATGACATCATTCCTAAAGAAAATCAAAAACTTACACATACTCACGCCATCAAACATGAAATAAAAACCACGGACGAAAGACCTATTTACACAAAACCTTACAGGTACCCCGAATGCTATAAAAAAGAGATTCGAAACCAACTTACACAACTCCTAGATAACAAAATTATACAACCATCACATTCACCATGGTCATCCCCAGCGTGGATTGTACCCAAAAAACAAGACGCCTCCGGCAAACAAAAATTTAGAATGGTAATTGATTACCGCAAGTTAAATTCAAAAACAATCGATGACAAATTCCCAATACCTAATATAACTGACGTACTAGACAAATTAGGAAGAAACATGTACTATACTACTATAGACTTATCAGCGGTTTCCACCAAATTGAAATGCATGACAATTCGATCCAAAAAACAGCCTTTAACACTGACGAAGGACATTTTGAATTTAGGCGCATGCCGTTCGGTTTAAAGAACGCCTCCGCCACATTTCAACGCCTGATGAATTTCGTGTTAAAAGAACACATAAATAAAATATGTTTAGTCTACCTAGACGACATCATCATATTAGGGACATCACTACAAGAACATATACAAAACATAAGGACAATATTCACTGAGTTAAGAAAAAATAATCTAAAAGTTCAACTAAAAGATAAATCCGAATTCCTACACAAAGAAGTAGCTTATTTAGGCCATATTGTATCAGTAGAAGGTGTTAAACCCAATCCTGATAAGGTAAAAGCTGTACAAGACTTCCCTATCCCCAAGACACCAAAAGAAATAAAAACATATCTCGGACTCCTAGGATATTACAGAAAATTCATACCGAATTTCGCAAAATTAACAAAACCTCTAACAAAATGCCTGAAAAAAGGGAACAAAATAGATCTGACAGACAAGGACTATAGAGACGCCTTTGAAAAAAGTAAAACCCTTCTAACTAATGCCCCAATATTACAGTACCCAGACTTTTCAAAACAATTTACGTTAACTACGGACGCCAGTAATTACGCCCTAGGCGCTATCCTTAGTCAAAATATAGAAGGCAAAGACTTACCAATAGCCTATGCTAGCAGAACCCTAAATACTCACGAAACAAACTACTCAACAACAGAAAAAGAACTTGTAAGATTGTATGGTCGACAAAATACTTCAGACCATATCTATTCGGAACGAAATTCAAAATCCGTACTGACCACCGCCCTTTAGTCTGGCTAATGTCATTAAAAGACCCTAACAGCAAATTAATGCGCTGGAAAATAAAATAGATGAATTTAACTTCGACATACTTACTTACTTACTTACTTCTTCGGCACTACAGCCCGAATCGAGCCTTGGCCCCTCTAAAAAAAGCTTCCACCCGTCCCTGTCCTGTGCCTTGCTCCTCCAGTCTGGCACTCCAGCGATCATGGCATCCTTATTCATCTGGTCCAGCCACCTGCTTTTAGGTCTGCCCTGCCTCCGTACTCCCATAGGCTTAAATTGTAGCAATCTTTTTGGAGGTTCACGCTCACTCATCCGCGCGATATGCCCCGCCCACCTAAGCCGGTTCACTTTTATTACACATACTATAGGGGCCTCATTATATCGCGCGTACAGGTCCGCGTTATGCCGCAATCTCCATGTGTTACCTTCCTTCATAGGGCCGTAAATCCTCCGGAGGATCTTTCGCTCAAATACATTTAGCTTTTGCTCATCTTTTTTCTTCAACACCCAGTTTTCCGATCCATATATGAGCACAGGACGTATTAAGGTTTTATACAGCATCACTTTAGTATTCTTCTCAATAAATCTTGATCTAAAGTGCCTTTGGAGTCCATAGAAACATCTATTGGCGGCCAATATTCGCCGATCAATATCTTGTGATACATCGTGAGTGCTGTTAATATACGAGCCCAAATATGTAAACCCTTCCACCTTCTCACTCGTGTACTGGTCGATGGTCAAGGAGTTGTTGCATCTATTGGTGTTAACCGGCATATATTTAGTCTTTGCAACATTAATTACCAGGCCCATTTCTCTTGCTGCCTTCTCTATTTTCCTGAAGGATGTTTTCAGCTCATTAACACTTCTACTCACTATATCAATGTCGTCGGCATATGCGAGTACTTGGGTGCTTTTATAAAAGATGTTCCCTTACGGCTTTCTCCATGGCTATATTGAACAAGAGGCAGGAAAGAGCATCACCCTGCTTCAATCCATTTTGGGTCCTTAAAGGATCTGACAGTTCTGACTTTACTTTGACACAGCACTCAGAATTACTCAGGGTAGCACCGATCAAACGAATCAGTTTCCGAGGAATCTCCATTTCTTCCATAGCTATAAACAACTTTGACCTGTTTACTTTGTCATAGGCTGACTTAAAATCCAAGAATAAATGGTGCGTTTCCATATTATATTCCAGTGTCTTCTCCATTATTTGTCTCACCTGGAATATGTGGTCACTTGTTGACTTTCCCTTGGTGAACCCACATTGGTACAAGCCTATTTTGCCTTCAATGTACGGTAGTATCCTTGTAAACAGAATATTTGAGAGAACTTTACATGCTGTATTTAACAGGGATATGCCTCTATAGTTAGAGCATATTAGAGGATCTCCTTTCTTGTGGATCAAGTGAATCACACTTGTATTCCATTCCCGCGGGATACGCTCATGTTCCCACACCAGGCTCATTACCTGCGTTAGCTGCTTATTAAATTCGTCCCCAGCCTCCTTCAATAGTTCACCCGGGAGTCCATCTTTTCCTGGGGCTTTGCCGTTCTTTAATTTAAAGAGGGCTTCACAGACCTCATCAGTTGACGGTGGGATGTCTTCCTCATTTGCGACCCCTTGTTCCTCACTCAAGACTGGAACACCCGTCGGCTCCACTCCGATTTCATTCGCCTCCGAGTTCAGAAGTTCATCAAAATGCTCCACCCATCTGATGAGGACATTCTTCGTATCCCCTATGATATTCCCTTCCTTGTCTCTACACATTACCGTACTGGGTTTAAATTCCTTCCTATCACAGTTCACTTTTTTATAAAAATCCTTCATCATCCTCTGCTGACGTGAGTTCTGTGTTTCTAGTAAGGCTTTATTAATTGATTCTCTTTTCTTCCGCCTATGTACCTTATTCTCCTCTCTTCTTCTATTTTTGTATTCCTCTTCCGCCCCTCGCGTCCTCCTCTTCTGCACCATTACCAAGTAAGCGTCGTTCTTTAACTCTGTCACTTCCCTACACTCATCATCTAACCAGTTATTTCTTTTGGCCTTCGGAGCATATCCCAGGACCTCCTCTGCCGCAGACATTACAGAGTTTTTCACATCCATCCATACATCACCAGATACGTTGCCTACGGTATTTTGCAACTTTTCCCTTATATTTCCCTGAAAACTCTCTCTCACACTTTGTGTCAGAAGCAACTGGGTGTTAAATTTCTTTGTACTTAAATTTTTCTCCTTCTTATGATTGGCTACTCTAGCGCGGAGTCTGCCAACTACCAGGGAATGATCACTATCCACATTGGCCCCTCTGAACACCCTTAAATCGATTAAATCGGATCTACGTCTTCTGTCAATTAAAAAGTGATCGATCTGATTAACAGTTCTGCCATCAGGGGATGTCCATGTTCCTCTGTGTATTTCCCTGTGTTGAAAAAGCGTACCTCCTATAACCGTGTTCCTCTCCTCCGCAAAGCTAAGTAGTCTGAAGCCGTTTTCACTAAAGTCATCATGTAGGCTATATTGTCCAATGCTTGAGCTATCATAATTGCGGCCTATCTTAGCATTTAGGTCACCTATGAGGATCTTAGTATCGTACCTCGGACATCTATCATACACTCTTCCCACTAAGTCATAGAATTCATCTTTAATTTCATCGTTTTTTTCTTCCGTGGGGGCATGTACATTTATGATACTATAGTTATAAAAACGTGTCCTAAGTCGTACCATATACACTCTGGGCGAGTACGCTTTAAAATCAATTATGTTTTGTCTCAATCGCTTACTAATGAGAAATCCAGTGCCAAGAAAATGTTCCTTCTCATCACAACTATAGTACAATGTGTGCGCTCTTTTATCCATTACTCCACTTCCCGTCCACCTCATTTCCTGCAGTGCAAGTATATCCAAGTCATATTTATCAAATTCATCTATTAAGAGATTAAGTGCCCCAGGTCGGTATAAGGAACGAACGTTCCACGTCGCTGCTTTAATATCATTTTTCCTTTTCACGCGCCTAGGTCTTTTCCGTTGAATCTGTCCGGCTTTATCTTTTCTTTGAGGTTTCGTAACAATATATTTTTTGCGGAGCCGAGGTGTCAACCCTACACCAACCCCCTACCTGGAGGACCGGAGTGTTTTTCTTTCGGGGTCACCTTCCCGTAGATGGCTGCCCGCCAAGGCTGTAGAGGTCCATCCCCCCCAGACTGAGCGCTTATTTTAAAGTGGCGGCGCTAATTCACCACTACTGCACATCATCATTGAGTTCTGAAGCCTATTTATTGGGCTACCTGTGTCACCAGATAGCCCACCTCCTCTCTGTTGTGCAGCCTCTTGTCCGCGACTGCTTATTCGTCAGGAAAACCTGCTTATCTCGCAGCTAGCCATCATATCTGAGGGTCGTTCCACAATCCGCAACCTGTGGACGCGCCTGGTAGCATGAGGATGCATCTGGGAAGTTGTCACAGGCCAGGTTAACTTCGACATAGAATACAAAAAAGGAACACTGAACAGTAACGCCGATGCTCTATCACGCATTCGACCTAACTTCCAAATCGAACAATCATTCGAGGACATATTAGAAAAACCCCAAAACATTATAAACTTTACATCAGTAAACAAGCAGCACCATAAAACACTCACGGAACGGATAAATACAAAATTTGAAAGCATGGGCTTTCTAAACAGTAAAACTAGAAAGACGGGACAAATTTTCACACAGCCTATATATAAGATGGAGCCTATATTATTCCATTTAATAACAAAATCCGAAGACTCTGATAAAACAAAAATCCCAACGTTAAAAACTTGCTTAAACAAAGTCAAAACTTACTGCATACAAAACGATATTTTCGAATTACATATACCAAAAAACTGTGACAATACAATCGACCATAACACGATAACAAACCTAATTACTGAAATATTTACAGAAACACATATCAAAATCGTATTCCACGAACTACCCGAAGAAGAAATCAATGTGAACGATAACGAAAGCCTAATTAATAACATAGACAATGACGACCTAGAGACTTGTCACTCCGCAGACGAAAACGAATTAAACGGGATTACATATAAAGACACTTGTATCAACATAGGGAAAAATCAAATAATTAAACAGAAACACGAAAGCGAAACACAAGTACAATACAAAAAATTATTCGGGCAAACGAAACAAAGACTAACGATTAAATTAGACGCGAGAAATATTAAAACAGAAATCTTTAATTTCATAAAAGACTACCTCGTCCCAAAAATAAATTATTACTGCCTAATAGACAAAGACTTAATATTAACCATAAACGAAATATTACAAACACAATTTACTAAGGACTCTTACAAACTCATCCAATGCGAAAACATTCTAACCGATATTGAAGACCCAAACGAACAACTCGATACTATCAGCAACTATCACTTAGGAAAAACCAATCACAGAGGTATCATGGAAACTTACCTAAAACTAAAACGGAAATACTATTGGCCCAAACTACATCATGATATACAAAAATACATTAACAACTGCGAAATCTGCCAAATTAACAAATACGAGAGAAATCCCTACAAAATCAACGACAATCTTACGGAAACCCCAAAATACCCTTTCGATACTCTACACATAGACACATTAACCCTAGAAAATGAAAAATACTTAACCATAGTAGATGCATTTTCTAAATTCGCGCAAATTTACCCCCTAAAGACACTGAGCGCTATAGAAATCACAGAAAACTTACTACAGTACTTTAGCCAGTACCAAATCCCCAATAAAATAATACATGACAGCGGAACAGAATTTAATAACAATCTTTTAAGAGAACCTTTAAAACTTTACAAAATAAAACCCCATATGACATGTGTTGACAACCCAAAAAGCAACGGAATAATAGAACGCTTTCATTCTACATTAATTGAACATTTACGTATAATAAACCAAAATAAAGAATTTGGAAAAACAAAACTAACAAACAAATTACATTTCGCTATCCTAGCATATAACAATTCAATAAACACGACCACAAAATTTACGCCAGTAGAAATTTTATATGGCGCAGACAGAGACAAAAACATTTTTAACACAGGATTCACTATGGATGACTATTTAACAAACCATAAAAACAAACTCAAAATAGTACATGACGAAACTAACAAAAATATAGCGATAGAGAAAAACAAAAGATTCCTAAAGCAAGAGAAATGTAAACCACCACCAGACCAAATACCCACTAAGGTACTAATTAAAGAAGGAAAAAGACGCATCCAAAAAATCAAAAAACCCCTATATAAAGCATACCAATTAGAAAACTATAACCCTAAATTAGGCCTAATCAAAGTAAACCCAAACAAGAAACATAAAATTGACAAAATAAAAAGGAAACGTCTATATGTTACAGATGCCCCCACATAATAAGAAGCGAGGAGCTAGAAAAATTAGTTGACAATACAGGACTTAACATCTTAGAATTAGGCAATACATATATCTACCTAACATCACATTAGTCTTACTACAATTATAACTTAACTAACATAGAAACAGAATTTATAAAATTAGAAGAATATAAAAGAGACATATATGACAAACTAAACACCATTAATTCAACTGAAAATTCATACAAAAGGGAACTAGAAACATTTATTAACATTTTAGACTTTAACTTCGAAAGACTTACAGACAAAATTGGAAACTTACTTAATAGAAAAAGAACAAAACGAGGATTAATTAACGGATTAGGAACTATTATCAAAGCTATATCTGGAAATTTAGATTCGGAAGACGGTGAAAAATACGATAAACTATTCGATAAGATTAACAAAAATCAAGACATCCTCCAAAAACAAAACTTAGAAACTATAAGATTAAATAAAGAAATGATTACTAAATTCAATCACCAAATTGAAAACGTAAAACATAATGAATTAGTATTAAAATCCAGAATTATGCAAATAGAATCATTAATTAATGAAAATATATCCTGGCAAAACACCTTAATTATCAAAGACATAATAAACCAACTTGTACTACTGACTATTAACCTAATCGAAATAATAAGTGAAATAGAAACTAGCCTAACCTTTTGTAATTTAAACCAAATACACAGTTCTATTATCACCACAAAAGAATTACAAAAATTAACTGATGAAATTGCTAACGTTAACTTTTGGGATATTACACAACAAATCACTAGCCATTGTAAACTAAAAAACGTAGAAATAAGATAATTACTTGAAATCCCAGTTTATGAAACAAATTATAAAACGAATAAATTGTTACAAATAACACCAATTCCTATTATTAATAATAAAGAAATGCTTATGCTAGATGAAAGTAAGGAATTAATAATAAAAAAGGATAATAGTCTATTAATGACTAATAAATGTATTAAAGTTGAAGAAAAGTATTTTTGTAAAACAAACTTCATTGAAGTAGATAAATGTTTAAATAATATATTTATATAAATAATAATAATAAAGAATGTAAATATCATAAGATAAATGACGGATTCGTCATAATAAAAATAGAGAATTCTAACATTGTAATAATTGTAGCAAAAGAAATGAAGAGCCTCAATATTCAATGTAAGAACTATAATAAATATAAACAAATTATTGGAATATATAAGTTTAAAACAGACAAAAACTGTATTATTAATAATTATCATTTAGAAAGTTATAACGTAGCCTCTAAAGAAATAATTTTTGAGAATATTAACTTCACTTTAGCGAATAATCAATTTAGCTATAAGACTATTGATTTAAAACAAATAAATAAACAAAATATTGTTATTAGAGAAATACCTAAATTAGAAGCTTTAGATTATAGTAATAATAATCATAGTATTGTAAATTCTTTTATCATAATAATTGTCATTATTGCTATCTGTATATTTGTAATCAAGAAATACTTAAATTGTAAAAAAAACAGAAAATAGAACATTTTGAATTGCAGGAAACCCCAACAGGAGTTCTCACGACGCCCAGAGTTCCATTCTAGGAAGGGAGGAGTTATAGGACACCTGTTTCATCTTTTCTGTCTATGCAACTCTGCCGCCGTAATAAGAAGCCCACGCAATGTTCACACGCTCTATAATCATATATATAGAGGACTTTATCATTGTTATTTGTCATTCTCAATTAGATTCTCGCTTAATTCTCATCTAATCTCTGTATGTATGTGTAACGTTCCTATGTAAAATAAAATCATTTTTTAAAAAGTAAATTCTAAGTAAATTTTACATAATTCGATCGACTGAGCTCCTGGGCGGATGGATGTCAAGTAAACCCCAAATCTCAATAGGATTTCGAGCTGGAAGAAGCGGTTTAGATAATATTTTTATTTTAAACTCCCTAGTTGAGCTGAATTTAAAAAAATAAGGGTGGCGTTCTTA
>JAAEAF010014904.1:0-144263 GCA_011037195.1 Triatoma infestans
CCACACATTGTACACAAGTAATACTTTAGCGGTAAGTGTAAAGCAACCTTTCTTTACAACTCCCCAAAAAATGTTTTTGTGTCAGTGCCACACATTGTACACAAGTAATACTTTAGAGGTAAGTACAAAGCAACCTTACTTTACAACTCCCCAAAAAATGTTTTTGTGTCAGCGCCACACACTGTACACAAGTAATACTTTAGCCGTAAGTGTAAAGCAACCTTACTTTACAACTTCCCAAAAAATGTTTTTGTGTCAGCGCCACACATTGTACGCAAGTAATACTTTAGAGGTAAGTGTAAAGCAACCTTACTTTACAACTCCCCAAAAAATGTTTTTGTGTCAGTGCCAAACATTGTACACAAGTAATACTTTAGAGGTAACTGTAAATCAACCTTACTTTACAACTCCCCAAAAAAAGTTTTTTTGTCAGCGCCACACATTGTACACAAGTAATACTTTAGCGGTAAGTGTAAAGCAACCTTACTTTACAACTCCCCAAAAAATGTTTTTGTGTCAGTTCAACCCATTGTCACAAGTAATACCTTGAGAGGGAAGGTAAACGCATACCTTACTTTAGAACTCCCCCAAAAAGGTTTTTGATTGTCAGTGGCAACACATGGTACGCAAGTAATACGTTGAGGTAAGTGTAAAGCAACCTTACTTTACAACTCCCCAAAAAATGTTTTTGTGTCAGTGCCACACATTGTACACAAGTAATACTTTAGAGGTAAGTGTAAAGCAACCTTAATTTACAACTCCACAAAAAATGTTTTTGTGTCAGTGCCACACATTGTGCGCAAGTAATACTTTAGAGGGAAGTATGACGCAACCTTACTTTACAACTCCCCAAAAAGTGTTTTAGTGGCAGTGCCACACATTGTACGCAAGTAATACTTTAGAGGTAAGTGTAAAGCAACCTTACTTTACAACTCCCCAAAAAATGTTTTAGTGGCAGTGCCACACATTGTACGCAAGTAATAATTTTAAGGCAAGTATGACGCAACCTTACTTTACAATTCCCCGAGAAAATATTTTAGTGGCATTGCCACACATTGTGCGCAAGTAATACTTTAGAGGGAAGTATGACGCAACCTTACTTTACAACTCCCCGAGAAAATGTTTCAAATAAAAGTCACTGGTATTTATTGTGTAGATGGTTTACACGGTTAATGAAATATCTTTGGAGCCGTTTTGAGAAATTCGTGACAAGCTTTTAAGAAACATTTAGTAATGTCGCACTTTGGATTGATGGATTTTGCTGGAAAATCGTTTAAGATGCTATGGCTTTAGTAATGGGAATACCAAGTTTGAGTTCCTGAGATTTTTTTGTTTTTGGGATAATCTGTTCCCATCCACAAACATACCATTCGGTAAAATCAATTTTTTCCCGCTCAGGGAACCTCAAAATATTTCTGGTGAAAACACTATTTCGAAACTTTAACACGATCGCAATATTTCCTCTTACTAAGAAAAATGAAGCCAGAAATTATCCATTAGAATTATAATAATTGCAGTAAAATAGTCATGTAATTAATAATTGTTTCAAACCATATTTTTGCAAATGGTAAATCCATATTCACTTCAGTTTCCTTTATTTCCAGAGATTTCAAAATTATTATACTTATGACGCAGCAACTTCTGCAAGGGTAGTTATTAAATTTTACCTGAATTAAACTATTAATTGAATTTATGGCACTGTCTGCAGGAGATCAGCCTTTCTGGCTCAGCAGGAGCTTGCAACATATATACAGGGTGAGCAGAGTTATATGCTCCACCCACTTTTTTTTTAAACGGCGGGAAATTTCGAAAAAATAGAAAACACGTATTTAATCATTTTTATCTAGTTTATTTTCAGTGATTGATCCATTTTTTTAAACCCCAATATCCCGAGATACAGCATCCACCTTTTTTTTTCAAATGAACATTATATTTTTTGGCATATTTTCATAGTACTTGTTGAGCTCCTAAAAAAAAAAAAAAAAAAAAAAATTAAATCGGTTAGGTTTTTCAAAAGTTATGGTAACTTAAAATATGAAAAACAAATTTCAGTTTAATGTCAAAATTACCTTACTTTTTTTTAAAGAAGCTGTTCAAACTGGGCACCATCAACGGATAGGCAAGCCAAAGCTCTGGACTCCCACGCTCTGTTTGTAGCAGCACTTAAGGTGGCAAAGTCAAGATCTAGGCAGGCCAGAGTTATTCGACGTTCCACATCTTCGACTGAAGCCACAGGATTAAGGTTGCTGTACACTTTATTTTTTAGATATCCCCACAATAAATAGTCCATTTGGCTAAGTCCGGATTTCGAGGTGGCCATTGGATCGGACCATGAGTTCCTAACCACTTTTCATGGAAATTTCTGTCCAGGTAACGTCGAACAACTCTCGCATTATGTGCCTGGCAACCATCTTGTTGAAAATACACATCTAGCCGACATTGTAGAGGAACATCTTCAAGCAGAACTGGCAAAATGTCTCTTAAAAAAGTTAGATACCTTTCACCACTTAAGTTCTCTCTGTAGAAGTATGGGCCGATTAGTTGGTTTCCTAAAACTCCACACCAAAAGTTTGTAGAAAAAAACAACCTGATGGCGTGAGGCGAAGGTAACTTGTGTATTTTCTTCTGCCCATATTCTCAAGTTCCACCGATTAAGAAGGCCATTGTTGGTGAACTTTGATTCATCAGTCCATAAAATATTGTTCAACAGATCTGGTTGATCATCCAGTAAAAGAGATATATTTGCCTGAAAATTTAATCGACGCTCCAGGTCTACAGCGCGAAATTCCTGAACAAAGGTCGCTCTTTTTAAAATTAACCTTACGGTTTCTCAAGCTACATTAAGCACTCTGCTGATTTGAAGGATGGATGATTGTGGATGATCCCGAACATGAAGTAAAACATCCAATTCCAAATCATAAGTTCTTAAACCTCTCCTCGTCGCTCTTCGACGACTACATTGTACAGAACCAGTATGCTGAAATTGTCTAACAATTCGCACAATTGTAAATCGACTCGGATGCTGCGCATTCGGATATTGTTCAGCATACTGCCGTTCTGCTTCACGAGCTTTTCTGCCACATGATATGAAAGTGTTAAAAATATTCACTCTTTCTACCGTAGAAAAACCAGGTCTGGGCATTTTTGTAGTAAAATACTGTGACGGATGCCAGAAATATAAAAATATATTTAATTTGAAATTATCAAATCATGAACAAAATGTAACATTCCCTGGCAAAAGGACTATTCAGGTAGAAGACCACTATTGTCTTTTAGAGTTCATGAACCTTGCTAGCATTGTCTACTCCTTCATCTCACAGGGGAAGATTTGAACGAACAATTAGAAGGCATTCCTTCAAGAACAGTCTGCATTCTGCTTTCAAACAAGAACAGTCTGAAACAGACATTCAAGCAGAACACTTGTTTTTCGCTCTCTTAGAACCAGTGGCAGTTTAAGTTATAACATAAGAGTTTATTCCAACTAATTTCAGTATACTTATAAGCATATTATTGTGATATTGTAAAGATTAAATTCTTTTAAAGAATAATATAATTATTTTAAAAGCAGTGGTGCTCTCTTGATTATTACTAATACTTCTCTCTTAAACATATATACTCACAAGCCCTTTTACTAAACCGCTTACGCCACTACAAGCTACCACTACACTACAACAACATCACACCAATAACATTTCAATACAAAAAACAAAACAAAAAAGAAAAAATTAAGAAAAGGAGCCAACAAAACTTTAAAAAACACAGAACATTTAAGGGCACAGTTAGCATTAAAAATGATTTCAATGTTATTAATTTAAAATAAAACAAAATGAAAAGAAGGCACTACAGGAGTGTAAGCAACTGTACTGGCTATGTTGTAATTGCGACAAAGTAGACGTGTTTTCACTGAAAATTTTGTTAGAAATATGATGATGTCATTACTTCCTTAACTAAGAAAGTAAAAGATCTGAAAAACAAAATAGACAATAATAATGAGGCAGCCAGCTCATACGATTGTACTCCTTTATTATCGACCATAACAGACGAAATGTTACATGTGACCGAGAATCAAAATGTATTAAGAAAGGAACTAGATGTAATTAAAATCACAAATATACAGAGGAAAGAAGAAGGTCTCTCTACTAATTCTAATGAGTATCACTTTGAAAACAACCTCTCGACTAGGAAAATACTCAAAACTTAACTCAGAAAATAAAGATATAAATGTATTACAGGATGAATTACATAACTGCAGCATGCCTGAATTGACTCTACAAATAAGCCCAGTTAACGAAAATCATAACTCTGATTATGTACAAATGATATAATTGAAAGAAAGGAATATGAGGACATTAAATCCTATGCAGCAGCTGCGGGCGTCAGTTCTGTTAAAAAAGCGAGTGTTGATATAGGTAAAGAAGAGTTGTGGACAGTAGTGAAGCCCAAAAAGACATTTGAAAGGAAAATCATAGTTGGAAATTCTCAGAATTCTACAAAATTAATCGGGGTTAAAAAAGCTTGGCTACACCTTGGAAAATTAAAAGAAGGAACAACAGTGGAAGATGTTGAGACCTTTCTGGTAAAATATTTTCCAGGAATAAATGTCTCACTATGTAAATTGGAATCCAAAGGAAGAAATTGTAGTTTCAGGCTTGGAGTGGACAACCACTTGAAGGATGCACTTTTGGAGAGTGATGTCTGGCCCTGTAAATGTTACTCTGAGACGTTTTTTATTTCCTCGACGAGTAGCAGTATTGCCAAGTTAAAGGTAATTAACATCATGCATCAGAATGTACAGGGTTTAGGCAATAAGTTAGCACAAGTAGAAGATATTCTAAACTCCAATGACTATGACATCTTATGTCTATCAGAGTCACAAATAAAATTGATAAATATGTCCCTAGAGGCTACTGTCTGGCCTCTGCCTTCTGTCGAGCCAAGGCTATACATGGTGGAGTTGCAATTTATGTAAAAAAAAATGCTGCAATTTTAAAGTTCTAGAGAAAATCAACTCTTTATCGGTGGAATCAATTTGTGAAATAACTGCTATTGAAATTCAAAATATCATAATTGATATTATATACCGACCACCTAAAACCGACTGTGATGTTTGTTAATATTATAGATAATTTATTTGATTACATTAGTAAAACTAAGGAAAAGACTGTGATCTTACGAGATTTTAATATTAATATTTTAGTTAGTAATAAGTTAGTCTTAGATTTCAAAAATATTTGCTATAGTAATGGTTTTTTTATTACTATTAGTGAATGACCTATGTTAAATCGTGTCTAGACAATATTGTTACAAATGTTAATTCAGATCAGTGTCAAGTTGGTGTAAAGAATTATCATGTAAATGATCGTCTCGGCCAATAGATTAAAATTTATTATGAACAGCTACCTGAAGTAAGAGAAAAAAATGTAAACATTACCTGGGTAAAATCAATGAAAGGAGTATCTTCTATTATTTAATTACTTACTCCATCATGAGAACTGGGAATCCTTATTACCATCTGGTGATATAGAAGAGGTTTTCCAAGCATTTATTTCTATTCTAGTTAGTTATTTTAATTACTGTTTTCCGGAAGTACCAGTGTTAAAGGAAAAATCCAAGACAGCATGGTATTCAAAAGACTTAAAGCGTCAGAAAGAAATATTGGACTTAATGTATGATGTATGTTAAGGCCACATATAAAATTATAAAATAGTAAATAATAATAGTAAACTTAAAATGATTGTCAACAAAATTAAAAATTAAAAATTCTCTAAAATTTAAACTTTGTACTGTAAAATGTAAACCACGAACAGCAGTCAGTAGTCGCTTATAGCTTGCCCAGGGCACACACACACACGCATACACCGCTGTTATCTAGTCAAGTGATTCGACTCAATTTCTTCACGTCAATTCAGTTATTTCTTTTAGTTTTTCTCCACATTGGAGCACGCCACAGCATTCTTCGCTTCATGCAGATGCTTTTCACATCAAGAAGAAAACTGAACAGGTGACAAAAGAAAACCATCAAAAAAAAGTAAGTGCACTTACATTTTACAAAGAAAGACGTACGAGTATTATTTGCGCATGCACAACTCTACCAATAGATGGCAGGCCACTCATCGCTTTAATAAGTAGAAGCATTACGAATACATCGTAGCATAACTTGCTAGCACAGTGGTAGCGTGAGCGATTACCATTCATATAAGCATAAAGCACAGGTTCAAGACCCACCACCGTTGTAGTTTTTTTTTTCTTTTATAAATTCACGCAGCTAATTATAATACATTGCATTATGTGCAAACATACAATTTTACATTTAAAATTATAATTAATAATTTAATTCATTTCAATTTTTCCGTATTCTGTTTATTCTTGTTAAAATCATTTTTTCTTTCTTTTTCTTAATTCATTTATTAAGTTAACTTTTACTTTTGCTAGCATATAAAATATTTATTATAAACAGGACGTTTTAATTTAATTATTGTTCTATACAACTTAACTAATTAATATTTATTGTAATATTTTCAAAACAAGTGGCCACTTTCCTTTGCTTCATTTAAATTCATTCATTTATATTACATAGAAATATTATTTATTTTTTCTCATTATTTTTTGTTGTTATTCAAGAAATAAATTTTAATTTTGTTTTCTACAGTAAACTATTTTCTTCTTATTTATAAACACTCATCAATCTCTTTCTAGCTTTGAAGGTTGGTTATTGCAGAGCTTGCTGTCCCTCTCACCTTACTTCATAGTACATTTAATACAAGAAGTGTGCGGCGAAATAGGAAAGGCCTATACGGACCTCTATCCGCCGTGCAACATTCTTTTTGGCGCCCGAACAGGGACACTTATTCTGTAAAGGCAGGACTCTGCAATACCCAATTTCCTTACAATATAACATATTTAGATCTAATTATTTATTTCATATTGTAAACCTTTATCAATTATTTATTTCTTAAATTTGTTTTCTTAATTTTTATTCTATTTTCACTTTATTTTTTATGCAGATTTATTGTACTTTCAAGGCTTTAACATTTCTTCCACTCATTTAGTTTGCTTAAAAATTTGGGTGCTCAATTAATTTAGCCTTTGTATTCAATATTATCATTTTCCCTTTATTTTAACTTTCCATTTATAATTGTCTACTTCTTTGGGGGTAATTGATTTGCTTTCTTTCTTTCTCAAATTTTTCTGATTTTTAACTTGGCCCATTCCGAATGGAGAATCTTAAGCCCGAGCAAGCCGCCGTGCTCTCCCCTTTGAGGACGAAACTCCAGAGTTTGGGGCATAAAATTAAGACAATAGTAGAGCAAGGGCGCTCTATTACTGAAGATAAATCGCAATTGTTCTTGTTTAAAGGAATGTACAAGAAGCTAGATTCCTATTTCGACAACTTTCATGCCACTTGGGACCGCATAATAGAGCTTATAGCCTCATGGGAGGAAACCAGCCTTTTTCCTTCACAGCAAGATAAAGGATTGCAACAGGCTGTAGAGCGATATTATTACGAAGCATGTGCGATTTATGAGCATCACATGAACCCCACTCCCTCTTCTGCTGCAGCTGCACCTTCTGCTGCCGGACAGTCTACGGGGCTTAACGAATCTCGCATAATCAAAGCGCAATATCCGCAAATAAATCTTCCAAGCTTCGATGGGAATCAAGCCGAATGGCCACTCTTCCGTGATACCTTCAACGCACTTGTTCACTCAGATGCTGCGTTATCAGGCATTGAGAAATTCCTTTTCCTTATTTCCTGTCTGAAAGGACCAGCACTCACTTTAATAAAGGGAATCGAGCTAGAAGAGGCAAACTATTCTCAAGCTTGGAACCTGCTCAACTCCACATATAATGACAAGCGAAGATTGGGACACAAATATTTGAAGACGGTGTTAGACTTTGTTCCATTCAAAGGTCGGCCATCCACCAGCAGTATAAAGCACCTTTTAACCACAGTAGTAGAAAGTATCGATTCCTTCAAAAAGCTGAAAATTCCCAACGGGGAAGACTTCTTATTTTTATACCTTGTCCTACGCTGTCTGGATAAGGGTACCAGGACTGCCTTTGAGACACAATATGCTCGCACAGAATTTCCTACTTATCAAAATCTTATCGATTTCATCCGAGTGGAATGGAGGTCTTCTGAATTAACCAATGAAGATACGAACTCTTTACCCAACCAGCCTAGAGCCGCCTATCATCCATCGAGTAGCAAAGGAAACATATCCAAAGCCTCTCTTCTGGTAGACAACAAAGCTGACAACCCCCAGCAAGGTTCCAGGAGCAAAACGCCTAGTACCAGGACAAAGGTTGTACGCATATCTTGTCCAGTCTGCAAGGCAGCTCACACTTTGTACCAATGTGAACTATTCAGAAAAGCCTCACCATCCGAACGGCTAGCCTTCTTGAAGGGCTGGAAGGGTTGTACTAATTGTCTCTCTAGCAAGCATTCAAAGGATAGATGCAGTTCGCAGAGGAGATGTCAAGTTTGTGCTCAAGATCACCATTCATGGCTGCACCTTCCGCAACAGGAACGCACCATTCAGCCACATTCGGCGGTAGTTCCCAGCACGAGCGGAATAACACTAGGGAGTCATGGCCATCCGAATGAGGTATTGTTAGGCACTGCTATAATTGAAATCCAGGACGCTCAAGGCGCTTACCAAAGAATCCGTGCCGTCACTGACAGCGGAAGCCAGCACTCATTTATCACTGCAGACAGTGTAAGAAGATTAGGCTTAACCGAACAGCCGTGTACTCAAAATGTTTCAGGGATTGGTCAGGCACCTCTTAGTGGCATTTCAGGGAAGCTGACATGTCACATCCGCTCCACGCTCACATCAGACTCTAGAGAACCTATCTCCCTGGAAGTTATTGTAGTCTCTCGCATTACCGGCCAGCTCCCGCACGACGCGCTTCCCTTAGATGTGCGGTCCTTATATAAGTCATACGTTTTGGCTGATGAAGAATTCTGGAAACCAGGGCCAGTCGAGTTCTTGATTGGAGGTGACTTGTTTTACGACATCGTTACAGGACGTCCCATCATGATATCTCCTGAAGTACCTAGATTGATGCCAACCACATTTGGCTTCATAGCTGGAGGCCCTACAAAAACTACAACCGCATCTGATGAGTCATCTGTTCTCTTAGCACCATCTGTTAAGGAGTTAGAGAGCGTAATGACGAAATTTTGGGAGATGGAAGAAGTAACCCAGCGGCCTCTAATATCAGAAGAGGAAGAGATATGCGAATCACACTTTGCCTCTACTCATAGTAGAACTCCTTCTGGGCGCTATGTCGTATCCTTACCACTGAAGGATTCAATCAGCAAATTGGCGAATCCGAAACAGCAAGCACTGAGTAGACTCTTGAGCTTGGAAGCCCAGCTCGCAAATAAGGCTGCCTTAAGGAAAGAGTACCATAGCTTCATGAAAGAATACTTAGCGTTAGGACATATGAAGATAGTTCCTTCAGGCACATCGGCTTACACTATACCTCACCACTCTGTTGTTAAGACACAAGCGGGTCAAACCAAGTTACGCGTTGTCTTCGACGCCTCTTGCAGTACGCCTACTGGTTCTCTAAATGATCATCTATTCTCTGGACCTAAACTACAATTGGACATTGGCGATGTCATCACCAACTTGCGAATACATCAGTACGTGTTCGTAGCCGACTTAGTAAAAATGTATCGCCAGATTCTGTTGAATCCAAGTGATCGAAGGTATCAACATATTTTATGGAGATTCAGCCCACATGAAAGCATCCAGGAGTACGAATTGTGCACTGTCACCTACGGTGAGAAGGCGTCAGCATTCCTAGCACAGAGAACCATCAGGCAATTAGTATATGATGAAGGTGCATCTTACCCTCTAGCCTCAAGAGCACTGCTTGAAGACATATATGTGGATGATATAGCCACAGGAGCGTCATCGATAGCGGAGGTGATACAACTAAAAAACGAACTCATCACTTTGCTAGCCAAAGGAGGATTTCATTTAAGCAAATGGGCATCCAACTGCCCAGAGTTACTGAATACCCTAAAAGAAGATGAAATCGGCGATTCCTGCATAACTTTATGCGATGAAAGTCTTTGTGCGATGATCAAGGTACTGGGCATACAGTGGAACCCTAGAGATGATGTCTTCTCATATGAAATATGCGCTCCCCCATGGAGACCTACAAAGAGGGCCATTTTATCAACTATTGCGCGCATATACGATCCACTGGGATATCTGGCTCCCGTTATTTTCTATGCTAAAACACTTCTACAAGATTTGTGGAGGGCTAAAATAGGTTGGGACGAAATCGGTCCTCCTGAAGTTATTAGCAAATGGCAACTCTTTCTTGACCAGCTCAGCTGCTTACGTAAGATAAAGCTTCCTCGCTATCTAACGTCATCCGACGCAACGCTGCACAAGATAATAGGTTTCAGTGATGCATCCCAACGAGGATATTCCGCAGTCCTTTACCTGCTTGCCATCTCTAGCCAGGTGCTCAGGTGTCTCTACTGAAGGCGAAAACCAAGCTTGCGCCCATAAAGCCAACCACTATACCTCGACTAGAGCTCTCTGGAGCATTACTACTAAGCCGTCTCTTTCAATCCTGCAAGAGCCTTATGAGCAAAATGAAAATCGCTGAGTCCAGGTTCTTTACAGACTCCATGGTAGTGTTAGGATGGCTTTCTACACCCCCAGAAACTCTCAATGCCTACGTAGCTCACAGAGTCGTCGCAATATTAGACAACACTGAAAGAAGCCAATGGAGTTATACTCCATCCCAGGA
Organism: Triatoma infestans; assembly: GCA_011037195.1. Taxonomy (NCBI): domain Eukaryota; kingdom Metazoa; phylum Arthropoda; class Insecta; order Hemiptera; family Reduviidae; genus Triatoma; species Triatoma infestans. The sequence continues at coordinate 10,783 of JAAEAF010014904.1, forward strand.
CAATCCGGCAGATTGTAGCTCTCGTGGTACATTGCCAGCAGTACTTCTAAATCATCCGCTATGGTGGGCGGGACCTCCATGGCTCCTCACTACGGAAGACAACTGGCCAAACCAGTCGCCAAATTTGATGATCGCCTTCCAGAAATGAAGGTTAAGAATGTCACGGCGCTCAATATCACGAACGAGTCAAACATACTTGACTGGATGGAGCATTTCAGTTCTTATTCCAAGTTACTACGCAGTACCGCTAATGCCTTGAGATTCATAGACAGACTCAAGCATCGTGCATCGCTCATTGGACCCATATCCGTGGCCGAATATAGAAAAGCAGGAAAATTACTGATTATGTTGGTACAAGGCCAATACAAGACCTCAAGCGGTCAGTTAGCAGACCTCAAATCGCTCCGCTCCTTACGTCCATTCCTTGACCAAGACCGTCTCGTCAGGGTGGGCGGTCGACTTCAGCATTCCAGCCTACCTTTTGATGCCAAGCATCCACTACTGATCCCGGCCGGTTGCCACTTCACCAGGCTGCTGATTGATCATTACCATCTCTCCTACCTACATCTAGGGAGCACATCTCTTCAGACCATGCTGCAAGGTAGATATTGGATCCCTGGAGCGAGAGGGCTGATCCGCCGACGTGTTTTCAACTGCATCACATGCTATAAGGCTACACGCTCTCCGCAGACTCCAGTAATGGGCAGCTTGCCCTCCTCTCGGCTCCAAGAAGGTCAGGTATTTTCTCACGTTGGCGTTGACTATGGCGGACCATTTCACATCCGCGAGTCCTTGAGAAAAAAGGCAGCGATTGGAAAAGCTTATCTATGCCTATTTGTCTGCATGACCACCAAAGCAGTGCATCTGGAGCTGGTATCAAAGTGCAGTACAGACACGCTTTCCTTGCAGCATTTGAGCGCTTCATTAGCAGAAGAGGGAAGCCGACGCACATGTACTCCGACTGCGGAACGAATTTCATCGGCGCATCTAACCGGCTGGAGGAACTTATATTGTTGATGAGATCGACAGAAACGCAAGAGCGAATCGTCCAGTACACAGTCCCACAAGAAATAAAATGGTCTTTTAATCCCCCTTCAGCACCGCATTTTGGAGGATTGTGGGAGGCAGGCATGAAATCTTGTAAAACTATTCTACGCAAGATAACTGGTGAAAACGCTCTCACGTTCGAGGAATTGGCTACTCTACTCTGCAGAATAGAAGGCATTCTTAATTCTAGACCACTCGCACCGCAAGGATCTGACCCTCAGTGCACGGAGTGCCAGACACCAGGACACTTTCTGATTGGAAGGCCGATAACTGCCTTACCTGAGGAGCAACTCCCCAGTAGCTCAAACTTAGTCCAACGATGGAAACTCATCCAACAAAAGACTCAGCATTTCTGGAGACGGTGGCGGATGGAGTACCTCAATCTTCTTCAACAACGGAAGAAGTGGAACAAGGACATTCCCAACATTAATGTAGGAGATCTAGTCATCATCAAAGAGCCCAACTCACCGCTAAAATCTTGGCCATTAGCCAGAGTCTTGGAAACACATCCCGGAAATGATGGCATCGCCCGGGTCGCCACAATTAAAACTAACTCGGGCAGCTACAAGCGGCCTGTCGCCAAGCTAGTCCCCCTAATTTCCCTCAATGAATAATTAGCATTTTGTAAAAATTTAATAAAATTTTGGTGGGCGGTATGTTAAGGCCACATATAAAATTATAAAATAGTAAATAATAATAGTAAACTTAAAATGATTGTCAACAAAATTAAAAATTAAAAATTCTCTAAAATTTAAACTTTGTACTGTAAAATGTAAACCACGAACAGCAGTCAGTAGTCGCTTATAGCTTGCCCAGGGCACACACACACACGCATACACCGCTGTTATCTAGTCAAGTGCTTCGATTCAATTTCTTCACGTCAATTCAGTTATTTCTTTTAATTTTTCTCCACATTGGAGCACGCCACAGCATTCTTCGCTTCATGCAGATGCTTTTCACATCAGGAAGAAAACTGAACAGGTGACAAAAGAAAACCATCAAAAAAAAGTAAGTGCACTTACATTTTACAAAGAAAGACGTACGAGTATTATTTGCGCATGCACAACTCTACCAATAGATGGCAGGCCACTCATCGCTTTAATAAGTAGAAGCATTACGAATACATCGTAGCATAACTTGCTAGCACAGTGGTAGCGTGAGCGATTACCATTCATATAAGCATAAAGCACAGGTTCAAGACCCACCACCGTTGTAGTTTTTTTTTTCTTTTATAAATTCACGCAGCTAATTATAATACATTGCATTATGTGCAAACATACAATTTTACATTTAAAATTATAATTAATAATTTAATTCATTTCAATTTTTCCGTATTCTGTTTATTCTTGTTAAAATCATTTTTTCTTTCTTTTTCTTAATTCATTTATTAAGTTAACTTTTACTTTTGCTAGCATATAAAATATTTATTATAAACAGGACGTTTTAATTTAATTATTGTTCTATACAACTTAACTAATTAATATTTATTGTAATATTTTCAAAACAAGTGGCCACTTTCCTTTGCTTCATTTAAATTCATTCATTTATATTACATAGAAATATTATTTATTTTTTCTCATTATTTTTTGTTGTTATTCAAGAAATAAATTTTAATTTTGTTTTTCTACAGTAAACTATTTTCTTCTTATTTATAAACACTCATCAATCTCTTTCTAGCTTTGAAGGTTGGTTATTGCAGAGTTTGCTGTCCCTCTCACCTTACTTCATAGTACATTTAATATACAAGAAGTGTGCGGCGAAATAGGAAAGGCCTATACGGACCTCTATCCGCCGTGCAACAATGTAGTAAAAACTAATTGAAACAAAGTTATAACTGACTATTATGAAAATTTCAAGAAAACATACAGAAAAAGTAAGCAAAAAGAATTGATAACGGTAAGTTCTTTATAAATTCAGAAAATAAGAATAAAGCTGCTTGGAAGATTATTAATGGAAATAAGAAAATGAATAATAATATTCAATACATGCAGAGGGGTTTAATAATCATTTTCTGAAGGTTTCAGGAACTACCTCTTCAATGAAGGATAATTCATGTAGCAGTGTTGCATACCATCAGAAATTATATTCTAGTGAATTTAAATTGAGTGATGTAAGTGAGGAGAATGTGCTCAAAGTTGAAAAGAAATGAAGGGTAAGAAAAGTACTGATCAATTTGGTTTTCCCAATTATTTTATTAAAAAAACAATACATTCTTATATAAAAATCTTGACGAATTTAATAAATCGCTGTATCAAAGAAGGTAGCTTCCCTAAAGTTCTAAAAATTTCCAAAGTTATACCTGTATTTAAAAAAGGAAACAGTGATGATGTACATAACTATCGACCAATATCATTGGTTTCGGTTTTATGGAAAATAATAGAGAAAATAATAGCGAGCAACTGTTGAAATATCTGGAAGATAATAACATAATAAGCAAGTCTCAATTTGGGTATAGAGAAAATTACAACGCTGTTGATGCCATAATTAATCTTGTGGAAGAAATAGTAGAGGGCATGGAGAACAAGGAAACATGTGTAATTACCTTTGTGATCTGAGTAAGGCGTTTGATATGGTGTCTCATGAGTTACTGCTTCTGAAATTGAAATACCGGTATTAAGGGAATTAGTTGGAATTTCTTTAAAGAATATTTAACGGGTAGATCTCAATATGTTTATTATAATAACCAGTATTCTGAGCGAGGTGAAATTAAACGTGGTGCCCCGCAAGGCTCTGTTCTAGGGCCATTGTTTTTCTTATTATACATTAATAGTGTTGGGACCCTATTTCCAGGAAAATACATATTGTACGCTGATGACACAACACTAGTTGCCAAAGGGAAGAATACTGAAGAGGCTGTGAAAGAAGCGGATAGAAATGTATCATGTCTTAAAAAATGGTTAAATAATAATATGTTATTGCTACGTAAATCAAGAGAAGACTAAGATTAAAATTTATCTTGAATTAGGATTTAGAGAAGGGAACAGTCCCATTTCTTGGTATATTACTAGACGGCACTCTATCTTGGAAAGAACATGTACAACAACTGAGCGTCAGCTATCTCAGATAACTTTCCTTCTATATAAAAAAATGGGTCAATCACTGATAATAAACTAGACTAAAAATGATTAAATACGTGTTTTCTATTTTTTCGAAATTTCCCGCCGTTTAAAAAAAAAGTAGGTGGAGCATATAATTCTGGTCACCCTGTATACCTGTTCAGTTGCTTATTCACTTGTTGATGTATTAGTTATAAAATAAAAGGTCTTCACGTTGTATCACACCATAACTTTGATTATTATTATTCTTTTTTACAGGTAATGCAGTGTTATATAGTGTGCATATATTAGATAAAAGCGAATATTGGAGTTCATGTCTGTCTGTATAAAAAATTCTCCTATTCGTACCCACTACATCCCTTTTGTTACCTTCATAACGCCAGACCAGTTTCCCACTATACTTTCCTCAAACAGTGACGCCCAGTAAGGAATCACTGCTACTACATTACTAATTGCCTCAATGTTAGATCTTTTATTATAAATGAATAAATATATAATCAATAGAAACCTCATGATTATCTCTATCATTAAGTCACTCTGTTATTATTGAACTTGATACTTAAATTAGTATATATTCTTTTAGTATATACTGGCGTATGTGTGTGTGAGTGGTGTGGGTGCGTGAGTGGCGAAAGAAAGGAACCAGGTGAGCGTAGAAGGATTGGAGTGCTCCTTTAGAAGCGGATGATGCCGTTGTTGAAGCGGCGGGTGATGGCAAGTTCACCAAGGCGTAGATGAAATAGCCTTGTGAAGGTGATGGCGTGTAGAAATGAGTCTTGGTACTCACCGAAGAGTCAGTATTAATTAACACGGCGAATAGGCGGGTATAAGGCGACATAAAATTTAAAGACGAAATTAACAGCACACCACAGACTAAGCAGAGGCGGTAAAACAGAGGTTAGCTAGTTGGGCGACAGAAGAAGAGAACGGCACAACAGTGTTGTTCAGGCGAAATAAAGAAGACAAGTGAAGAAATTTTTATAGAAAGAGAACGGTTTAAGAGTGTGGGAAAATAAGTAAGGCGCGAACCAGGAGAGATAAAGGGCGCCGACAATCCCACTACCAAGAGAGAGAGAGAGGGGTAAAAGGCGGTAAGGCGTGGGAAATATGCGGGCGATGAAGTAACAATTTAGAAATAGCGAGGGAAAGTTAAACTCTCAAAGGTGCCGCGACCTAACAGTATAATTTTTAATATTATTAACTTACTGAGTAGGGCGGATGGTGGCGGAAGCGGTGTGGACACCGGCGACACGACTAATGGAATCTCGTCCGGGATAAATGGTGGTAATTGGCATAAAAGCCATTGGCGCGGTGGAACATTGTCCTGTGAAAGATAACGACGGTACCAGGGGCGACCTCCTTAGCGGGGAGCAGCCACTTTGTGCGTTGTTGGAGAGTGTGAAGATACTTCTGGCGGATACGTTGGGTGAGTTGACAACGGGACAGGCGATTCATATTGAGGCCGGTAACATCGCGCTCAGGAGACGCGGTGAGAGGGCGGAATACCAGAAAATGGCTGAGCGTAAGGGGTTCCGGATCGTTCGGATCGGAAGAGAGGGCGCACAAGGGACGAGAGTTCAATATCGCTTCGACGTCGGTGGTCACGCTGAGCAGCTCCTCGTAAGTGAGGCGCTGATCACCCACGACGCGGGTGAGGTGATGCTTGGCGGATTTAATGGCCGCTTCCCAGAGGCCCCCAAAATGAGGACTAGCCGGGGAAATACACCTCCAGTCAATGCCGGCGGAGGCAGCAGTGCGGCAGACCGGTTGTTGGTGACATTCATCACCCAACAGGCGACCGAAGTTCGTTGTGGGCTCCGACGAAGTTAGTGCCGTTGTCGGAAAAGATGGTGGTCGGAAGCCCACAGCGAGCGCCGAAGCGGCGGAAGGCGGATGTAGACAGCTCCGAGACGATCTCGAAATGCACAGCCTTTGTGGAGAAACATATGAAGGCCACTAAATAGCCCTTTGTGACCACGGCGCCGCAGAGGCGGGCGCCGGAGATGGCGAATGGTCCTGCGAAATCGACGCCGGTCACGGTGAAGGCGGTGGCGGCCGTGATTAGTTGTGGTGGGAGGATGCCTATTGGCTGGATGACGGGGCGCGGTTTGGCGGTAAAGCATCGGTTACATTTGCCGATGCGGTGGCGCACCACATTGCGTCCATCTAGGATCCAATAGTGGCGGCAGATATAGGCGTGAGTGGCGAGAGCTCCGGCATGTAGAAGGCGAATATGGACGTCGTCGATGATGAGCTGTATAAACGGATGCTTCTTGGGAAGCAAGGCGGGGTGCCGGAAACCGTATGGAAGGGGGGCAGACGACAGCCTCCCGCCGACGCAGAGTACCTGCTGATCATCGACGAATAGATGTAGTTGGCGTACCAGCCGGTGCTTCCTGAATCTCCTTGTCCAGATGCGTAGATTGAGCCTGGCGTATTAAGGCGAGAGTGGTGACTTGAATCTCGGAGGCGGTGAGGAATCCGATGCGTTGGGCGGAGGGATTGCAACAGTTGAAGAGGAAGCGCAGACAGTAGGCGGTTACCGGTGAAGAGTCATTAGCGAGGAGAAACGTTCAAAGACGGTGCCATCGGTGGCGGCTAGCACAATCGAAGCAGGGGGTTTGGCCTCTTGGTCGATGGAAGCCTCATCAAGCGGGGGTGTGAGGCCAGGAGGCGGGAGTGGCGGCGAGCCATAAGGGCCCTTTCCACTACAAGGGGTGATCCTGGAGATGGTGAGGCGCTACTCCTCTGGAGGCGCAATCGGCGGGGTTATCGTGGGATAGCACATGGCGCCAAGCGTTAGGCGGAAGGAGACCTTGAATCTCGGCCACCCGATTACCGACAAAGGTCTTCCACCGATGACTCTCACCGCGAATCCAGGTAATAAAGGCGCCTAGATGAGGAAGCATGCGCGTGTTGACCGCGTGAAGAAGCTAGACGAGAAGGTGGGCGCCGCAGAGCTCCTGGCGCGATAAGGAGATGGTTTTGTTAGGAGCCACCTTTGATTTGACGGTAAGCAGATGGACATGGTGGTGACCAGTTGCGGTGGTGGTGTGCAAATACACGACCGCAGCGTATCCGGATTCGGAGGCATCGCAGAAATCGACAAGATGATGAACAGACGAGGGATGAACGGCGGCCAATAGGCGCGGTATTTGAAGGTTCTCAAGATCCGGTAGGTGTGTCTGGAAATCATGCCAAAGGGCGACGAGCTCCTCGGGCATGGTTTGATCCCATTCCAATTGGAGGCGGCATAGCTGGCGGAAGAATAGTTTGGCGCGGAACGTGACGGGAGTAAGCCACCCGAGAGGATCGAAGATGCGCGCCATCTGGCTGAGGAGGTGGCATTAGGTGGAGGTGGGATCACTGATGCGGACGGCGTAAAAGAAGATGTCCATGGTAGGGTTCCACCCCAGCCCCAGAATTTTGAGAACCGGGTATCGAACCAAGGATAGCGGATCCTCAGACGGGGAGAGTCGGCAATGATCAGGCGGAAGGCCCTGCAGGAGGGGGAGAGTTGGACTGGCAGTTGGGCGCGTAGGGCTTGGACTTCCGACTCTGACGAAGCGCCGGTGAATATATCGTCGACGTACACATCGTTGAAAAGGGAGGCTTGAGCGTGAGGCACAAACTGTTCAGGCGAAATAAAGAAGATAAGTGAAGAAATTTATATAGAAAGAGAACGTTTTAAGAGTGTGAGAAAATAAGTAAGGCGCGAACCAAGAGAGATAAAAGGCACCGGCAATCCCACCACCAAGAGAGAGAGAGAGGTAAAAGGCGGGAAGGTGTGGGAAATATGCGGGCGATGAAGTAACTATTTAGAAATAGCGAGGCAAAGTTAATCTCTCAAAGGTGTCGCGACCTAACAGTATAATTTTTAATATTATTAACTTATAACTTGCGAAGTACGCTGATTTCTCTTTATGCCCTCTCATGCAAGTTGCTTTTTATTTTTTATTTTCATTTTGAGACACCTTTTTATAATCATATTGCACCTTTTATAATGCTTCTCATTATTTTCTTATCTACTTATATTGTCAGAAATCAGTAATTTTTCGTTTATTTTTGTATTTTCATTTACTTCTTCCAAGTTGTAACTTTGGTTTATTGTAAATTTTTTGGGTTATAGTTTTTGTTGTCATAGAATTGATGCTATTCTATCTTCACTGTTTCTTTACTTGTAGTTATTAATTTACTAATTTAAGATCTTATGTAAATATGCTGAAATGTAGCCTGACTCTTTCATATGGGGATTTCCCCAAAAGCAAAACAAATATATACTATACTACTATACTATAGGTAATGCGAGAATGGTTGCTATCGGGAGTGGTTTGTTTACTTTATTAAAAGAAATGATTACATTAACCAATGCGTTTCAAAAACAGTTAATCCACAGATGCGTACTACTACTTTGCGAAATCTGCTCTTCTTTAGGCAGTAACCTCCTAAATGATATAGTTCTAGAAAAGCAAAGAACTGTTGTAATTAGAATTTATTTGAGCTGTTTCTTGATGAACCCAACCTTAGATAAAATTTGACTCATTACTTTTTCTTACTACTGGTAAGAGCTGGAAGGTAACGGGAACTAGAAATCTCAACAATCAAAGACTTCATAGACAGGATAGCACATAGATTTTTATACAAGCATAGACGATGGTGGAATAGACCACCAACTTGGACAGAAAACTACCCGACGACGACTAAAACCAAAACTACCTCAGGACGTACTTCCAGATTTATCAACCAACTAAAATTTGTTCAAAACACATTTTGTATGGTTATATTTTTTATGGCACAAAGAAATAAGCCTCAGGGCAAATCAAGATATTCATCTTCTTTATTTAAACCACTTTAGTTTCCCACCAACTTTATTTGGAAAATTTCTTCTTTTTTCAGGAGAAACTGATAATAAGAGGTTTCTAAAACATCTCTAACCTTAATCTAATCTATCCAGTACCAAAACTACTGTCACACGTTTTGCTGGGGAGGCTTAATTAGGCAGCTCTGTCTATTATATATACAATCTACCCACTTTATGAATGCAACCAGTTCTGTACAGTAATTATTATTTATTTATTAGAATATGTACCATAAATACAATAATTCGAATTCCTTAATTAATTGTTCAAATTATTAAGAATTTCTGATTGGAAAAAAACTCTAGATAAAGGTGTATTCAGGGGGATAATATGAAAATTCGCATACAATTAATGTTCATCCTTTATTGTATCAACAAGTCTGCAACTCATCACCAACAAATTAGATGCACTGAGTTTACATTTTTATTTATTTATTTTTTTTTAATTTTTGTATTTGTTTTTATTTATTTTTTTTTTTAATTTTCTGATATTTATATTTATATTTGTTTATATAATAAACCTTTATTAATATGAAAAGAAGGAGAAAAGGTAAACAGGTAGAATGGCACTCGTCATATCATAATGTAAGTGAGTCAATATTTACATATTACATAAGTTTTATATAGCATTAATTATATACTATGTATAGGTTATTTATAAATGATTCTTTTCTTTTTTTTATATAACTTTTTCAAAAACAAAAACAAAAAATAAAGTAATAACAAAAGAGAAAAAGTTTTTTTTTTTATTTTGTACATCCGTTTACAATAACTTTTTGGTAAAGTATTTCTATACTGCCTTCATATAGAAGCTAAGCATGTTGCGCGCTTGAAACAAAAAGCCAAATATCATCATCATTATTATTTTTAAAATTCGTATAAATATAATATTTTAAAATATATAAAAATTCTGAAAGGCAAATATTTAAGAGTGGATATTTGTAATCTTTATTTTTCCTTGCGAATTACTTGTTTTATATTTCTATAAATATTAAGGTTTGATTTTATTTAACACTGCATTCATTTGTTATTACATTTTATTAAAAAAAAATTATTTTATTTTTAATTCCATCATTTCAAATTAAAGAATTGATTGAGGCTGGGCGCCCCACTTCTGCTTTATTATTATTATTATTAAAGTTTCAAAAACATTAGCTTCAGAAACAGCTTTTTAAAAAATTGCCCAGCTTCATTTTTTTTTTTTTTTATCTTCTCTCTTTTTAAAATTTATATTAATAACAATTGCTCTAAATGTAAATATTTGATATAGACAAAATTTGTTTTTGTAAATTTAATTTTCAATTCACTTGATACGTTTATTAATTTTTCAATTTCCCTACATATTTCAACAAAATATTTACAAGATTTCAAATAATTTATTTACAAATTTAAGAAATCCACATTTAATCGCCCTTTATTTATTTGAACATATAATTTTTTTTTAGATATAAATAAACTTTAACAAAAAATTTCTAGGAGTTAGACAGATTGATGAAGGCATGTTCATCTAGTTAAAGTTGATAGTATTTGTTGTGAGCACAGTAGGAACCGTCAACTCCAAATTATTTCAGTTTTTCTAAATTTTATTTAGAAACTATTTTTACCAGCCAAATTGAATTTAAACAATAAAGTAAGTACTTAAACTTGTCTAGTTTTGTCTAGATTTCCTCCATAAATCTGCTCTCTTTATGGAATTTAGGTGATTGTTTTATTCTGTAATAACTATTATAAATACATTCACAATCATGATTCAAATAGAATTGCGTTATTCGTAAATTTAAATGCTTTTCTTAATTTCTTTTACCTAAAAAATGTTCATTACAACTACATACATATATCTATCTCATAGGCAAAAAATCATAATTATGAAAACATTGCAACCATAAATGCTGCTATTTTGTACATATTTTTTATTTTCTTCATCAATTTAGAAATGATTATAATAAAGTTCCAGCAGTTATTATGTTTATTTAATTTTGGACACTTTGAAATATGTTTGGCAATGTTGAATGGCCATTTAAATGTTGATTCTGATCCTCGGACCAGGAAAGCGTGCTACAGTTATCCTTCCTCGGTAATAGTGGATTATATAACGCCTTATGGGAATTACATGACACCATATATGAGGATTTAGTTGTCTTTAGCTATTTCAAAAGTTAGGATCGCTATTTGCAGCCCAGTAGGGAATTCAGACCGTGGCGGCCCACTGGTAAGTCATGGAGGGCACTGTAACTACAGAACCAAGATTTGAATCAAAAGAGCATTAATATAATTACAAGGGAATGTCAAAAACTAAAGCATTTAATTTAAGATTATCTGTCTCTGAGCATATCTAACTTTAATTTAATAACTATATAATCCATTGTCACACTTGCTGACTATCGTAAATAGCTAATTTTGATGTGCCCATTCTTACAGAGAAACTATCTAGATTAGAGATATTTAATCAAATTTTGAAATGCTTCAAAGTTATCAGATTGACGAAAACTCTAGATTAGACAATCACCATGATAAATCGGCTTTCAGACTTGGAACTTTATTCAATCATATCCTGCAGATTGTTATCTCTTGGGGCGGGGGGGGGCAGTGAAATATATTATACTATTCAATTTCTTTGACAAATTTAATTTAAACAAAAGTTACATTTGTTTTTACAGATGATTCTTTTTTTCTAAAATTAAGACATTTAGGAAGCAATGTTACAATAAGGTGATATCAAATTAATTTTTCCAAGTGCAATAATACCTTAAAAACATTTATGGCACCATACATAAATACATTAAACCAATCAAATTTTTTGTTAAATTTTTATTAATAACCGTCACCAGTATTTCATTTTTTAGGAAATAAGGAAACAAAAATTATTAAAGATCTTTGATGGGGCAACCATTAACCACCCCCAAACATAATTATGTTAAAGTTTCTAACGAAACCTAAACATAAATATTTCATCAGTCACAAGACATTATAACAATTACTTCTATATAGAATAAGTTTTTTTTTAAAAAAAAGAGTGAAATAAAACGAAAATAATATAATAATCCAATGTTCGCTTCAATAATAATAATAATAATATATTTTATTACAAAAATTTTTGTATTTCACTTAGTAATTGTTATCAAGAAGGCAATAAGTTTCTTATACTTTTATATATATATTTATTTATTTATTTTTATTTACTTATATATAATCTTAATAAATAGTTTTGGAAAAGATCTTTTCTGTACAAAAAAGGTACTAGAATTTTAAAATCGAAATTGTTAAATGTGTACAAAGAATAAAGCAGAGACAAAATTTCATTAATTAATATCTAGAAAGTATGCTAGAATCCTAAATTGATTTAATTTTTCTGGGAGAGAATTATACAAACGTTTTATTTCATATTTATGATTATTTTTTGTTTTTATAAATATTTACAAAAAAGATTTCACTCAATATTGCAGCCAGTTTTTTTCCTTATAATTTTATACGAACTATTTGAGGGATGGTTTTTACAAAATATATATGGGACAGTGAGGCTTAAACAAATAATGAAATATTAAGATACGAGAGTAAATAGAAAGTTTGATCAAGTGACCATTTCTAAACAAACCTGCAAGCTGAATACCTCTTCTTTAATAAGAAAAACATAAATAAACCTGAGCTAATTTTGGACCGAACAGTGATAGATTTATTTGAAGTATTAAAGTTTTCTTTTCATTTTATTGATTAATAACAAAATCGCTTTAATATTTTTGAAGCTGTTTTCTGTGAGAATATTTTAATCTTATTTAATACTATATTGAATATAAAACAAATAGCTTGAACTTGAAATGCTAATATTTGATTTTATATAAAAAAAATGGAATTAAATATCATATATATGTACATGTTTTATGCATATTATGTAATTTTGAATGTTTACTTTGATATCAAAAAATACTGGATAAAATCCAAAGAAATTTAAGAAGCAAACGATAAATTTATTTTATAGATTAAGGTAATCACTGAGGTTACAAATTTTTGGAGCTAATGTTGAAATTATAAACAAGTTTAGGAAATTTACTTAAACTGTAATTAATTAGTTAAAAAACAATAATTTCCCGGAAAAATTTAACTTTTTAAACTACAATCTTCCACAATACTAGGTTCAAACTGCAGTAGTATGAATCTAATAAAAAGGACAAAAATATTCCTGAGTTTTTATAAAAAAAAGTAAAATTGAATATTGCAAGAGGTCTGGTTTCAATTTTTTTTTTATAATTAGAAATACTATCATGAAGAATTTTAAAAACACAAATTCTCTCTAAGGGCTAAACGGGCACTGAACAAAATCTGAGATAAGAGGAAAATAATTTTTAGAATTCAATGAGCTCAGCCTTATTAAAATTTAAGAATAACAAATTAGATAAAACGTAAATGAACCATTTGCGATGAACAGATCTATTCTAGTGTTTTGAGAAATTAATAAAGTAATTTTTCTTTTTTCTTCTTCAGAGGCAATAAAATTAGAAAAAAGAAGGAAGGTAACACACCAGCCAAAATATATAAAATATCTTAAGAAATCAACGTATTATCATTTAAAATAAAATTTAAAAACATTTAACAAATATTTATAATAATAATAATTATTACAATTACAAACAAGATGGCGTGTTGTCTGCGTAACATTGCCCACCATTTCCCTTTTTATTTTAAAAAAGAAAATATATCACTGTTTAAAACAAGTTTTACATTGCGTACTTGATTAATTTAATTATAAATAATTTTATTTTTTAGAATGTGTAGGCTGTTTTAAATATTTTTTTTTTTTTTAAATATGAAAAAGTCCACTATATAATTATAATTTGAATTGCTTACATATTTTTTGTTTCCTTTTTTTTATTAAACTTGTTAAAAAGAGAAAAATTGTACTTTTGGATAAACGTGTTTTCTTTTATTATTATTTCAATTAAATATTTATTATAAGTGTAAATATATAATGAGGAATTATTGCAATATTGAAAGTGTCTGCTATATATTATATACAAAGTTGACAAAATACTAAGTGCACATACAGTGAAACAAGTCTTTCTGGTACTTTTATTTTTCCCTTGTTTTTATATTTATAAATAACAAAATGACCATGGGCGTGGCGTTCACAAAACACAATTAGGTAATAAAATTATAAACAAACCTAAAATTTGGAGAAGGTAAAATAGAGGATGCAGCACTGTACAATGGTCAGTGCAGCTGGATAGTTAGTCCACACAATACATTGTTAACATATACACCTTGCGTGTATAATTATTATGTAATTTTTCTTTTCTTTTTATTATCATTCATATTATATATATATGTATAAAATTGTACAAGTAATTCAAGACTTTAAGTTTTCAATACCACTGTTTTTACAAGCTTTGCTGAATACACAGCGACACCGCCAAATTTACCGGTTAACCGAGTTCCACACCATATGACATCACCTTTCTTTCCTGTATTACTACAAACGATATTTGAGGTTTTTATATTGAATCTTTAAATTTATTTATTTTTTTTATACTTATATATATTTTATACATTCAAAATAAACAAATGGAAATTAACTTACGAAAAAAAAAGTACATGCAAAATAATGAAAGCAATAGACTTTGCGGACATTCACAATTGACAACACCTAGTACGCTATATTTGTTTGTTTTTTTAATGAATTTACCTTTTTTTCTTATATCAACACTATAAATACTTGATTCGGTTTATGTTGGTTTGTACATACATATATGAATATATATATTTTATTTAAAGAACAAATTAATGATTAATTTCTATGTCTAGACTTCTTGCAAGTTCCACAATGATCCTATGATTTAGCGGCCACTTTATGAATAGAAAGGAAAGTAAAAACTATCTTCCGTTTAGATGAAGAAAAGCTTTTATGGATTAGAAATGCAATACATAAAAAAAAGGATAAAATTCTCTTTTTGAGGCAGTTAACCTCAAGGAAAACTCGCAAAATGGAGTATCGCTCGACTAGCAGATAACTCCCGATACGTCCCGATAGCACTGACAAATTGTAGTCCTGAAGTGGAGGCAGTTCTCAACAACAGTATCCTTCATATTGCCTTGAGCGATCCCTAGTTTATATGTAAGATAAAACTTCACAGCATGCTCACAAGAGGAATTCGTCGACTGATCAGAATCCAAATGCAGGAACATTACCATCTATTTATGAGAGACAATTTTCCTTTAATGAAGCCAAAACTATAATTTTTCCAGAAGCTACAAATACACTCATTGTGAAATCCGATCACATTCTGACCACAAGGAACTGAATTTGCCAACTCGTTCAGAGAGAATCTGCGTACTGCAGCATATCCACCCCAATAACACTAGCGTTCCAACATACAAATAATTGATGTGTGCACGATTTAGGTTTTGTGTACTCTCGAGTATACTCACCGCCACATAATCAAGTAAAATGGACCTCTTTCACGGCTCTAACTAAATTATAAGGTATAATTGAACACTGGACAGATTTTTAAGTTTGATGTTCGTTAAATCTGTGCAGTTTTTAATAAGGAAATTTAGAAAAGCATTGGCAAAAATGGCTCGCTCCCTTCACACTTTCATTTCGAAGTAGATCAAAGCAAGTTAATTAAAGAATATACTTATACTCGGAAAGTCCAGGAAGTATTTATACAATGGCTTAACAAAACCGAATGCTATTTAAAATTTATAATAAATTTAAATAGCGAGACATGGCATATAACCCTCTACGGTATAACCTCTGAAAGAAGAAACAGCTGATTGGTGAGAATGACGTCATTTAACTTACCTTACCCTACTATATTAAGAAATCGAGCTCCATGTCAAAAAACTTGAACTGGCCGGTCGTTTGTCTTATTTGATGATACATATATTCGTATGTATGTACAAACAATACAGTAAATACAATTGCCATGTTTGTAAAGTTTGTTTGCAACAACTGGGCACATTAAACAAAAAAATAAACAAACAACTAAAATTGAAAATAAAATAAGTATATAAAATGTCTTTTTATGACATTTTTTTAATATAATAATATTTATATACAATGACGTAACAAGTGTGTGATATATATTTAAATATATATATATTTATTTACATAAAAAGAATTAATTAAAGGAACCAATTATTATTATTATTAATGTGGTATCTGATATGAGCATTTACCCCAGAAAATTCATTTGTTTGTTTTTAATGCTTTAAAAAACATTAAATAATATTAAAAATATATGGAAAAAAAGCAATATATAGATGGGATTGAACTCATGACTAGATACCTAATTAATTGCATTACCCCCACAATTATTTCCAATTAACAAAAACTAATACTTAAGAAATAAACTATTACAAAAGGAAGGTGTAATTGTAAACTGATTTATTTGAACAATCAACATCTCTGTATGGTATACTGTGGACGTCAGATCAGATGGCCTGGAGAAATTGTCGTCCTAGAAACTTCTCCGCCTTGATAGGTCAACGCTTTAATTGAACTTAATATCAGATATTAGGAGAATAAGATAATTCTAAGAAGGTATGCACTGTAACTTTTATTTTGGTTTCAATTTTTCTGTATTTGGTACAGATTACACTCTAGGACAATTTGACCGTTTTTTGTATTAAATGATCTGCTGCATTTTGGATGCATTATATGCGTTTTTTTCTCCATTCAAATTTTGTCAATAATTGACACAAAATTGCCGATTATCGAAAGTTCATCTTTATTCAGGGATTCCCGGAAGCTGTCTACAACTAAGAGACTATTTAAAGAAAAAGAAAACTGTTTTATCAATACATAATATAGACGCTGTTTCAGTCACAAACGGCCAAATTTCGAGAATGGATTCTCTGGGTGAGAAAAACAAAAATCTTTTGGGCGTATGCCCGGAAATGTTTGTTAACAGCTCAAATTTCCGAAAAATTCCGTTTAAAAAATTGTTAAGAAACAAGTTTTCTATATAACATAAAACCAAAAGCTAGATTTTATCTGGTCATGTTTTAATGAGGCAGAACGACTTGTAAGCATGTCTTAGGTGTATTTCATGGTTCACAAAGAAGCTTTCCATGCTTTGAAGTCACGTGTCTTACCATCACTTTATAGTTTTAGTATGCTTTGTAACATTCAGAGAAACATCTTCAGGGAAGGTAAATATTCCTTGGCATGTCTTAACTTAAAATAAAGAGTTTACTGCTCTATTTCACTTCGGCGTCTTCCTTCCTTTAGCTGTTACTCCCGAACGGGTAAAGTTTTATAGTTTATGGAGGAGGCAGTTGATACCTGAGAAGGGAAAAACAATACTACTCGCCCAAATTAAATTTTGCCAAATTTTTTGTGTGATGTGTAAATATTGATTGAATATTCCCGAGAATAGTTCAAGGGTTCAACCTTCAAGATCTTGTCTCTCTCTCAATGTAAATGATTTAATGAAATAAATTCTCCTAAATTTGAACTTTGTAGCTGATATTTGTTTAAAATAATATATTATATTGCAAACAGAGATCCCCTTAGAGAAGTTCACAATTATGAAGAATTAATTAATTATGTTTTGGTGTTCGTTACGACCGCTGTATTCGGTCATAATGACCGAACCTCAACATCTATTTTACAACATTAATTAATTATATAATTATTTGATATATTTTCTCTTTTATTAATTTAAATTTGTTGTAAGCCGAACTTACTACAAGGCTTTCCTCCCCAAGAAACCCTCCATGTTTACTTCTTTGGGGATGCAGCTGATATAGATGAAAGAGGTTCAGAGCGCTATCTGCAGCTACCGAATAGAACTGACACAGAAATATAAGCATCCAATATGGCGGACCATAAAAAACAGTCAATTTTGGTTTTGTTTTTTAGAGCTATAATGTTTATTATTAGACTTATATTTACAAATAAAATTATTTTATTATAACTCTGAATTTATATTCATATAATAAATAATAACAAGTAATAATAAATAATAATAATCAGCACAAGTTGGCATGTAGTTTATTGGTGGTGGGGGATGATGTCTCAGATCTTGAGGAAATCTCAGTCCTGCTGAGTGGCTGGTAGATTACAACTAGGACAATCATTATTTCCTATTCTTTAGTTGGCAATAATAAGAAATGATTTCTTCTTTTGTTTTCTTTTTTTCATATATATAAATAATATTTTCTATTAATTTTGTTTTTTTTTTTTTTTTTTTTTTTAGTAAAAAGAAAAAAGATTTCATTGTGTGCGAAACAAAAAAAAAAACATAATCTAAACAAAGTCTGTCAGGTCCAGACCTGCTGGCACCAAAACAGCTTCCACGCATGCGCGCACATATCACCTTCATAATTTTATCTGCTAAATATTTTTATTATTTCGACTTTGTTTTCTTTATTAAAATCATCCGTGGATGCAATCCCTGCCATTACAAATCCAAAAAAAGAAAATGATATAAGTTTGTTTTGTTTCAGAACTTTACAATTTTCACACAATGTTATTTTTTGTCGTATATATATTTAATTCATACTCGCCTTCATTTCTTATATACTGTTTTTATTTATAGTTCTTTAATTAATTTGTTGTATAATTTAATTGCAAACATGAATGAAAAACAAATTTATTATCCTTCGTAAATATATATATATATTATTTTTTAATTAGAGACTATATTATAAATGAATTTAATTTTTTCTTTTTGTTAATATAAATATTTAATTTTTTTATCTGGTAAAAGAAGTAGAAAAATTATTCAAAAAAGGGGTCATATAATATATGTTTTCATTATTTTATTTTTTTGTTTCAATCAAAACAAAAATGACGCAAAAAAGGGAGAAATTGGGACCCGTCCAAACTTGAAGTAATCCTTGTTTTTTTATCTTCTTCATTTCATCTGAAACAGAATATAGTGATATTAAAATGACGAACTCCGCTGATAAAGAAATCAGACTGAATTACTGTAACAAATAAATTTATTTACTTTCCGAAAAGTCCTAAAAGCTACGAGGGTCATTTAATAAGTATCGAGACAAATCGCTGTAGCTCAGAAACGGTTTATTTAATCAACACAATAGTTTCAGTGCGTCATTTCAGTTGGCATTCTTGGACTTAGTTTCTCATCAGCTGTCGAGTGTATTTGGTAAGCACAACCTCAAATGTATTCAGTTAACAATGGCGAGTGCGCTCGAGCATTGCACCTCGGAAGAACAACGCTGAGTGATTAGATTTTTAGTTACAGAGGGTATCAAAGGTAGTGAAATCCACGAAAAAATGTTGGAAGTGTACGGGAATAATTGATTGAACCGTTCGAACGTTTATAAATGGGTAGAACAGTTTAAACGTGGCCGATTGAATTTGCAACTTCCTCCCTCGAATCTCGCATTAACGCGTTAATTCAGGATAACAGCCGTATTACTGTTGAACTAATAACTGAAGAAGTGCACGCGAGTGTTGAAACTCTCCATAACATTATTCAGAATATGCTGCAGTACAAGAAAATTGTGCGAGATGGGTTCCAGGACAACTTACGGACGCCCACAAAGAAAGATCCTTCCACATCCCCCCTACAGCCCGGAACTCGGCCTATAGGACTTTAATTTGTTGGACCCCTTAAAGAGGCTCTACGTGGGAAACATTTTTGGTCCAATGAAGAAGTTAAAAATCAGGTGCAAAACTGGCTTCGAGATCAACCCAAAGACTTTTATACCAGAGGCATACACAAATTGGAAGAACGATGGGACAAGTGTATAAATGTTGCCGGGGACTAAGTTGAATAGTAGCTAAAGTTTTGTATTGATTAAATAAATCGTTTTTTGGCACAGCGATTTGTCTTGTTACTTTCTGAATGATAGTCGTAAGTTGAAAAAAAACACGTTGTTTATATTGGTAGTTTACATTCAGCCAATGGGTAGAGAGGTGGACTATTTTCAGCCAATGGTATAGAGAGGTGGATTATGTTCAGCCAATGCTGTAGAGAGGTGGACTATTTTCAGCTAATGGTGTAGAGTGGTGGATGGATTATGTTCAGCCAATGCTACAAAATGCCACTGAGACCTGAAGGTTAGATGCAACATATTTTTTTTTAGAGGATCAACATTTTTTTTATGTAAATAATATATAAAATAAATAAGTAGAATAGCTGCTCGGGAGCCATTCTCGGTGGTGTAGTCTAAACAAGATGGCAGACATTTAGAAATCAGAATTTTTTAGTAAGATGAATACAGAAGATTTTAAAGTAAGGTCTGTTTTTAAATTTTTAAATTATATAAGATAAATATGATTTGTTACTACCAAAAAATATTTACACAGATTTATTTTATTTTCTCTTATACTCATTAACTTGAATACATTTCTGGTAGCGAGTCACCTAGTTTTCTTAGGCCCAGGCCTAACGTGCGGTCGAACATTAAGTGCAAAATAGCGCAATTCCACTGGTAAGTAAACCCATCTTTTGATATAAGAAAACTTGGTATCCAAAACAAAAGATGAAGCTGACTGACCAGTGAAAAAATTACGACAATTTCGCTCAGAAATGTTGACCTCTCTCCTTCCTATGGCTCCAAGCTGGCACCCAATGACTATCATCTTTTTATTTAAAAAATTGGCTTACTACTCCTGGTGAGGAGATTATGAAGGATTTAAGAACGTGTATTAATGGTTCAGGACACTGGTGGCAGATTTCTTTGACACTGAGGTAAGGAAACTGGGGACACGCTACCAGAAATGTGTGCAAGTTAATGGTAACTAATTATGGATTAATTGACCCAACCGTTGCAGTAAGTCAAGCTAGTGACCATGAAAAGTGTAGTCAAACCTGTAACCAGATTGTAGGCTAAGTGTCTGACCAAGATAATCGTAGTACTCAATATGTGGAAAACTGTCGGGTGCCAAAACTAAGTTGCTGAGCTATACTGTATACTAAGAGTCTTATCCCTTCTTTGCTAGCACGCTACTTGGATATGCTAACTGTGAAGAAAGCGCATATCCAATAACTCGACCATTTTAGAATGAACGGTCATAACAACTGTTTCAAATTTGTGAATAATTTCTTTAATAATTTCTTAAATTAATTTGTGACTAAAATATAGTTGTATTAACTAAATTAAAGAAATAGAAGACCATTGAATATTAACTTTTAAATCAGATGATTGACTCATGAATTAGCGGAAGGTGTAGTATTAGCAGCGGCTGTGTTAGAAGCACCACTGCCAACCGTGGTCGCGCTACCTGCCGGCAACGTCTTCTCATCCACCACAGGTGACGGAGGTACATCCTTCCGTGGAGGCATTCTTTCATTAATTGCGTCTAAACCTTTAGCCTCGGCAAATGAAGTAATCTTGTGATTTGGAGAGAATCCTTGAAGTGCTGTTGAAAACAAAGACCAATTATTAAGAAGAGCTTGATATAACAAAAATATTGAATATCTTAGAATATATCATACTTCTTTTCCTTAATTCTGGCCGGTAATGACTGTCATTATAAATTAGATCTGTCCCCTGTGAGTAAATATTGAACATATTGTCTCAATAGAGCATATTCGATTCGCACAAACTTCATACGGTGGCCGAGTGGCATGGCAACAAACATACTTCTTGTTTGGCAAGTATAAACAACAGATTGTATGACTGCCCACGACTTTAGTGCTTTCATTTCTAGGATCAGGAATTTGGGTAGATTTTCGGTAAAACCTTCTACCGAAAGGTAACAATTGTTTATATTTAATATATATGTTATGTTTCAATATTCCTTCATTCATAAATTGTAATAATAATAGTAATCCAATTGTAGAAGTTGTTGGCCGTTAGAAATGATCTGATGTATCTCTTAGTTGGCTGATCGGCCGGGGGTATCATAAGAAAAACACTAAAAAATTTTTTTAAAGTGTTTTTTATTAATGGCCCGACGTTTCGACAAACATTGTTTGTCTTCTTCAGGGGCTATCTATAAAGAAAAAATATACATAAGAATCTAGCTAGCATTAACAGAACAAAAACAAAAACAAAAATGGTAATGGAAAACTAAAAACAAATTACAAAGGTAAATAGAGATACTAGTATAGAAAAATTATGGAACTATTACAGACCTTGTAAATACAGAATTTGTGTGCTCTATTACATGTTCAATTATGACTGTGGTCTATGAGTGTACTACCAGTGAAAGGTTGGGAAAGGAACACCGGTGAAAGTAGAGGTGGGAGGTGTGAAGTACCGTTAGGTATTGTTGGAGTGAAAGGACTAAGAAGCAGGACAAAAATAATGAACAAGTATATTTTTATTAAAAATATATATATATATGTAATTTTTAATTAAATTTTTTAATAAATAAGAATTTTAAGCTACTTGGAATATGGATCAGACTAATGGGAATAGTTTGATAAATAGGAGATAATGCATGTTTGGAAAGTGCTGTGCTGTCTATTTTTTTGGAGGTGATGTCATATTTGTGTTGTTTTAGTCTTTTATGTAAGTACTGTGAGCTCTCTCCTACATACGTGGCATTGCAAAGTGGTGTAGTGCATTGATGTTGTATACTGTATGGGTTTTGTTGAGTTTAGGGATAGGGTCTTTTAGTTTAGTATATAGTTTGGAAAGTTTGTTAGTGGTCGTGAAGCCTGTGATGAGATTGGGGATATGCTTTTTGAGGGATTTGTTTATTTTTTGGGAGAGAGAGTGGATGTGTGTAAGAGATCTGTGGATAGGTACATTCGTGATGTTGATAGGATTACTCGTGTGTGGTGAGTGTAATGTTAGTGTCAATGCTTTTTTGATTATATTGTTTATGATGTGTGAAGGATAACCATTGGCGGACAGGATTTTTCTCGATTTTTTGATGTTTTCATTGTGGAAGGTGGGATGGGAGAGTGAAAGGGCACGGTTCACTAAGTTTTTTGCAGTGTTGACTTTTTGGTGGAAAGGGTGGTCAGATAAGTAGTGAAGAAGTCGTCCTGAGTAAGTCGGTTTCGTGTACCAGTTATAAGTTAAAGTGTTGTCTGGATTCCGGATTATGATCGTGTCGAGGAAGGGGAGGCTGTTGTTTTGTTCTCTTTCGATTGTGAATTGGAGCCTGCTGTGGTAAGTGTTAAAATGGTGTAAGATTAGGGAAATGTCGTTGGGGTTGACGATGAGAAATAAGTCGTCGTATTTAAATATGTGGACGACTCCCAAAACGCCTCCTAGCAGAATCAGTACATATCCACCTACAACCCAATCCCATAAACCACAAAAAAGACAAAGAAGTCATCTCATCACTCTCTACAACAACATCCTCCACTCCATTAAGTAGACATAGTTCCATCCACCCATTTTATCAAACTATTCCCATTAGTCTGATCCATATTCCAAGTAGCTTAAAATTCTTATTTATTAAAAAATTTAATTAAAAATTACATATATATATATATATTTAATAAAAATATACTTGTTCATTATTTTTGCCCTGCTTCTTAGTCCTTTCACTCCAACAATACCTAACGGTACTTCACCCCTCCCACCTCTACTTTCACCGGTGTTTCTTTCCCAACCTTTCACTGGTATTACACTCATAGACCACAGTCATAATTGAACATGTAATAGAGCACACAAATTCTGTATTTACAAGGTCTGTAATAGTTCCATAATTTTTCTATATTTACCTGTGTAATTTGTTTTTAGTTTTCCATTACCATTTTTGTTTTTGTTTTTGTTCTGTTAATGCTAGCTAGATTCTTATGTATATTTTTTCTTTATAGATAGCCCCTGAAGAAGACAAACAATGTTTGTCGAAACATCGGGCCATTAATAAAAAACACTTTAAAAAAAATTTTTTTAGTGTTTTTCTTATGATACCCCCGGCCGATCAGCCAACTAAGAGATACATCAAATAATAGTAATCAAATTAGTAAATAATTAGGAACAGTCTACACCACATTAGCACAACTTACAAGGGTAACTATTGTACCAACAAAGTCTCAGATTTGTTTGAGATTGTTGAATGATGGATATGTGTTCCAACATGTTTAAAATAAAAACTAATAAGTTTTGAACTGGTAGGAGTATGATATCGGAGAGCAGTCTGTGTACCAAGGCATGTACTAACTGTGCGGACATGCGTGAGTAAATCGCATTCACTTGATTGGTTGCAACAAGGATATGTAAATGAATTTAATCAAAAATAAAAGAGCGTCTAATAAAAATCAATTTAAAATTAAATGGAAACAGTCGAAGACCATGGTTAACCACAAATGTGTTTGCAACTAGACGGAAAACTGTTTGCTAGAACAAATCTATTTCAAGGTATCTTATAGTGTGACGTTACCAGGTTTAACATAGATTTTTTCCGCAATAGTCTTGTTAAATTTTTTGATCATCGACCGTTTTCGGGCAGCTTCGCGACTAACACCCCCCCTTCAAGGTCAATTTTTGCAAAATGCTAACAATGTCATTCACATTGTTCATAAGACCACACTAAAGATGGGTGAAAGTCCGAAACGACTTGGTGACAGAACAGGAAGATTGTATTTTTTTTTGCTTAATCGCGGACTTAATCAATTTTCTTAATAAAATAGTTCCAATATTCTCTTACCATTCTTCAACGAAGTTTTTCCACCAGAGAGGGCTCCAAGAGGAAGAGACCCAGTCGGTGTGAGTCCTTTAAGCTGCAGCACGCTTTCACTCTCCTCTCTAAATTTTAAATATGAATTAAAAAAAAAAATAATCTCTAATGGAAGAGTATTTCGATTTAATGCCCATTATATATTATAATAGATATTAATCTATTTTATAATCGATATGTTTATACGCAATGCGATTTTAGGGCAGTAAAAAGCCGCGTTACAAAAGAATAAAAAATAAAATCTAGTCAATGTTCATCTGTTACGTATTTACTCCATATAATCAACTAGTAAATGTAGAGTACATACTCCTTGAATTTGGAGTCCGCTCTATGGGGCTGAAATATGGTATAATTTCAAAAATGGCTGATTAAAATTATTAATGGATTCATTTACTGAAAAAACAAAGTCGGTAGTGAAACACTCAGACGATCTTTTCTGACTACAATACTAACGTATTCTATTAACAAATTGTGTAACTATTTTAAAAAAAGTGTACATTTTATTGACCGCTCCTCGAGATCTCCTTTAGTTGTCTATTAACAAAGTTCCTTAAAAGTTGGTACTTATTAAAAGCTTAGTTCTCTCAATTGCCACCGTGTGGTGAAATCGTACGTTTGAATTTGTCTCAGCTCCCACAGAATCGCCTTAAAATCATTTTTTTGGAAAAATGTTCAAATAAAAGTAGCAGGATTGTTGTAAACTTTAGAGAAAAGATCTATGGAGCCATTTTCGCTAAAAGTGAAAACTGAAATACCGATTTCTAAATTTATTGTATTTTTGGGTTTACTTAGTATTTTGTTTTTTTCCTGAACATATTTAATAAACTTTTGTATTGTACAGTTATAAGAACAGTGTGGTATTGCGAAATAGCGTTTTAGAAACAACTCTGAAGTCACCGGTTTCCCTCTAAATGGCGTTTTAGAGACAAGTCTGAAGTCACCGGTTGTCCTCAAAATGGCGTTTTAGAGACAAGTCTGAAGTCACCGGTTTCCCTCAAAATCCACCAAAAATAAATGTTTTCCAGGGAAACATTTTCCACTAGAAGTGATAAACCTTTTTATATGTGTGTTAGTAGGTCAAGTTTAAAGAAAAACGCGAAAAACTGAAATAGCACAACGGAAATACACCACATCAATGGTGGTACATAATAGGGCGTCAGCCTCCTGCAATTTTTCATTTTTTAATGATTTGTTTACACATATACTGACCGTTTGCGTCAGTAAACAGTAAAAAAAAAAATTATTAGGGAACCTC
Source organism: Triatoma infestans (assembly GCA_011037195.1). NCBI lineage: Eukaryota > Metazoa > Arthropoda > Insecta > Hemiptera > Reduviidae > Triatoma > Triatoma infestans. Next base: position 36,558 of record JAAEAF010014904.1, read on the forward strand.
AAAACAAGTAAATTCTGGAGAATAAACATTCATTATAGTCGCATTGCCGGCTAACAAATTTTTACCTAATTAAAGTAGGTTTAAACTAAATCCGCCGCTCCAAGCTTTACTAAGGTGTTGAGACAGAGGCCACTAACATACAACTAATACAAAGAATCTTATCATAAAAGTGGTAACCATTGCAGCAAAAGGTCATCTGAGTGTTTCACGCCCTTATAATTATAAATTTCGAGTAAATGCTACTAATTAATGTTCATGCTCTTCGATGTACATACACTCACCATTGTCTTGATCCAGTCAAATTCGGTCTTTTGCTTTAAAATGGTCAAACATATTTAGCCAATTTTATATTTTAATTGAAAAAGATAAATGAATTACCTTAGCACGGAGAATACTCTGGCCATTTTCCCAATAGCTCGTATCTTGTTTCTGATAACCTCCTTCCGTAGATTAGCTGCTGTACCTGTTGATGTACAAGCCACATTGCAACAGATATATATATTTTGTTATTATTAATATTATTATTTTATTATTCAAATATTAAAACATTGTTTGAAATTAAAACAAATACTTTTAAAATAAAAACAAACTAGAAAATCCACCGGCACAGATATACATCTTTACAAGTGCACACATCCTAAATCCTTATCTTATCGGAATTAAAAACAACAGTTAATTTTAATGATGTGAAATTGGGATGTACAGACAATTTTCCGAACTTGCTTTTGATATCTACTGACAAAACTACAAGTATGAAACAAACACGAACAGAATGAAAACAAAATATGTAAAAAAACGGTAAACAATGTTGTACCTTAAACAGTAAACAATATAAACTTATACATGTGCCATACCAATATAACAATTCTGTGAGACACATTTTAAACAGATATAGACATCATTGCGCAGATTTTTTGTTTTTTTTTTTGTTAACACATTGTAGGGTTTAAACCTAAGATCTTCCTCCAACAAGAAATATAGCCCGTCTAGGAAGTCATACCAAGTTCACTTCGTGGTCCGGGACCTCGATCCGTTTTCTTTGCTATTTACTCCCATGCTCAGGGAAGGAATTAGCTCAGTGGTAGCGGCATACTGGACTCCACGCAGAGTCCCGTGTTCGAATCTAGCAGATCTGTCTTTAGATTTTCTCTTTTTAGAGAACACTTGTTGGAGGCCGGCAGTGCGCAAAGCAGGCTTCGGGGCACAATAGATCTTTCAGGTTGCAGTGCAGCATCCCATAAAAGAATCTAAATCTACCCCTATGCTCAATCCTTTCGGTGCAACCCCACACTGCTTTACTACATTCCCTGAAAGCATCTCAGCACACCGTTTGAACATGGAGAACCTTTCCTGAGAGAGAGAGAGAGAGAGAGAGAGAGAGAGAGAGAGAGAGAGATAATCTACACATCAGTGATAAGGTGCTACAGACCGAGCTGCTTGAGAGACGACCGAAAAATGGCTTACAAAAATAATGTAACTTCTTCCTCATTAATGTTGGCGATATTATGCGACAGAGAGGCACTGCAAGTTACCCATGGAGGATTTGAATGATCATTCATACTGAACTTGTAGCAGAAGCAAGAATGAGCCAAAGAGAATAACCTGCTTTGGTTGTAGGGCATTGCCTTTCTAACAAACGTTTTCATATCACAGCCTGTTGGGATACATTCTCACGTAACATCTTTTCCGACCATGATTCTAGTTCCTGGCCGACATCTTTCCTAGACGTGAGTCCGAACCCAGATTTTATATCCTTGGATCTTTGAAAATACTTCTCACCTATCTCCAATACTACATATTCTATATATTATATATTTGTGTGTTTGTGCATCTTATATTATTTTTCTCTGATCTCCAGACCTTACGCTAGAGGGCTGCAAGTCTTAACTCCAGGTATACGCTTTTTTGGTGCTGCGCCTACCTACCATGCTTAGGTCAGAAACTAGACCTGACGATATAGATGTAACTCCCTGGATTGAGAGAGATATGGCGAATCTCATACTAGGTGAAATAAGATGGAGGTCTTGGGATCTTGTTCGCTGAGTCTAACTTTTATAGGGAATTAGTGATATTGCGCATGACCAAAACATACTAATTTATGTAATATGTTGTTCTATCTTCAATGGAAACATTAGTCAAAGAAGAAATTGTAAAGAGCAAACCAAGAAATTCGAATATCAACATTTCTTAAAACACCAAAACACGAATGATGTGAACTGGCAAGGTATAAAGGCCCGAATGTTAGGCAGTCAGATACTGTTGGGGATTCTGCTACTCAAGTTTGGTCAAAGTGCAAATAAGTATTTTCATTCGCCTTTTTCATATTTATACGTAATGGAAGGATGGTAACAATTTGGACGTGACATATTGCTAATTGTAAAAACAAATGGCTGCCACCTGTGTTATTAGGTGCGAAGTAATCACGAGGTATGGAAAATAACTGAATTACTATGTGTAAACAATATTTTTGAAATATACTTCATTCTGTATGCATTTAATTTTAATTTAATATACTGTATTGAGTTTAAGAAGTTGCCATGGAATGCACCACCAAATCTCTTTTTCAATTTTATATTCTGAATATGAAAATGCGTTAGGAAATATAGAATATATACACAGTACAGTAGAAATAGAGCGTTTAGGCGCTGGACCGACAGATCGGGGGGTGCAAAGCCCCTAGAAATGAGAGGCGTAAGCCCCAACAAATCGCAAAAAATAATAAGAAGAAATAAAATATTGAATGTTCATAAGATGAAATGGTGGCAGGTACTTTGTAAAAATTATATACCTACTTGGGAACTGACTTTTCTTCAAGTTATCACTGTTTCTATTTGAAAGGAATTGATAACACTCATGGTCAACATATACTTATCAAAGAAGGTTAAAAGGATAGCAGAGATACGTATCAGTAATCTTCTAACTGCGATTGGCAACACTGCTAATTGTTCACACTGGCAACAAAAAACGACCACACAAATGTTTACATTATAAATATTCTAACTTACATCCCAAAAATCACATCATTCTCCTAAAATACTAATAAAATAAACATAATAATGAAATGAATGAATAAAATAAAGATGGCAATGTTATATTTAAGGTTTGTAAATACTGGTGTAACTAATCGGCTACAACAGTACTAAATATATCGATTTTTTTGAACAACTGATTTTTTATATTAAACGGTCAATCATAAGGTCGGTGTATTTGAGATTTGGAGTCCATGCCGTGGAATATTAACTGGGAAAGTGGAGCTCGCAGCTAACTCCACTCATATATATATATTACTAAAAATTCACTTCAACAAATGAATATTGTGTTAATGATGATAACGAATTAACAAGAAAACAAACTTGTTTTTGGAACAATTTAGTGTACGTGAGAAAGATAATGCATAGCAGCGATAGAAACATGAAAGCTTTGCATTCTACATAATTCAATTATAATCATGAAAATATTTAAAGAGAGTGATTGCGGTAGTAAAATGAAAGCGACTGTAAATAATGATAAATAAATAAAAAAGAAACATGCAATACATCATCAGTAAATAGAGACAAAATGTTTTCTCAAGTATACAAACGCAGTTGTTTCATCTAAAATACTTGTAATTCACTAACCAAGATTTAAAAAATTAATATGAAAATAAAAATAAATAAATAAAAAGAAGTATAATTTAATAAATTAGACAATATTTTTTAAACAATAAGCTTGGCATGAATTGAAAGTAAATTTCCTAATAATCATCCCTAAAATTAAAGAAATAATAATGATCACCAATGGAGTTAATGAAACTTTAAATAAAGTTTTCAAAACGTAAATCCATGTTATCACTACCTCACTTAATTCGTAATCAGATATCCCCCCAAGAATAAAATTTAATTTTTACTAGTTAGCAATGCATGATTCATTATAAAATGGCACAAATCAAGATCTAAAAGCTTTGTTAACTTACCAATAATTTGCCAATTAAATTGGTAATGATTTTCTAAGTAAATAACGTAGACAAATAAAGATAATTGCACGAAATTATTGGTGGAGCGTTTAATAATTTAGTCAAGCCTTAGGCCATTACAGCCATAGTATATAGTGCGCATCATGTCGCGCATGGTTCGAATCTTCAATTAGGAACGAATCATCAAAGAAAAATAATAGTATCTTTTAATCTAAGCAATTAGAGCTGATCTTTCTTTTGCGCAGGTCAACCCAATCTGTCTTCTGGGATTTTATCCGTCGTAGCATGCATATTTTGGTGTCCTGACCTGTTTTGGATTTTCATTCATCGTCAGAGTAAAACTAATCAAGTTCATGTAGAGAGCTGACTTCAACTCAATGTTTCTGTTATGAACTACAGTTGTTGATTGTGAGAGACACATTTATATTATTCTGATGATGGAAGAAAAGCCAAAACCGGTCAAGAACGTCAAAAATATTCATGCTATGACGAATAAAATCCCAGATGTTATCCAGTATTGCGGACCCATCCACATATTATTCAACAATCTATCTTGTTTATATATACTCATTTCATTTCCAACATTTTTTGATTGCTGCTGCAAAATATAACATTGTAATCACATAGCTGGTTTTATAACCTTCCCCAAAGTTGCTTCTACACGGTGTAAAAGTAAAACAAAAATATTATAAATCTTATTTAATACAAGTTGTAAAACGTTTTCGATTAAGACATTAATAATTAATTGATAATATGAATGAAGCAGTGGGGCCATGATTTTATTTACAGTCACATACACACACTCACTCACAACACACACGTTATAACATGTAATATAAATAATTAATTAGATTTAACAATCAGATAGATTAATATGGAAGTGGCTGGCGGATAGCAGGAAATGGACAGTTCAGGATTACCACAACCGTGGGTGGTTTTTGAAAATGTTGTTTTAACTCATCAGGGATTTTGTTTTCTCAACTTTAGTTCTGTTATATTTTTTATTTTATTCTTTTCTTTTGTAATAACTCACAAATAACACAGGGGACACTCACCGAGTAAATTCCAAATTTGAGTAGTAATAGAGGTTGATCACCATCATGTCCACGCAAATCAAAATGAAAATCAAAAACAAACAAAAGATGTTTTAAAAAATGGGGAAAAAGAATTTCATTGTGCATACAAAAAAAAAATTAAATATTGTAAAAAAAATATGTCAGTTTTGTTCAGTTGATTTTCTGATTTTTGAAAAATAAAACAAAAAGAAAAAATGTAAAAATTACATAACGTAAACAAAAGATCAATGTAAACAAAATGGAATAAAATTTCAATGAACATAAAAGCCTCTGATTTCAATGCATACATTGAAAGAAATAATGTTTTTTATAAAATAAGAATAGTAAACATAAATTTAATTTAAACAAAAAATATAATTCTGAAATTCGCATGCAATTATTGATCGTGTGCTGTACATTTGATCGTATGTTTACATAAAATAAGAGTAAAAAAAAGTTCAGATACACTGAAATGAAATGAATTTGGAAAAAAAAAATTATAAGACTTAATCATTTCTAAATAATAATTTTGAAAATAATAATAATTTCAAACTGAAGCTTTCATCACTCTCAAGTTTTTCTTTTTGTAACTTCTGGATTTTTTTTACAAAAATAAAATTATCATCTGTGATGCATACAGAAAAAAGGCTAGTGCTAACTGTGCATAGATTATGAATTTTTTTTTTTTAAAAAAAAAGAAATTTTGTATGAATCTATACTGAAAATCTACATTTAGTGAAACAGTGGTGCCAACGCGAGAATGAAAACAACAAAATAGGAACACACGCAAAGAGAGCTGATCTGCCATCTTTTCTTTCTCTGTGTGTTCATCCGCAAATGAAAGAAAAATAAAAAGAAAAAACCTGTAAAAAATTGTTTATGTTATTTATTTTATATAAATATCAAAAAAAAGAGATATTTATATTATATCAAAAAAAGAGATATGAAAACAACGATCATGCGTATATAAAATTTCGGAAATATAAGAGTTGTATTCAAAACAGGCAGTTTAATTCAAAAATGTATTGTGCATTTATGAATAAGGAAAGCTAGAAATTTGATGATCAAAGTTTGGTTGTGGTGGATTAATCGACTAGTTATTCCAATTTTTTTAACCGATTCTGCACCTACAGCATACTAGTTATTTAGTTTAATGTATGCAAATCAGATTTAATAAACATTATCTAATAAAAATGTCATCACTAATATATCACATTGATTTTTTTATATATTGAGCACTAATACATTAATCAGTTGCCAATGAGTAAACAAACTAGACATTTCACTAGATTATAACAGCAAGAACCTTCTCAGCGCGGAAGTGCAACTAGCGTTCGGCCACTAATCTACCGTGTACTTGTATTTTATTTAAGTAATAGTAACATACTTCTTAATGAGTAGTTCAATAAATCTCACAAAACAGAGTTTAAATTAAGCAAATTGTCTGGATTATTCTGCAAGAGCTTTGTCCTAAACAAGATTTTATGCAGAAGTTCAATGATTTGAGCTAGAGCTAGTACGATATATTAGGTGGCCTATCTCAAGACAATAGATTTCCAAAAGGGATCTAAGTTTGAGAAGAGATATGACGAGGCAAGGCATGGCAGTATAGGTAGCTGGAACATGTGTGAAATGAAAGTCGTTTCATAGATACGGAGCAATGTATAAAATCAAAAAGTGCGAGATTTACAAGAAAGACTCGTTTCATTGAAGTCTGGATGTTTATGTGGAGTATATCTTTACAAAGTGAGTATGAGAAGGTTGGACCACAAAAACTCACCTTCTGAAGACTTCACACTTAACAGTGTCTGTCCATATGGGCTGTGCACTTTACATTCCCAACACAGTGTTGACTGTGTGGAGGGTGACAGTCTAAGGCCATATCCAGGTGACTTAAAATACATTGTGACTCCAGTGGATATCAGTGTTTTGTACATCGGATGTAGTCGTCTTAAAAATGTACACCGTTTAGCTATGAGAAAGGTTATGTGGAACTGATCTAGAATTTGCCTATGGGCAAATTAAGATAGTTCATTTGGTATGTACAATGGTGGCTTGATTAAAGAAAATTCTACGGGGAATATTAACAGAACTTTCTATCATTGCAATTCTCTTGATTCTTCAATCCCAGAATATTTAATTGGCTCCAGTATTACAGAAGGGAATAAAATCGCTCAGGCGGTGGCATGAAGGCCACCGCCTCCACGGCCCTTTAAAATCCATTTTTCCCGAAAAAGTTGCAAGCAAAAGTGTGATGTCTTCATGTGAGTATTCCGGCTTTAAAGAAACCCATTGAAAACGCAACAACTGCTCAAAGAACAGTGAGAATATAATTTCTATAGTTCTTTTTATAAAGGACTCACGGACCACAAAACATGTAGTCTCAAGATCGTAGTATTTTCTATTACCGCAATAGTGAATGTAACTAATGATATGCAAATTCAAAAGGTAGACAGTATTAAATTGTAGATGAAGGCGGGACGCTAGAAATAATTGTTGCACAGCCAGCCGAGCAAATAGAAGACATAAAAGACACCAATCAGTAAACAAAAACTTACACTGCACCATGTATGTACAATTAATGTACTAGTACTCTGTGGTGAAAGAAGTAAACTAGCATGCATATAAAAGAAAAAAATAATCAGACTGCTCTTAAATAACGAGTAGAAAATTCAATTAGATACAGTGTCCGACAATTAAAGAAAATTGAGAAATAATAACACAGCAGAGCTCTTCTGGACGCTTTTTATTTATTTTTTTTTATTTTATATGCTTTGAAATGTGAACAGAGTAAGAGACTTCCTTGATATCAACAATGTAAATATAAATATTAGATTAAAGGTGGATTGACAATCCACACCACTTACCACATAATCTCAACAATTAACTCTGAACTACTACACAAGTTTTTATTTTTTAAAGTTGGAATTAAAACAGATAAATAACAATCAACAAAAATAAAGAAAATAATAATTTTGAATCAGTATAGCTTTGTTTTATATTTATAATTTTATTTTATAAAACAAGAGGCACAGCGCTAAATACAAATATTTCCAAACTAGACTCTTCACTATTTAAAATGAAAATAAATAGACAATAAAACTAGTTTTGTGTGCACTATATTAAGAAAATTACTACATGTTAATTCGGAAAAGAAAAATTTGAAATAAATAAAACTTGAATATCCACTAAAGTAAAACATTAGGCAAACATCAAAGAAATAAAGGTTTTATATGTATGTATATAAATATAAATTCAATGTTAATCAAGTTACCACTGTCTACACACAATGCTTTCATTAAATAAAACAAATAAAACCCAATAACGCTTATATGAAACAGAAATAAAACAAAAGTAAATAATAAAGAAAACAAATAAATAAAAAAATTAAATTAAATCAACTAAGAAGTAAAAATGAAAAATAAATAAATGAAAGAACACTCCATGCTTGCAACTAAAACAGAACGCAAATAATAAAATACAAATAATAAATGAAATTAAGACAGGAGCAAAATATAAAAGGGCCACACAACTTTTAATTAATTTCTTTTACTTTAGTCACAACTACAATGTTTGGAATTTTTTATTTACTTATTTTAAAAAAGATTATACTTTAGAGGTTATATGGATATTTTAGGTTGAATAGAGCAGACAGTAGAGTCTCTAAGGAAGCACCACCAGGGGCGCCACAATACACTATTATACAGAAGTGCCAACTAAAAAAAAAAATATTCAAAAATAAATAAACTTGTTTTTAACCTGATAATGCCTTGATTGGACCAGTCAATTATATTTTAGTTTTTATTTGAATGTTATTGTTAACGTAGTATTGTTTTTACTTTTTTTTTGGTTTAAGATGAAATTTCTAAAGTCAAACAAACATACAAACAAAAATTATAACCAACAAAAATAAACTAAAAAAGTAAAGACTAAAATTGGGGTTGCAATAATAGGAGCAATTAAATTAAAAAACAGAAAAGAAATAAAGAGAAGAATGTCTAAAAGTAAAGGTATTTTACTTGGGCTGGAAGGGAACGGCTCTACACATCGATAGTCAGCGTAACAATCGATTTTATATCATGATTTTTTTTATAAATTTAAAGTTGGGGGCGCGATTTTCTGCCACTTATCTGGAGGAATATTTGAAATGTATAATTATTTTCATTGCACGGCTTTTCTTTCTTTTTTTTTTCTTTTTTTTTTTTGGAAAATTAACTATAAATAAAGAAAATATAATAATAATAAATGATAAGAAATAAAAATATAATGTTAAAAAACTGAAAGAAGCAGAAAATTAAAAGAAAACAAAAATATTTTTCTTCTTAATAGAAACAAAAAAAAAATCCCAAACTAAAAACAAAATATAAAATAAAGTATTAATCAAATCAATTAATGAAAACAAAATAAAAAAAAATAAAAAAAAATAAACGAAAAAACTTGTAAATAATCAAACGTAAATAATTAATTTTTAAGTAAATTGGAGCAAATAATAACTTACCATTCTTTTGTTTAATTATAAGTTTGGCTGGAGCCGAGCGGAAGGACCAGGGCAAGGCAATATAGGGCAAAGAAACAATATAATATAGGGTGAACTGTGCAACAACAAACTGCTCTAATCAAGTCATCTTATCTACATGTTTACTTTCTTCTCTCTCTCAGAGAAATATTACTGAATATTCTATGTATTTTTATTTATTTTTTTAAAAGAATTATTTCGGGATATAGATTTTTGTTTTAAATTTTCTTTACTATATTAAAATATCTGTGTTAAAAAGCTTGTATACATAAATACATATATATATTTACATATACTTAATCTTTGCTTAAGTTACGTCTTCTATTACTGAAATTTTGGAAAAACACAAAGGATTTTCATTTTATTTCTCTTTATTTTTAGAGAATTAACGAGAAAAAATAAAAAGAGAAATCTCAACTAAAATAAAGTAATAAATAATAGAATCAACACTAAAAAAAAATAAACGGTACAGAAAAACAAGAAAAAATAATTGAATATACGATGGCAAAGAAAATATGTAGATTGGCTGCAATGCTGTCTCCAGTCTTCAGCATATTAAGGTTTGCATTTTACAAGTAATTAAGAACAACAAATAAGCTGCAAATATGTTACCTATTCAAGAGCAGAAATTCTGCAGAAGTTTTCTCGTATGGTTATCTTCATCTGTGTTCGTTGAGAGCTTGCTTATTTTTTGATTCCCTTTTTAATTCATTTGATTATGCTGTAAGCCTGTCACTATTAGACACTTTATAAGGTACGATCTACTTTTGCTCTGAATTTTTATTCGGTTATTTAGAATGACGAGGTGGACAGGAGAGCTTATTGGGTGAAAATATTATTAATCGAAACTCGAAGTTAAAATCCAATTTTTGTTCTATTAAGAAAGTAACTTCTGTTCCGGCTTGCTTTGTTATATATTAGCAGATATTTTTATATATGTTTTGATTTTTTGTTGTTAATATAAAGAACTATTTATTGTAACTATTGGAAGGACTTAAATGTAACGTTTACTAGAACAAGCTCAAGCACACAGCAAAAAATTTGAAACCAAAAACTGTCCCGACTTCTCGGTATACCATCTACAATTTTCCTTCATGAATATATTAGATCCCTAAGTAGTAATAATGTAGTTGGAGTAACTATTGAAATCTAGAGGCAAGTCTAAATTACAGCGCGCGATACAAACCTTACATAAAGGATAGATTCTTCAAACAATTTTTCATATAAATGTGTTTTATTTTTTCGGAGATAGATTGTGTTTCCTACTCGTGTTAGATGAGACAATTCAAAATATAGCATCCCTTCTAGGTCTATTTTTTTAACAAAACTCATTATTTCCAGGAAGATTACAGGAGAACATCTCAACCATATCTGAAACGCGGACTTCAAATCTCCTCTGGATGATAAGAGTCTATTGCAGGCGCTACAGCATTTAGATTCCTGCCTCTTCAGATTCCACTGAGTCTACAGTGTCTCTGAGGAAACCTGTTTGCTTGGAACCAATTTTTGCTCAGATAAATGCACGCCTCAGATCTTTTACGGTCGCAGCTGCTGAGCAGAGTCTTAGCCTGACTCTCTCCTGGGAACACTCTACGCAATCCTTAATACCGAATCATTTTTCAACCGGTAACCGTGAGCTCAGTGCTATAAGGTGACTGACTAATGGATAGGTCACACTCTCCCCATTGCGATAATTCTTACCGAGATTAAGCTGGAAAATTCTCCCAAGTGCATAAATTTCCGCATTCAAGATGCTAGGAAATTTCCCAAAGACTCTAACCGGAAAATGGAAGAATAATCAAATGTGTAAAGTCCACGCCGCCACCACAATGTGAAAGACTGGATCTCCGATAAGTTGAGAGAAATAGGGTACGTTTGTCATGAGGAAGTAGACTGCGTCGATACCGATGGGTCAACACGTTATGCTGACTTAGTAGCTTTCCTGAAAAGGAGTAAAGAGGCACTTATTGTTGACCCTACGATAAGGTTTGAGACGAACGACCCAAAGCAGGCGGAGAAAGTTAATCAGGAGAAGAAGGGAATATATGATAAATGTATGCCCTTCCTTAAAGAACAGTTCCGCGAAGAATATGGCGAGCGGAAGTATGCTGTTGTAGGATTGTGGTTTGGAACTCAGGGAAAAATCCCCAAAGAAACTGCTGACTTATTCAGGAAACTGGGCATCCATTCCACTTGCTTCCACAATCTTGCGGAGTTGATTATAATCGACTCTTTGGGCATAGTCCACCATCACATATACGGTGCTTAGCTCTTACCAGCATAATCTCTTACCTGAACTAACGACCAAGACTGTTTTGTCTTATTTTTATTTTACTGTTTTCTTACTGTTTATGTGTTTATATTTATTCAAATTATCTATATTTTGACTTAGACATTTTGTCATAATATTTTTTCACTGACGCTAAATTCGTTATTAATTTTATTGGGTTACATATACTACTTTTTATGTTATTTAATGCTGACAATTTCCTAATGTTAAGTGGAGGATCTGTTGTTACTTTTATATTGTGCCCTCTTTTGAGGTTTAAGTTAATATCTTTGACTGATTATGTACGCTGTGCTCGAGCAAGCCAATATAGTTGGCCAGCACCACTTGTATTGTTTATTTCAATGAAGTGTTTCTTTCCAATTGATGGAATTTGACTGGAACCCCTTGTCGGATCTCATCTTGCGAGACGGAGACACGGAGTATAAAGTTACAACTTCCTACAATTTTTAAGAATTATTTCTTCAGACACATAAACGCATATATAAATAATATTTTATAACAAATTATAAAAAATATTTTTCCCTAGCTGGAGCAATCAAAACATGTATTTCCGATAAAAAGACATTTCTAAAGTTTAACATGACCACAACATCCTTTTGAGTAAGAGAAAGGGAAAACATTAGCGGAAATGCATATAAATCCAATAAAATCGGAACACTAAAGACAGCAGCATTGCTACCAACAGAAATATGAAGAGAAAAACAACACATTAACATAATTATTTGATAAAGAGGAGCAAAGGTAATTGAAAAATAAAATAGAAAAAATTTATCTATAAATACAGAGGGGAAAGTGCTATGTCTATATAAATATATATATATATATAAATGGAATGAATATATAATAAGTAGTAGATATAGAGAAATACACCCAAAAATAGTGAATAATATAATATCGTATAATGCATACTATCGATATATTATAATTACTTAACTCTATAATACTCATTAAGTTAACGCATTTTATTTTGTAGCTATTTAAGAGTTTTAATTATATTTAGATTTAATTTTTTGTTTTAAATGACTAAGGATGGTGAATTAAATTTTAAAAAATTATTACAAAAAATAGAAGTTGACCACATCAAAAATGCTATTTAAAGAAATAAAGAAAATTAACTAAATATAATTCAAATAAAAATACATCAAGCAATTTAATAACATAAGCCTAGTATCAACCAAAAAAATGCCAACAAAATAAAATTGATAAAAATAAAGAAGAAAACGGGAATAAATAATTACGATAAAAAAAAATAAACAATACCAAAATACAGCAACATTCAAAAAAAAAAATTACTAATTTTTTAAAGTAAGGGCAAAACTAAAACAGAACAACGAAAAAATGTCTAACGTATGGAGTGTTTTACATAAAAGTAAATATACAAAATAAAAAGAAAATAAAATAAAATGCTTTTAAAATAAAAACAAAAACTCCGAAAAGAAGAGCAACAGAAATGAAAACACAACTAAAACAAAAATAATGTGTAATAAAGAAACACGCACAATAAAGAGAGCAACTAGGGGGGCAGTCTTTTTACTTACTTTTATGGCTTTTTCTTTAAACATATCAAATTTTTGGCAGGAAGGGCACTCATACTGATTCACAATACTAATTGTTTTTCTGCCAAATAAGCTTTTTGCAGGCAAGGTATTTTTTTATTGAGAGATTTTCATTTGAGGAGAGTAAAGTGACTGGTTGATTGCAAGGTAGTGGGGAAAGAGGAGTCTAGGTGTTTGTTGACTATGGCGGAGGGTCTAGATGCTGTCAACATCATGTTCTAAATATGACTGCATTGTCAACAAGCAAATAAAAAAAATAGTATAGTAACTCTACTACAACACTATGGCCGATGGCATACAGTTCTCAATTTTAACATCTCTTACATAATTTAATCTTGAATTTTTCTGAAATCTCAAGTTTTCTTTCTCTAGGAAATTTAAGATGTAATTTCGTAAATAAAAAAAAATTGTCTTTGTTACTGACTCAGTGAAAATGCTTTATGAATATGTGCAATGTTAAATGTAGTAGGCCTTTTTATTTATATGCATTGGACCAAAGATAGTTCGGCCCGACAGTGTAAATAATTTAGAGAAGAATAACCACAGTCAATTTGTCCCTTTTTCTTACTAATGTCTCGGCCGCTTCTTACACTCACTAAAAGTCCACTTTTTCCAGTTTTTATAAATAGTGATACAATAATCTTAAATAGTGTCCAGTTATATTCTGTAAATGTTTTGGTCGAATGGAGATTATGGTAAGGATAAATATTCCTACTGAACACAATGCACAATGAGGAAAGGTTCTACAAATACGTTTTTTGCTCCTTTCTTTGCTAATACTAGTCCTATGATTTTTTTTTTTTTTAAAGCAAGTGACAAAAATCTTACTAAGAAATAATCTTGCATTTTTGAGTGCACAGAGGGAAACTATCGTTCAGGTTAAAACATCATATTCAAGATCGGCAGTACTCAACTACTTACAGTAGTAAGGTTAATTCTATTGAGGAAGGTTATATTATAGGTGTAACCATAGTAAATTTCGTTTTTGGCCATGCTTGTTTTGTTTAATAACATAAGTTTTATTAAAAACATTAATTTAAATGTGGTCTGTAGATTGTAAGCGTTTCTTGTGCAGAATTTGAATCTACCGCTCTGGAGTGACGTGGATATTTGTAATGAACAAGTATTTCCAAATCACTTTTTAAAAGTAATATAGAAGAAAGACCTAGATTCATATCGACATTACTTAAGAACAGTTTTTACAATTCTCATATTTAAATAATTTTACAAGTTAATTCTTCGGTAAGTATTACACCTATACTTAGCTAGCTTCTTTTATTTTTTTTAATGTAGCCAGTGCATGCAATTAATTGGAAGTACAAGAGAAACAATTGTTCGGTTAACATGCAGTACACCTTGCCACGCAATGTGGTGGTGATGTCCTTATAGGATATATACAGATATTTACATAAATTAATTTTTGTTCTACTAATGATTGTGTTATCCCTTTTGTTAGATATTTTACTAATGATATTTGAATGGCAAGATAAACTAGTTGTTATTATAGGTGACAACTTTTATCAGATCAGTTTAAATTTTAATTATTTGATCCTGGACAACAAGCTAACAACACTTAACGGTTCTTCCAAACTACTAATGAGAAGGTGCTGTATAAAATCATCAGAAATATTTTCTGTGATAGCCTGCATCTTTTGTGGACATCGACCGGTTACGGACGTTCGCCTATCATCGGGATGTCTTCATAAAACAGTGTGATAACACACACTTGCCTAGAGCAAAATCAGAGGGCGAGAGGGTATAAACTGATTTCGCTCTGTGCAAGTAAGTGTTATCATGCTGTTTTATCAAGCGTCGAACGCCCTAAATCGGTTGAAAACAATTTTTTAGTATTTAGGAGACTTCGAAATATTGAAGTACCCATGTAATTCGACACGATTGCATTACTTCCTGTTTATGGCAATAAAATGGGGCGAGAAAACCATCTTTTTATGATAAGTACCTGCTGGACTTCAGTACTGATTCAAATTGGAGCCCAAGAACTTACGACCAATGTCAAAGTTGCAATCACGAGGGTGATTGTGCAGAAGTTTTATTTAAATTTTAAAATAATTTTTGCTTTGTTTTGTTTGGAGCGCATCTTACTGAAGATTATGGGATATGGTCAATAACCTGGTTAGCGGTGTTTTATGAAAAGTCTGCGAAGGCAGTAGTGGGAGGTACTCAGCAGCTCCGCCGAGACATATGCCGAGGGAGACGATTCTATAATGTGTATACTGGAAACGCACTTTTCAACGATCCTGAAAATACTGATGAAATTTAAGGAATCATCAATTTATTGCCTAACTTTTGAATACATATGTTACAATAAAAAATGGCCTTAAAAAGAGAATATCTGAAAATGCATTTTCACTTTGTCAGTACAAAGCATGATAAGTATGTTTAAATAAGAAATAATTTATGGCGCGATCTAGACAGAGAAAGTTAGGAAACTAGACTGAGGATTAGAGGTGGGTAAATAGAAATATTAGGTAAAATAAATATGAAACTAAAATAGTTTAGAGGAACATAATGACAATCTACACTGCAGTGGAGATAGTTTCACAACACATAACATTCTCAGCAACTACAAAAACTTTTATTACACTCCATATAGTTTGGGCAGTTGGTATTTTTTAGCTTTACAATCCAATCTTTAAACGATGTTTAATGCGGGCGAATACAAACTGCTTCACTAAGTAAAGTGCTATGATAACATCAGCGGTACACAAAAAAATGGGGGAACAGAATTACAATATGGCTAACAAAATGGGGTGTCCAGAACAATTGTGAAACAGAAATTCTAAATACTTTGGTATGACTCTGAGAGTTGGCAGTTAAATTGTTTATCAATATGATTCAATATTCCAGTCACGGCTTGCCGCATTACTCTAGAAACGGATTTGAATCGATAGGATTCTGTGAGAGAGTTTGACCACATTAGATATGGCGGGCAGTGACATCTGCATTCTCTGGTGGCGACATACCTCATTAGGCTGACCACAAATGGACAGTTCTTCGACTGATCTTGTCCCGGTCAAGAGCAACGAATGGCAGCGTAAAAAAAAAACCAGTAGCAGAATGCAGCTTAAATATCACATTAGTATCTAATTAATATCCTTTACCACAACTCCATACAAAGAAGGCTACAACAGACTTTCTTGGACAAGAAAAATGATGCTAACATCAGAGTCACTAGCAATAAGTATTACTATAATATAAACTCTGGTATTATTACACGGAGTGTCGGGGCATTGAGCACTCGTGCTCTTTTTGACGACAGACTGTCCCGGTTAGAAATGGTAGTGGCCCCCAATGTTAGCAGCAGTACCACCTTAACTATTACTACGGTGTCACATTGAGAGTGCCTGACCAATGAGGACTAACGAAATTCACAGAATTCCTTACTCAATTCCGTAGATGAATTTCACTAAGTTAGCTCAAAGAAGGCTACTATGTTTACAAAGTCACTACGACTTCATATGGATGGTTTATAACAGCATGTATCCTAGACAGCTGACATCTCATCAGGTAACAATGCTGCCAACTACTACACACGATACCAAAGTATTTTTTAACTATTTCTATCGTAAAAGTTGTTCATGGTTGCCACTTCTAATTCATACAAAACTGAGGATAAAAATAATAAGTAGAAAAGTGAACTAAAAGGAATCAAGATTCTTACAAAATAAAAACAGTTCTTTTTTTTAAAATTGAACTGTGGGGCGTCATTCTAAAATTAGAAACAAAATTTGATTTTTTTCCTTTTCAAATGTGATAAGTAAGGATTGAAAATTTTGGACAGAGTAAGATCAACATATACAGGTAATACAGCTGGTATAGTAGTGTTTCTTTGTTCAATATTTAAAATAATAATTATAATAATAACAATATACAATTATAATATTAAAAGTGAGTGAATAGAGATGCAACCATCTCGGATTCTTACCATCTGTTATATATTGCGAGACACACGTGGCGGACAGACACAACGAGAAGGTAAATTATTGGCCAGTCCCATAAATCCGTTGGCACAGCAGCGATATTCCAGAGAGAAATTTGTTTGTTTTATTCAACAAAATAAAAATAAAAAAAGAAAATTTTGTTTTTCTTGGAGAGGGAATTGGGTTGGAGGGGACTTACAGAAAAACAAAGTTAAATGGACAAATGTAAGAAACAAAATAATAATTTTCAAAATATAAATAAGTGGGTTTGGAGTTTTTGATAATCGATAAAATAACCAAGGGGCAAACAAAAAAATAAATAAGTGGGTTGATGGGGATAGAGAAATAGCGATTAATCGTTAATCGATGATCGTTTCATTGGTTGAATTGCTTTTTTTTTTTAATTAAAAAATAATATAGAGAAATATCTATGTGAATATGGTTGCCGTCTTATTAGTTGTATGCATGACCAGACAGACTTAGTCTGCGGCTCGTACAATAAAACGGCATCCACAGCTCCAACATAATCCACTGTAAGCATTTTTGGTTCAACACAAAATATATAAATAATAAAAATTAAATTACGAAACTGAATTCAAAACTATATTGCAAATATAATAAATGAAAGCCAATCAAAGTAATGAAATAGTAATGTTTAGCTTACAGCAACTTATGTGTTTCATTGCTGCTTCATTGAAATCCAAAAATAAATAATATATTAAAAAACTATATAGTATAAATAAATATTTCTTTTTTTTTTTTTTTTTTTTTTTTTAAGAAAAAATAAGTAAAAAAAGAACTTATCGCAACAAATATTAGAAACTTAATAAAAGAAAAATTTGTAATAGGAAAAGTGTGGCAAAAAAGCAATAGGAAAATCAAGTAGCATTAAAGTATAATAAAGACTAGAGATAGAGAAATTGTAATCATAATGTTAACAATAATGGAATAAGAAATATTTCAACAGAAATATAGAAAGCATACCTTCTTCTAGGGCGTCATCGCCGTCCGACATCAGTTCGTCGTCTGAACAGATGTTCAGCACATTTACCAACATTTCAGTCACTGTTAACAGAAAATGTTTCACCAGTTAGCAATCACTCCATTTCTCTGACTTTTTATAATGACCAAATATAGGTATGTGGGTCGTTTAACGTCCTTTGGGGAATGTCTCAGCTGAATTACATATTAATAATGATATACAATAAAAATTATAACGCATTAATATCTCTGATTTTCAGATACAAAGCGCAGCCATATCACGACTTTGGGGACTAAATGGTAAACTTTCTTTGGACTATTTAACTGTGACGCCTTACTAGTTGAGAATTCTCAGAATGGGAAAGAAGCTCGGTCAAGAGCGCTGGATCTCGCACTCCACATCGGAACCGATATTAATTGAGCTATGAGGGATCCTAATTTATTCGTAAGATTAGATTAGAGAGATGACTGGTTGAGACTAGGAGGCGTTTCTGTTCGGTCCTTACCTTGCTTATTACTACATGAAGATTGCAGTGAATCTACTTTAAAAGTTGAAATCACAGTCAAACAAGCCTTCTCTCTGACACAATACTGAAAATATGATCCCTCTTTCCAGGGCAAAAACTCAGAGTGTGTTCTTTTTTATGCCAGCATTGCTTACAAGAAGGCCTGCTAAAAACCCAGTGACCACTGTTGGCCTTTCTGACAGAAACAGTTTTCTAGTAAAACTTAGGATTAACCTAAACTGTAAACAAGAACCAAAGAGACTCTCTGCTTAGGAAGGAACCAGATTAATCTGGTGGCAGGCCTATTCACGGGGATCTGTAGGTGCAAGAAATACCTGCAGTGGTGGAGATAACTTGGAACCTTTGTGTGAACTATGTCAGGAGGAGCAAGGAACGGCCTCACACCTGCTGATGGATTGCGTTGGGTTTCCAATACCAGGCTTGAGATTTGTTGTACAATTCGTTCATTTAGTTTAGTGTAGTTTGGAGATTCCGCAAAATAAAAAGAAATCTAATCGGATACTTGAATTACTCTATCGGGTAAGACAAGCCGCCTTTTCGTTGCCTTTGTGCTCTGAAAGCACGTGAGCACACTGTCACGACCTAATTATGCCTTCCCACATTCTTCAGGATGGTTAGGCCGTCTCATACCAGTCTTGAATTTACTGACAGAAGCGGCCTGATTTCTAACATTTATAATCATTCTGAGAAAAAGTCCTCCTTCCTGATTTATCACTTAATACCGATAATAAATGAGTCCCTTTTACAGCAATTCCAATACAGTCGGAACAATAGGTTAAGAAGTTATCAACTAGCTATCGTTTCGAATGATTTAGGAGAGTAAGCGTTTAGGCCTTTAGGCTCGGCTACTGGTGGCCCTTTCTGTTAAACAGAGCTCTCCAATTACAGCTCTAAGTAGACTCGTTCGAATGAGGACTCTTTGGTTTTTGCTTCCTCAAAAGACGAAATCACAATGCAGCCAGTCCTCAGTATATGCAACGAAGTTTCCTCTGATTCATGGCAGTAACTTAGCGGTCATCCTCAACTAGGCCTAAGAGAAACAAATCTTACTGAGTGGTCATTGCTCCCGAGAGCATTGACCAGTGGATATTGATCATACACACTATGATGGATGACCTAATCAGGATCACAGTAAGGTTTAGGAAAACAAAAGGCGTACCATCATGGCGGCAACTCATCTACCCCATTTCGTACCCCAATACTGCCTTGGCTACCCTATCTGCTATTGGATGTAGAAGATACACCTTAAAGAAGAGTAACCATTACTTCACTTTTTGTTTACACTTGTAACTTAGCCATCTGAAATATCACTAAATATATAGTCATTTTATTTTTACTTAGACTATTAATAGAGAGGGTTTTATAATATAGTTCTAAGAGTTATTGCTTACATAAGTGTTCTCACAAAAGTTTAATTCGCACATCATGCTATTTGGAAAGAAGTGGGTAACTGGGAGAACACAGCCTGAATACATACGAACCTTTTTCACCAACGAACGGTAGTGACCATGTGAAGACATCCATGAAGTTCGGCAGCCAGTACGGGTGAGGCGAGCAGTTGAACTGTCGGATGTTCATCACGTTGTTCTCGTACTTCAACACCGCCGCCTACATATACACGTTGCAAGGTTTGTCATACAATATTAAATTACTATTTATGGGCATGGTTATCTAATTGAGATAATTAACTATTTACCTTATTGTTATATACATCAAGGTAGTTGGGCGCCGAGAAAATGGTGATTAGTGAAGGAAAACCTGTCGTCTGGCTTTTCCTATACATTCTATATCTGCAATGGTTGCATTAATAAGTTTAGTGCATGTGCATTATGATGATTAATAAAATGTTAATTGCTACACTTATTACTGCAGGTGACTATCACTAGTAATTTGAAGATAGTCATCATCCTAAGTGAAACTCTAAAAGTAAGGATTATTGTGGTTCCGTTCCGCCTCAGACGTCGAATGGGGTTTTTAGGAAACAGACAAATATGACAAATGGTAATTAATTAGTGGATCCCTATTAGTGTGTTGGAAGTATGGAGAGACAATGGCTGCCACACCAATCTACTGTGGCTCTCTTGGAAGTTAGTGTTCGTATATATAATGAAATCGTGGTAGGATGAGCAATGTGTGATGGTGAACTATAAGCTAAACTCAAATAGTTGCAAGTATCAAGTACCTCTGCAAGTCAGATGTGTATTTTATAAGTATTTGGGGTGCCAAAGTGTCACAAGAGGCATGAGATATCACAAGAGACATAATGATTCCATAATCATGAAAAAGATGACAGAATGACATTTTAGACTGTTGCGGTATGTCTATTGAAGAATTAGTATCAAGCTTTGAATAATGAGGCGAAGAGTTTTTGACTGTAGTGATTGGTGGGGACATTTAAGTCCCGATTTAGACCATGTCTTAAGTCCCAATCCTTTACATCCGACAGTGTTCTTTCTACAATATTTGACACCAATGTCCTCCACATGGCATGTGCCCTCATATACGTGATATATATATACACATTTATCACGCCACAAAGTTTCTTTTTGTTCGCAACAGTTTCGGTTTTAATTAAACCATCTTAAGGCACTCTGATCTGTACATCATATTAGATATAACACGATGTAATCATATAAACTATGTGTTAAAAAGTTTCCTGAAACACGTCATTATGACGTCAATAAAACCGAAACCACTTGCGAACAAAAAAAACTTTGTGGTTTGACAAATACCCTATACATCAAAGAATTATTTTACAAAAGCCACAATATCGGTCTACCCAAAGAATGTCTTTGCTTGTTTCAGGTTCAAATCCTTATTCTCACCTCTGAAATCCCTATTTTCCGTGAAAGCCTCCTTCATTTTGTGATCATCGACCAGTTTTGGGCGATCGCCCTTCATCAGGATGTCTTGATAAACAATGTAATAACACTGTTTTACTAATAATAATGTGATATTTACTAATTAACTGATTTTGCTCTGTGCAAGTCTGCAAGTCTATGTTATCATACTGTTTATCAAGACATGACGGGCGAACGCTCAAAACCGGTCGATGACAACAAAATGAAGCAGGCCACCACAGAAAATATCTCTGATACTTTCCAGCTCTGCGGACCCAATACCCCTTTCTTCTTAGTTGTTTTGGTGGTTGGTCCCGCAGAGCTGGAAAGCATGAGAGACATTTTCCGTGATAGCCTGCTTCATTTTGTGGTCACCGAAGATGACCACAAACTGAAGCAGGCTATCACGGAAAATGTCTCTGATCCTTTATTCTTACATCTGGCGTTTTGAGTTGGAAATCTATGTACATTAGCAAACTGTTTATACAAATAATTTCATTATAAAAAATTACATTTACCCTGCATCTTGCGCTTCGTGTGCTCTGATAATCGATAAGAGGTTATTATTTGTTAGGAAATCGCAGCACGCAGCATAACTGCAACAAATTTAAAAGTAATAAGTAAGCTAGATTGTAATCCACTTATAAAACAACAGTTGAGGCAATAAGGTAAATTAGCAGTTATGGCCATTTGTTGGCAAGCATGATCAATATTTCATCATGAATCGCAATGTTCATCGTACAGTATACGAATAACGAACATGCCTTCGTCATTCAGGCCGAACAATGTTTGTTCCATACTTGATTGAGCACGAAGAAAGCATCTGAAGAAGCGGCTATTTCTCTTATCTCATATTTCCATATATTTGAACATAATTTATTTGTAAATAAACAACTGAAACTAATTACCTGTAAAAGTAAGAACACCCTCTCACTGAATTATGACTGAAATGTTCTGCGTTTTTCTCGTTGCCGAAGTCTTCAAGGGGATCAGACCACAACAGATCGCACATAGGTCCGAATGCTGGAGGTTCTTTGAATCGATCCAACTGCAAACAGTATATGAATTTATGAACCAAATAATTTAATAATCCATCAAACCCTACAAATTGCAGCTGGAAAAAAGCTGAATTGTAAACATTTATCATATGATGATGCATGGAGTGTAATATTTCTAACAGTCTAAACAGAAACTTCATAATTCGTAAAAAAGATCACAAATTGTTACAGTTATTTACTTGCTTTTACTGCTTCAAGAACTATTTTCACATCGTCTAAAGTGCCACTTCCTTCTAGTGTTCCCTAGCAATAGTAGCCATTTTTTTTTGCATGCCAAACATCTTTGGCCACTGGTGAAGTTGTTTTCTCGTCTACAGAGACTCCTAACAACGAGAAAATCCAAGGAAAGCTGGGACTCGAACATATCCAGCACTGTTAATGAACTAATCCCGCCCCAAACATTTAAACCACGCCCTCAAAATCTCAAAGATCAGTGTTGCCACATGTTGACAGTTGTTTTTATTTGCGAATAAAATAGAACAATACAAATTAAATACTTGCCTCTTTTTACTTTTTGTGATTCCTGGTCATTCCTATAGATTATAGAACTCTGCTCGATCCGAGAACTCGAAAGAGAAGGTACCATCCTTAATGGAAATGTTTTGATTTTGGACAGAAAATGAGTAACTAAAAATTTTAAATTCAAAGCCCTAGTGGTATGGTTATTCTTTTTTGCACGATGAAAACAGGATGATAAAAGACCGTTATGAGATATCTTACGGAAGAAGACATGTGTATGCTATGATTCCACTTGATTAGTAATGAAGAAATGTTGCCAGATATTTAATGTGCAATGTAGATAAAAAAAAAGATGTTTCTTCATAACTCTTACTTGAGACTCCATCCAAGAATATAATCAAGAATATTTTGGTAGTTACTAGCATTCAATTTCTAAAATGTTTTTAATACTAAGATTTCAAGAAAGCTATGAGAGTTTTGTCTGTTACCGATAAGAGAGAAATTGTGGCAAATATCTAAGAACAAAGACTGGCTAACAGTAGTAATGCTAATTTCTACCAGTGGCCATGCTTTGAGATATTTGGAGAGAGAGAAAGAGAAAGCTTGCTGTAATTAAGGCTCAAAATAACTGTAGGCGCCACTTTTCTCTCCCACAGCACCAGAACGGCCATATTAGTTTACTGAAACCCTCCAATATAATTATATTGTTTGTGTGACCACTGAAACAAATTTTTTTTTTAATGTTTTGTGATTTTAATGACCTAATTTAACTAAAAACTTTGATAGTCGCAGTTTAATGTTGCAGCCGACAGTATTAAATCAAATCTTTAAAAGTGCATATAAGAGGAGCAGTTCTTTTAAATGACAAAAAAGTTAGTCATGCAGCCAGTATAGACAAACAAATTTACTTGCAGACAAGTAAGCAGCCACCTCACGAAGCTCGTCATCTCATTGGCTCCTCAATTCCACCACCCCCCCAAATAGATCTTTTCGCCTACTACCATTTTTCTTCCAGTATATGTTGTGAAACCCCAAATGACTTTTCTTTCTGCAATTCTCATAGCGCTTAATAATCGATTTTCTTCGAACTTGGAATTTGACTGTATTGTAACGTTTTTCCCTCTAAGCTAGCTACTGCAACTAGTTTTAAGTGGGTTCGTATAGATAAAATACTCTAAACTTCAATAAAAAAAACACCAATTTATTGTTATACACAATAAATTACAAAATACAACACTTTATAATAATTACTTCACAGTTTAAACCACAAAAGTTCACTTTGTTCACTTTTTATACACTTCCCACAAATGTACACTTCGTTGGTAACTAGAAAACTCTCTCAACTCTCTGTGGTCCCACTATTTATACCGGTGGAGAAGGGTCTGGAACTTTCTCGATTCTTCTACAAAGAGCTAGTGCGCCGCCAGCCCTTACTCTCCTAGATGGTACCAGTGGCTGCGTTACACTGTTCCCTTCTCAGATCTATTCGTCCCGAACAGAAACATCGCTGGTGACGTAAGGCAGTAACCGGTCCAGATGTACGATCTTCATTTTGGATCTGGGCGTCCGTTGGATTCGGTACATCAGGGTCGTTGAGCTTTGAGATGATTGTGTAAGGTCCTTCCCAATCGTTTTAAAGTATTGGGGACCTTCCCTTCTTCCGTACCGGATTATACAGCCAAACCTTCTCGCCTTCCTGGAAGATCCTTCCGCTGACCCGTAGATCGTATCGTGTTTTCATCCGGTCACTTTCTAACACCATCTTGTCGCGCACCTTTCCATGGATGGTCCTCAATCTGCGGCGAAGCTCTTCTGCTTAGTTGTCCACGTCCGTTTCCTCCTCTTCTGGGCTGCCAAATAAAAGGTCACTGGGTAACCGAAGTTCTCTTCCAAGCACAACGCTCGCTGGTGTGTGGCCCGTGGTCTCGTGGACAGCCGAACGGTACGCCATCATTATTAGAGGTATGTGTTCGTCCCAGTCGTCCTGGCGTTCATTCACCAAAAGCCTTACATGGCTTCCTAGAGTCTTGATAAATCGCTCCACCATGCCGTCAACTGAGGTTGAAGCGGCGTTGTTCTCGTCTTCCTGATGCCAAGAATCTCGCAGCTCGCCTTGAACACCTGTGACTCAAAGTTTCTCCCTTGATCGGAATGTAATTCTAGCGGAATCCCGAAACGGCTGAACTGGTTATTTACTAGAGCTTCGGCAACAGCTGATGCGTCCTGGGTTGGCAAAACATACGCCTCCGTCCACTTGCTAAAGTAGTCCGCCGCAACTAGTATATAGCGATTTCGCCTTTTCGATTTTGGGAAGGGGCCGGCTATATTGATAGCTATTCTTTCGAACGGTGCTCCAACATTGCATTGCCTCATAGGGCCACGGGTCTCCTTCTGGGTCCTTTGCTCGCTACACATTCGTGCATCGCCGGCACCAATCTTCAACATCCTGGTGGTAGCCTACCCAATAGAACCGCTGCTTCAACTTTTCCAATGCCTTCTTTACTCCGAAATGGCCGCCAGTAATGCCTCCGTGCACTTCCGCTAACACTTCTTCCCTCTTCGATGCAGGTAGAATTACCTTGATTCCTTTTGTCTTTGCCATCTGCGCTTTCTCAGATCCGCAGCAATACACCATCTTAAACGGTAAGCGAATCCCATTGCGCGCAGTAGCATTTCACATCCCGACTGCTGGTGCAATGTCTTTCCAGTCCGGTCTTGACCCATCTTCTTTAAACTTGAGCACTGGTCCGATGTCCTCATCTTTAAGTTGTTCTTCCCTAATCACTTCAGGGCTCCATTCTTCTAGTGGTAAGACCGTGGTTCTTTTGCATTGTCCCTGCTCCTTCAGTTCTATCTTGCTACAGTGCTTGCAATCCGTATTGCAAGGCCGTCTTGAATGAGCGTCAGCATTGCCATGGAGTCTTCCCTTCCGGTGAATGATCTTGAATTGGTATTCCTGCAATCTCTCTATCCAGCGAGCTACTTGTCCTTCCGGGTTCTTGAAATTTAAGAGCCAAGTCAATGAAGCATGGTCTGTCCGCAATAGGAAGGGCTGTCCATACAAGTATTTATGGAAATGTTACAGTGTCTTCACGATTGCCAGAACCTCTTTTCTAATGGCACAGTAATTCTTTTCAGCCTTAGAGAAAGTTTTAGAGAAGTTCGCAATGACTCGTTCTTCGCCATCCTGTACCTAGGAAAGTACACCCCCTATTCCAAATGCGCTGATATCTGTGTCTATTATGAATTCGCAACCAGCCCTCGGATATGCCAAGATTGGGGACGTCAATAAGGCTTTCTTGAGTCGATCGAATGCTTCTTGGCATTTAGGTGTCCATTCGAAAGGTTGCTCATTTTCAGTCAACTGATGTAGTGGCCTGGCTATGTCTGCAAATCCGAGGACAAATCTCCTGTAGTAAGTACACAGCCCCAGGAAACTTCTGATTTCACGCTTATCTTTCGGGACTGGCCACGCACTCATGGCTTCAATCTTCTCAGGATCGGTCTTCACTCCTTCCGCGGCAACAATGTGTCCCAGGTATTTCACCTCCTTGCCAAGCAGTTGGCATTTCTTCAGGCTAAGGTTCAAGCCAACGCCGGACAATTTTTCCAAGACCTCTTCTAAATGCCTGAGGTGTTCCTTCAAGGCCTTGCTAAAGATGACAACGTCGTCTAGGTAAATCAGGCAGTTCCGCCAATGTAACCCTCTCAGAGTTGTCTCCATCAGCCTCTCGAAAGTAGCCGAGGCATTGCAGAGTCCGAATGGCATTACTTTGAACTGCCATAGTCCTGTACCTGTAGAAAAAGCTGTCTTCTCGCGATCCTCTGGATGTACCACCACTTGCCAGTACCCGCTCTCTAAGTCCAAAGTCGAGAACTATTTGGCCTGCGCTAAGGTGCCCAGAGTGGCAACGGGTAGCTGTCCTTCTTCGTGATGTCATTGAGCTTGCGGTAGTCAATACAAAATCTTGTCGATTCTTGACCAACACAACGGGAGAAGCCCAAGGGCTGCTGGAGGGTTCGATAACGCCTTGTGTCTTCATGTCGTCTAACATCTGGTCAACTTCCTGTTCTTTGGCCAGGGGAATCCTTCGTGGTGGTTGCTTGATGAGTGGATGATCGCCCGCATTGATTCGGTGCACCGTCTTCGTCCTTCCAAGATCTTTGTCGCTGCAAGAAAACACATGTTGGAACTTCCATAGCAGCTCTTCGGCCGGTTTCCTGTCCTCAGGTTTCAAATCGGCAACTGCACTTTTTATAAACTGTTCACATTACTCTGGATTTTGGTGCAGGTTGCCTCTCAGCTAGATCTGCGCTGACAGTCTCAGAACCGGTTATCATCTTGACCTCTTCACACCTGCCTATGATCGTTCCCTTCTTCAGCTTTTGGACGAAATCCTTAATGTTCAAAAGTCTAGCCGGTATTTTATTAGTTTTAGCTGAGATAAGCGTCCGTCCTACGAGAATGCCGTTGTCGAGTTGCGGAGCCGGTTCTAATACTCCCAGTAAACCTCCTGGTTTTTTTCTCCAATGCGACGGCAGCTATGGCTTCACTCCGTGGCGGTAGGATAAGGTCTTCCGAAAGCATCACTTGCCTTACCACTCCATCATCTTCTTTACACATCTTTAGAACGTCTCCTCGTTCCCTATTCGCATAGATCTCTCATCAAAATTCAGGACGACTTTATGGGCCTTCATAAAATCCATCCCCAGTATGACCGGATCCTCAATATCTGCCACAAAAACATGATAGGGCATCTTTTACTACCCACCTCGACGGTGACCTGGGTTTCCCCCCACAACATCCATGCTCTCCCCATTGGCCGTCACTATTAGATAACCTCTCGAAGGAGTTCTTAAATTCCACTTCGGTAGGAAACCTTTCCTGACGATAGTGTGGGTGGCTCCGGTGTCTAGGACCATCTGGCCAGGCTTTACCGTAACCTTTCCTTACAGTAATAGGCCATTGTCGTCGCATTTCGGCCATGAAACCTTTAAATGTACTGGGGCATAAGAGAGACGAGCCGGCTTCCGCCCCTTAAAGCCGGCTACTTGTAGTTTTCCTGATTATCTTCACCCTTTTGCTGTTTCTTGCATGGAGGGCATTTGCACTCTCTGTTGAAATGTCCAAATTCCTGGCAGTTAAAACATTATAGACTGTTTAGTATTTGCGTTGGAGGGCACCAGTTCCCGAACCAGACACTCCACAAACCGCTCCACAATGTCTTCAATTTTCCCCTTCACTTTACTAGCACTTGGAGCCGAGGATGGCTTCACATAAGTCTGCCTTACTCGAACTGGTTCCTTCTGGATGTTTTTTTTTTACAGCCTCAAATTCTAAAGCTCTTGCCAGCGCCTCCCCGATCGTCCTTGATCTGGCCAACTTGATAGCCTGTTTTAATTCGGGGTCCTTCAGGCGTCGGCGAAGGCATCCGCAGCAAATCCCTCCAAAAGATTGTCATCCAGGCCGGGGAACGCCATTCTCACCAAGCGGGAGATGTCGGCACTAAATTGTTGGAGTGTTTTCTCCCGGGTGTTGGCGCCGTGTTTTGAACTGCGTCCTGTACAGCTCCTGCATATGCTTGTCGCCGAACCTCCTCTCCATGTGTTCGCTCAAATGGGCAAAATCTCCTCGGTGATTCTCCGGAATGCTCTGGAGGATGTCCAGAGCTTCGCCCCGCAGCGAGATAATCAGTGATGTTGCTTTCTCTTTTTCGCTCCATCCATTTGCGGAAGCGGCAGCATTAAATTGTAGCAAATAGTTTGCCCACGATGATGCTCCGTGTAGACTGGCGGCTTGATTTGCGCAAGAGCTCTGAACGCCACTCGGGGGCCTTCATTTTCCTGTATGTCTGCCGTTGGAGTGGCTCCAACTCCAACCTTGGGCAAGCCAATCTCCGTGCTCTCCAATCGGCGTCTTACAACATGCTGCTCTACCTCGCCTATCTTCCTCTCCATTTCGGATTTACTCCTCTTGGACCTGGTCTATTTCTTCTTGGACCTTATTTATCTCCCTTTTTAATTTTCTGCTCTCATTTCATCCTGACCCCCCTCTATTTTGTATTTTATTTCATCCTGGTCCCTCTTTATTTCGTTCATTTCATCCCGGCTCTTCCTTATTTCGTCTTTCATTTCAGCTTTCATTTGTTTCATTTCGTCCTGCCCCCTTTTCGCTTCCTCTCGGCTCTTCCTCATTTCGTCTTTCATTTCTTTCATTTCGTCCTGGCCCCTTTCTATTTTGTCTTTCATTTCATCCTCGCCTCTTTTCATTTCCTTCAAAAATGTCATTTCCTCCATTTTCCGCATTTGACTTTTGGTACTTATGGGCATACAACAAAACTGATACTAAACTGTTACCAGTTTTGAGATTTTATCCAACTTCTGACACCAAATGGAATGTTTTTCCCTCTAAACTAGCTACTGCAACTAGTTTTAAGTGGGTTCGTATAGATAAAATACTCTAAACTTCAATGAAAAAAACAATTTATTGTTATACACAATAAATTACAAAATACAACACTTTATAATAATTAATAATAATAATAATAATAATAATAATAATAATAATAATAATAATAATGTATATTTGAAATAAAAAAATCGTTTTACAATAATACAATAATACAAAAAAACAAAATATACTTGTATTCCGTCTGTCAAGTCTGCTTATCAAGTGTTACTATATAATAATCAAATATTAAATGATTACACAAATAAGGAGAAACAAAGAACAGGTATAAGGATTTAAAAGAAAATACAATAACTCTTGGAAATAAGAATAAGTAAACAAAGTCTTCTAATTAGTAATAAAGTTGAGTCTGTGGATGTGTTAGTAAGTGGCAGTCACCTTCAATTTCGTCTCTCATTTTAAGTGAAATTTGTGAGGTAAAAAATTAGTCTTTTACCACGAATTTTTGCAAGTAAAAAGTTTTTTATATGAGTGATAATTAGTGTGAATTTTACGGAAATCGTACGAGTAGCTATTGTAAATTAATTAAAATTTTTGTTAAAAACTAATTGGTTGTTGGAACAGTGAATTGAAGAAAGCGAAGTGGGGACTGTTTGGCCACGCCTCCTTTTTGGGTTCATTTCATATCTACCTTCTGTATAAACTGCAGGCAATAAATTTTAAAAAACTTATGAATAAAAAAATTAATCAATTTTACACGCCCATGGCACCAAATAAACGTTTGCCACTTTATAATAATTACTTCACAGTTTAAACCACAAAAGTTCACTTTGTTCACTTTTTATACACTTTCCACAAACGTACACTTCGTTTGTAACTAGAAAACTCTCTGAACTCTCTGTGGTCCCACTATTTATACCGGTGGAGAAGGGTCTAGAACTTCCTCGATTCTTCTACAAAAAGCTAGAGTGCGCCGCTAACGCTTCCTAACGGCCACTAGGAGAACTTGAGGTGCCTGCTTACTCTCCTAGATGGTACAAGTGGCTGCGTTACACTATGTTTAATTGCCGCCTTCAATATTTTATAGATGGAAGAACCAACACTCAAATAAAGTGACACTTTTGAGAGAAGTGGACGTTGCAGCTCACTGAGAACCCTCACATACAATCAAATTTTAAGGAAAATAGTTTCAAACAACAATGATAGGTTCATATTTAGGTTGTAAGTATGCTAATTTAAACAAAACTCCGTGGTGTGTTCATCAAGCAAAACGTGGGAAACTAAACAAAAGAAAATTCAGCAAAAAAATACTTGCGGCAAACCTTAACTTACAACTACAATTATATTGGTACCTTTTTATATCGCTCAAATTGGATAATTTATCAACGAACTTGAGGTAAAAAAAACTATTTTAGATGCCAAATTTCTATATCTACTCCTTATCAGTATTCATTGAAAGGAATATAAAATTTGGTAAGATTCACTGGTTGTTAACACGGCACCTATAGTGGCAACACCGCTCGTACGCTATGTGGATGCCGGCCAAACTACGGTTAAAGACAAGTGAATTAAAATAATAAAGAGATTAATTAAATAAAATGTAGTATTTATTTGTATAAATAAATAAATAATTCAACGCAAGCCGAAACAGAAAGGGAGAAAGAGCAGAAAACACCACCACGGAGTAGTGGCGGTAAAAAACTAATTAAATGGTGAGTCTGGTGGCTTGGAGGAGGACTTGGTCTGAGATCTGCTGCCCACACTGCCGAGGATGCAGATGAGGAATAAGGGCTTTATTTAGCCTACAGCCCCACACCGCTAGCCAACTATGTGCGTCTTCACTTCTACCGGGAAGGAAATGAGAAAATCAAAGGTGGAGCAAGAGCGGAAGGTTTATGAGGTGCTGGTTATGGATATTTTATCAAGTGTTGGAAAATGAGCGGTAGCGAATTATTTGAATGAGCGAAAATTCTATAAAGTAGGGATGGTGGGAGGGATGGAGGCTGAGAAAGAGAGAGAGAGATATCTGCTACCCAGACATTGAATGTGTTATCAATAAACTACGTCATCCCAGGTCTCTACTGTGTGTCAACTTGAAATGTAAGGACATCATAGTTTTTGGAATGGCAGCCATCTCTGTTTATCTATCACTTGTCTTTGGTGCGCATCTCTTCCGGTTAACAGAAGAATATGATCCCCTCCCCATATGTGTTGCCGGTAAAATTAATAGTTCAGGCAGGAATAATGAATGGTGAAGAAACAAACTTCTGTATGAGCGGTTGTGGCGGAAATAATATACGGAGATTATAGTGGCCGAACGAAAAACGGTGCTGGTAACGTTGGTTTGTAGAGTTCTCCTTGCTTGTCCTAACGATCGTTTAGGTCGTTTATCGGAGAATTGTCTAACCATAAAAGGGCTTTTTGAGAATTGAGTGATGCCACTTGATTACTTCTTGATATTAGAGTTATGATGTAGACTCCTCGATAACTGATTGTGGGTTATTGAATACCGCTAGAAGACTGTTTCTCTGATCTCTTTATTGCTGGCTGAATGTTGGTTTTAGTCCAATTTTGGACAGTTAATTTTAGACTGACATAAGCTCTGAAAATGCAGAGCATTTATACGATTTTATGTAAGCTCGAGTGGGTATAATTGTAAGTGGGAGCTCGGTGTTTGAAGGACCTGGTTCAAAATACAAGCAAATTAGTAGAGAGATGCAGCAAGAATATACTCTTAATAGTTTAGATTATCTTGAACAATAGACAAGTTGTGCGATTCATTTAATATTCAATATTTAAACTGTAACCCTCTGTCTCTTGACTGACTGAATGCCTCGAGTATTAAGTTCACAAAGCGTTGAAATATAGGCGGTAGTATCAAGAAGTGTGGAGATTTGAAATATTTTTGGGGGGGGGATTTGGAAGATTTGGTGACTACAGACTTCCCTCTACAGAGCTACTCTTCAGTATGACATATGGTTATGGCTAACTTATATAACACAAGAAACTTTAAACAAATACCATGTGTCAAGAAAAATTGGTCAACCGGAAGTGTGAAGTTTCAGATTTGGGTTTTCAGTTTTCTATGATTTCCTCGAAAGTAGCGCCAAACATTTGCCCAAAACTGTAGACAAGTGGTGTCAGTACAAGATGGTGTGAGTCTTCCAAGATTTGGTTTTTCTTCTTAGCCTCCCAGTGAAGGGCAAGTTCGCAGTTTTTCCGCAAAATCCTACGAGGGGCCACTAACACATCTAGGAGGGCCAAGTCCCCCAGGTATTTTTCTACATCACTTAATGTAAACTCTAATTTTGTGTGTGTGTGTGTGTGTGTGTGTGTGTGTGTGTGTATGTGTATTACTCTACTACCAAAGAGCACACATTATAACTAACATGAAGCCTTTGTGTACCCTGGTCAGTGAATGTCAGTATGTCAGTGTTGTGCCTGTTTTCAGGTTGTAATATCCATATGAACCAATGTTGCCCAGTCTCTTGAATGAGGAATAAAATCCTTTTTGTAGAATTCATGTTTTGCGATGATTTATCTTTTTATTAAGTTAAAAATAAATAGAAATAATGGCGACAAAGGAGACATGAGCAATGAGGCAGGCGGCCGGCCGTGGTCGGGTCGAACGCCGAGGGTCGAGTGACAAGGCGTTGCCCCAGCTGGGACTCCTCGGCTCTCTATTGATCCGCCGCACTCGACCACCGCGCATACACCGGTTCAACACACACCTCCTGCTTTCCCTATTTCTTTTTAAATAATTGTATACATCTACATTATCTCTGTTAAAATAACACAAACAGCTGATTATAGAAATACAAAACTAATCAGCTGTTGTCACTGCCTCCATGATTTGTTTACTTTTAATAACCTGTTATTATTACTGAAATATATCTTCATAAATCGAAACGTTTGTCTACTTTGACATTTGTAATAATTTTTTTGTGCTAATTTGTGTTTTTTATTAGTTTAAGCCCCTTCTTTCGACTTTCTTTTACCGCTGGTATTGCAATCATGTCAGTTTTTCAAAATCGAGTTTAGCAGAAATAATATTTTGAGAACCCGAGTAAGAAAAAAATGTGTTATTTATAACCAAAATACCTCAAAAAGTAAAAACTGCGGGAAGGTATTTTGTCAACCGGAAATGCAACTTCACGATTTTTTACTTTCTGTTACTCTGGCATTGCGATCTTACCAAATTTTCGAAATTGAGTTTTTATCAGAAATACATGTTTTGAGCTCCCCTGTATACGAAAAAAAAGGTTTTTAGCAAAGTGTGTGTGTGTGTGTGTGTGTGTGTGTGTGTGTGTGTGTGTGTAGAGAGAGAGAGAACAAAATAACTCAAAAACGAAAAATCGCAGGAAGCTCAAACTTGATATTCCGTCTAGGTATATCCCGGCATCAGACACGAAGTTTTCGAGCGATATCCATTAACCGGAAGTGCGAATTTGTTTTGATTTTCTCGAAAACAGCTACAACCATTTTCATTAAACTTCGTACACTATCTTCACACATAAATACCTGTTACTTTTATTTGAAATATTTTCCCGGGAAAGATTGATTTTTTGGAGTGGGTTTTGTGTGAGTATGGGGGGGGTTTGCGGCAACGTTGAGCTTTTCTTTAAAAAGGAACACCAGTGCAATACATCATTCTACTATGTATATAATATTAAATTACTGTAGGTTGCAATTTCAAATTTGAAGGAAAATCGGTTAACCGGAAATGGGACATTACAGAATAGATTTCTGAGTTTTTTTAAAGAATTTTGTCGTAAACGAGTGTAATGATCTCTTTAAACTTGGACTGGCTAACTGCACCGGATATTAACGTATCATTTTTATTTAAAAAAGTAAAAATTGCTTATGAAGGGATTTTCTACGGTATCTGTGATGTACTTTTCAAATGATAAATTTGAGTTTTATGCAATGTTTTGGTGCTATCTTATGGATTACAGTGTAAACCCACACAATTTGTAGTGGCCATCTTGTCTAGACAACCTCTACATTTATGTTTGGGCCATCTGAATAAACAATTTCATAGTTTAACGGAAATCTTCAATTTTATAATTGCATGAATGCAGTAAGAGAAAGACGTGAGAGCAGATTTTACTTTCACTTACTTTAACTAGTATACGTGATATTGCACTGTCAAACTTTCGAAATTGCGTATTACTAGTAAAATGGGTATATGTATGTGTATGTAAAGAACAGAATGTGTCGGAACCAACAATTATTAGGAGCTCACACTTCCTAACCGACACGAAGAATTCGGGCAAAACCTGTCAACCAGAATGTGACTTAACTGAATGGTTTTTTCTCGCTATTTTCTTGAAAACGACCTCCAATGCCTTCCTTAAACTTTGCATACTAACTACACAAAAAAAATAACGTAAAGTTCCGAAGAAAATTTGTAATAAATTAAGAGAGAAAATGGTGCCAGTGTTTCAATGCCAGATTTTCTTCTAACTCTAGTGATCGAGTGTAGTGAACAGTGTGTGTGGTGAGAAACACTCTCCCTCACTGCAGTGCACACAGATTTATTTAACACATTTTCTTTAAACTTATAGTTTGTTACTAAATGTTTGTCTTCGTCTTCAATTTTATATCAATGGGAGCTATTT
Organism: Triatoma infestans; assembly: GCA_011037195.1. Classification (NCBI taxonomy): domain Eukaryota; kingdom Metazoa; phylum Arthropoda; class Insecta; order Hemiptera; family Reduviidae; genus Triatoma; species Triatoma infestans. Next base: position 71,763 of record JAAEAF010014904.1, read on the forward strand.
TTTATAAAATAGCTTTTTTGGGGAAAGCACCCCCCCCCATATTTCTTTAAATGAATTTCCAAGAAAAAGTTCCAAACAGAAGTGATCTTTATATTCAGGTGTATCTAATTGTTGGCTTATCGACCAGGTAGTTTCCAAAAAAACATCAAATAATTTTTAAGTGTTTTTTATTTGAAACCCGACGTTTCGGCAAACATTGTTTGCCTTCTTCGAGGGCTCTGTTAAAGCAAGAGAAGTTTGGAAATCTTGGTGCAACATCTTCGATTTTGCTTCGAAATTTGGTTAATCGAAAAGATGTTGTAACAAGATTTCCAAATTTCTCTTACTCTGAGAGAGCCCCTGAAGAAGGTAAACAATGTTTGCCGAAACGTCAGGTTTCAAATAAAAAACACTTTAAAATTATTTGGTGTTTTTTTGGAAACTACCAAGTCGATAAGCCAACAATTAGATACACCTGATCACTTCTAACGACCAACAATTGCTACAATTTGATCTTTATATTCCCATAATGTACCAAATTTAATGAAATTCGACGGTGTTTTATGGATATAATCGCGAAAACTGGAAAAACTGTTCAATAAAAACGCACCTACGGGCTACTTAGCACCTGCGGGCTATTTAGCACCTACAGGCTACTCATTTTCTTGAATCACGAAATATATGCAACATATTTAATTCTATTTAGATGACACAATCACATAATAAATTGAAATAGCACTTTAGAGGAAAACACAACCCCACCGCTCCCCCAAAAGCCCCCATAAATGACTTTAAAAGGAGAAATGTTTTTGAAATAAAAGTTGTAGCTGTTTATATGTGTAGTTGTAGCTCGTTATACATAATTTAAAGAAAATCGTTGGATCCGTTTCAGAAAAAAATTCAGGAAGCTGAAAAATACTTTTCAGTAAAAACGCACTTCGGGTCTTCAGATTTTCTTCAAACTCGGAATTTCGAAAACATATCTAATTCTAATTAATATTATTTGGATGATAGAATTGTGTAATAGACTGAAACAGCACTTTAGAGAAAAAAACCCCTCCTTCAAAAGGATTTTTCCTGAGGAATGTTTCAAATAAAAATTGTAGCTCTTTGTATAGTAGTTGATATAAGTTTAAAGAAAAATAGTTGGAGCCGCTTTCGAGAAAAATCACAAAAATCTGAAAAAACATTTAGTAAAGTGGTACTTCCGGTTGATGGATTTTTCCCGAAACCTTCGTGTCCGATGCGGTGGTAGTGCCTAAATGGAATAACAAGTTTGAGCTTCCTACGATTTTCCGTTTTTGAGATATTCTGTTCACACAGATACAGACCATTTTCTGAAAACCACTGTTTTGGACTCAAAACGTGTATTTCTGGTGAAAACTCAATTTCCGAAAATCTGACACGCAAGAGAAAGTAAAAAAATAAAAAAATAAAAATGTGGTTGAGAAAATTTGGTAACTAGAAAGATGAGAGACAACAAGAAAACAACCTTGACTTTGTTTTTCACTGAAAATATTGAAGACGGTGTTGGACAAAGGAAACAGGGCCACCTCCCCCCGGGCTAAATGTTGAAGCAAATAACTGGAAAGTCTGTTACATTCTTCCGGTTGGATAATCAAGAGTTCTCACATATCAAGGAGAGCAGCTGTTCTGGCCCGTTATTTATTTCTTAAATACATAGTTCCATTCAAATGTGGATTACTCCTTATTTTTGTCTTCATATGAAAGGTAGCTTTGGAATGCAATACTCTATAGAAATTTGTGCGATCTTGGCAGAATTCTGAAAGTAAGTTTTCCCCGGAAAGACAGAATTCAACGCTCATGTGGGTAAGAAAAATCTGACATGAAACACTCGCACCATTTTCAGATCAGGATTAAACACTCATTATAATAATAATCATTTATTTCAAAATATTATATATACATATATACAGTTTTTACATGGAGTTTCAGTTTATACTATAACCTCCTAATTATTTACATTATTAAGAATACAGAGTTAGACAAACGAAACAGTTATATTAAGGGGGAAAAAATGGCAAAAACCCCAAGCAATACAAACTCACTTTATGTGAGCATGTTTCTCACCCTGCGATGCCTGTACTCAACTCTAAAGTCATAGTCCCCTATGTTCCTACAAAGCGAGTTATTACTGAGACTAGTAAAGGTAAAAAACTTTTCAGTTGCGAGGAAAATGCATACGTCAATTTTGTCCACTTTGCAATACACGTGCAAATCATTAATTCTAGTGTACCGTGGCGAGTTCGTTGCTAGCCTTAAAAACTTGTTCTGGATTATCTGCAGGCCATCGATATTAGTTCTGCAGGTAATACTCCAGGAGGGGCATGCATACAGTAGCATGGGTTTGGCAACTTTATATAGCAACAGCTTGTTACTAGGGGCCAGTTTAGACTCTCTGCAAAGTAGCGGAAATAGTGTTCGGATCGCCGCCTTGCCTTTGTTAATACGTTCTCTTACGTGAGGTGTAAAGGTAAGTTTACGGTCAAGAGTGACTCCTAGATAGCGAACGGTGTTAGACCAAGGCACTGCCTGCCCTTGGAAGTGTACTTCTTTCCAAAGTACGGGCCTGCGTTTGGAAAATAAGATAGCTTCGGTTTTGCTGCTATTGATTTTAATTTTCCACCTATCACAATATCTGCTGATGACAATCTGGACGCGATTGTGTCAATTCTCCATGAGGAAGCATACAGAGCAACGTCGTCAGCATATAAGGCCAAGCTAACGTTTTTAGGGCTAGGCAGCGTGTTAAAATATATAAGAAAGAGCACCGGGCCGATGATTGAACCCTGAGGAACTCCGGCAGCCATTTTGTGAGCTTCAGAGAGGGTAGAGTTTATGTTGACACGAAATTTTCTGTTTTCCAAGTAAGAATGAACAATTTTGGTGATGTAGGGAGGGAAGTTATAACTGATCAGTCTACAGAGTAGACCATCGTGCCACACTGTATCAAAAGCCTTCTGAATATCCATCAGCACCAAACCTGTGTGTTTCCGGTGGTGGAAAGCAGCAGTTATGTCGTCTACTAGCCTAGCTATCTGGGCAGTTGTGGACAGACCAGACCTAAAGCCAAACTGCTCCTCTCTGATGATACCGTTACTTTCTAAATGGTTATTAATTCTTGTTAATAGGATTCTTTCAAAAATTTTGCTGATGGAACTCAGAAGACTTATGGGCCTGTAATTGTTAGGGTTACTAGAAGACTTTGAAGGTTTTAAAATAAGGATAATTTTTGACGTTTTCCAAGGAGTCGGGAAGTGACCAAGAGTGAGTGATTTGTTAAGTAGGTTGGTTAAGAATACAAGGGCTTTTCGGGGAAGGTGTTTTAAAAACAGGTTATGTATATTATCGAGGCCTGGGGACTTTTTATTCTTTCTAGACTTTATAATTTGGGAAATTTCTTTAGGACTTGTTAGTTTACAGTCAGCAGGCTGGTAAGAACAGTTTTTGAGAAAATGTTTAATTTCAGCTGCTACTTTTTTACAATGAGTAGGGGCACCCACATCGGCATTTTGCAAATGTACCTGTTCCAAATACTCAGCCATGAGATTTGCTTTATCGTTATCAGAGCAAGCTTCAGTACCGTTATATAAGATTGGAGAATGGTAGTCCGTATTTTTAAGGTAGGTTTTAAAATATCTGACGACCTTCCAGTAGGAAGGGTTGTTAGGGTCTAGTGCAGAAATGTAAGAATGCCACCTGCTGTTCTTCCAAACCTGAACCTGCTTCTTGACAATGTCCTGTAGACGGTTCAGTAAAGATTTGAGGGGGCGTGTTCTGTATCTTTGAAAGAGGTGTCTGATTTTGTTTTTAAAATTAATCAACAATTTAATATTATCAGGGAGGTTGAAGAGATAACCAGCTGGACGCCTAGGAACCGATTCGGCGGCAGCAAATTCGATTAGGTTAGTTAAGGTTACACATGATTCATCTATAGAAAAATGATCGGTCGGTTGAGTGTGAAGATTTAGGTGCTCATTTATTAGGGTTTTGAACTTACTCCAATTTGCATGTTTGAAGTCGAAGATCATTAGAGGGGGTTGTACAATTGGGGTAAGAAACAGTTGGAAGGAGACAGGGTTATGATTACTTGAAAGGACAGGGTGACTTACAGGAGTTGTGAAATTCCTTACATTTTTAATCAAAGCTATGTCAAGAGTACTCGGCTGATGATGAGAAGGAGGGAAATATGCAGGGAAATGAGGAGTATTCAGGGCAAAACCATGGTCCAGTGATAATTCAAGCAACTGTTCGCCTGCTGAATTATTAGTAGTGCAATTCCAAGCAATGTGTCTTGCATTAAAGTCTCCCAGCAAGATAACACGTCTATGCAATGAGAATAGCTGTAATATGTCGTTATCATACCATCTTTTATTAGGGGCTCTATAACAGGAGATAATGAGCACAGACATGGAGGCGAAAAACACTTCTAGACCAACTGCCTCGAAAGAAGTAAGACTGGGCAATGAGACCAGAGGTGTTTGATGTTACGTTTAACAGCGATAGCCACACCACCTCCCCTTGAGTTGCGGTCTCTTCTGTATAGAACGTAACCGTTTAATTTTACTCTATGTATTGAGGCAAGTTTGGTCTCAGACAGGGCACAGCAATCTATATCCATGTCCGATAAGACCTGAACTAGTTCATTGGGTTTATCTTTAAGTGAGTTAGCATTCCATTGGAGAAGCCTAAATGTGTTAGCACGACAAGCTGTCATTCTGACAATGAGAAAATTGCTTCTGCAATAAGTGCCAATTTAGAAATAAGGTCAGGGGCAGTCTTAATTTTAACAATAAGCGATTTAATTTTTGTAAGTAGACGCCTAAAATTGAACATTTCTTTAAAAGCGTTAAACAAAGAAAAAAGAGATGTTTCTTCATTAGCTGGTGTTTGCTGTTGCTCCCTGCGTGGGTGGACTCCCCACACTGAAGAAAGGGCTTCTTGGTTGGTAGTATTTCTTCTGTTGAGAACAGGAAATTGTGCGTGATCCGCTAATATAGGTGGGTCTGGTTTAAGCCTTGGGTTTATTCGGTACTTTTTACCGAAGCAATAATCGGCAATAACTCAGCAGCAGCAATAACCGGGCACTGATTGTCCGAAGATCTGTGTGCACCTCCACAATTCGCACATTTTGCAGAGTTGACAATATTTTTCTGAGGACACTCTTCAGAGCCGTGGTTCTTAGCACAATGCTCACATTTTGGAGTTTTGTGACAATGCACAGCCAAATGGCCTATTCCTTGACATCTGAAACATCTAATAACGATGTTTTTACTCTTATATTTCTGCCACTGGACACGGCAGTAGGCTATTGCCTTAACATTAAGAATATCTTTGATGGGTGTGCCCTTGCCAAAGGAAATAGCAAAAACTGGCAATCTACTAGAATGTTCATCCTCTCTTTTATAAAATTGATCAACTTTAACTACAGACAACCCATGACTGACCAGATCTTCCTTTACTTCCTCAGGGGTTATAGCAGAGGGTAGATATACAACCATTTTTGGACCTAGTTCAGATCTAGGTGTATATGAATGAAATTCAATGCCAGCTTTCGAGATGTAGTCTTTGAAGAAGTTGTAATCCTGCAAATTTTGTGTGTAAACAATTACTGTATTTTTCTTGTGCTTAAATTCAATGTGTCCAGTAAGTTTCGCCTTGATCAATTTCACAGAATGTGAATGGTGTTTGAATTGAGAATACATGACGATAGGTGGCATGTCAAATTTCACTTTAGGTGACGAGTTGGATTTAGTTAAGTTCTTACTAGTAGAAGGGATTACGGGAGTTTCGTCAAAATCATTTTCATCTACAGACAATATTTGAAACTTATTAGAAGTTGTTATCTCCTGATTAGGACTAGTAATAACTTTTCGTTGTGGTGGTTGATTCCGCAGAGCTGGAAAGCATCAGAGACATTTTCCGTGGTATCCTGCTTCGTTTTGTGATCATCGACCGGTTTCGGGCGTTCGCCCATCTTCAGGATGCGTTTTTCAGACAGTGTGCCAACACAGACTCGTACAGAGACTTAGTTTCACACTAACTGAGAAGTGTGTAACTGAGATGACCACAAAACGAAGCAGGCTACCACGGAAAATGTCTCTAATAACTTTTCTTTTAATTCCAGTGTATGGTATTTTCGTGAAGCTAACTTCTTGAGGTGACTGAGTTTTTACGCCATCCATAGCTTAATGTACAGAGTCAGTACACTGCGGCACTGATCGGCCAGTACTAAGTGTCAGTACTGCTGGGCTAGGGTTAGTACATGTAGTTAGAGTAGTGGGGACAGTTCTCCCACCACTAGTTACATACAGATCACCGTCACCAACACTAAGCTCACCTGTGTGACTCGTCAACTTGTTTAGTGTTTGTTGTGGTGGTTGGTTCCGCAGAGCTGGAAAGCATCAGAGACATTTTCCGTGGTAGCCTGCTTCGTTTTGTGGTCATCGACCGGTTTCGGGCGTTCGCCCATCTTCAGGATGCGTTCTTCAGACAGTGTGCCAACACAGACTCGTACAGAGACTTAGTTTCACACTAACTGCGGTGTTTTTTAAATACTATTTATTTATTTAAAAAACACCTCAGTTAGTGTGAAACTAAGTCTCTGTACGAGTCTGTGTTGGCACACTGTCTGAAGAACGCATCCTGAAGATGGGCGAACGCCCGAAACCGGTCGATGACCACAAAACGAAGCAGGCTACCACGGAAAATGTCTCTGAAACTTGTTTAGTATTTGAGAACAAATATTATTTTAAATAAGTAGAAAATAATCTTAAAATGTTCATAAATAATGAAAAAAACACTGTAGAACTACTGAATGAACGAAATAATTTTTAACTATCAATTAGAACGAAAAAAACTAGAAAGTTGGTAGAACTATAACACAGCAGTTATGAACTGTATGCCGTCCAAAGGCCAACTGAGGATTAAACACAGTTCTAAATGAACAAGTTGTGTATTAACTTGCAATCTGCTAGTGCCATCAGTTGCCTTCAACTTGTTTTAAGGATTCTATTGGGGTGGTAGGCTTGAACTTGCAGATCATACTCAACTAGCCCCCCTAAAGTCAATTTTTTCGGAAAGATATTTCAAACAAAAGTTTAACGCTCTATGTCTAGTTAGTATACTTACTGTAAAGAAAATCGTTGGTGGCAGGGAAATTTCTGATGCGAACCAAGTCACACAACTTTCTCTTACGTCTTAGAAAAGGACGTAAGAAGGAGAAAATGAAACTGAAGAGGCATGTTAGAGAAAAGCTTCAGATTTCAGCCTGAACTTTCCAAAAATCACTTTTCCTAGAAAAAAAAATTCAAATGGCCTGGATATGTGTGTGTGTGTGTGTGTGTGTGTGTGTGTGTGTGGATGTGTGTGTAATTCGTATTCCAAGTTTAAAGAAAATCTTTGGAGTCGCTTTTGAGAAAACTCCAAAAAACTGAAAAAAACAACAACAAAATTCAGTAAAACACTTCCTACTGAGAATGTAACGGAAATTTCTTGTCGGACGCGATCGTGGTTTTTAGTTAGCTACACTATATTCACTTAGTTAGCTACACTATATTCACAAGGCTGCTATTTGCGGACAATAAAGTTGTTCCGTCACCACCACCCTATCAATAGATGAAAGTCGTGTGAGTGTTTAAATTACCAGGAATCGGAATAAATTAATGAGCAGTATCAATTAAAAGTAACCATAAAAGTCATTCTTTAAACTGCCAAGTTTATATAGATATAATAGCTGTGCCAAGTTTTAATGAAGCCGTAGGTCTGCACAAAGGTGTGGGTGGTGTAGCTAGGACGGCTTACTTCCTTGGTAGTAGTAGAACCCCACGCACTCACCCTTCAGTTCGACCTAATTATAAAGGTAAGACATTAATGTCATCGATTAGACGCACTGGGTGTGGAAGTAGTAGTCCAATTAGTGTTTTATTTTAAAAGATTGCTTGGAGAGGTTGTTGTCTGTTGAGAGGGAGGGTGGTGTTGGATGAAAGGAGGTCAGGGAGCCGTCAATCCCTCTCAGGGAGGGCCGGCAACGATGAATGCAGCAGTCAACATCTGCTCTCTCGGTCATCAACAAAACCTTTTACAAAGACAATAGAGCTCTCTCTCTCTCTCTCTCTGCTCTGTTTGTGTGCGCGTGTTTTTTGTATTTGTCAGTCAGTGCTAATTACTAGGTAGCATAACATTCTGTTGGCAACATTTGATCTGTGCACCAATACAGAATACGGGCGGGCACACATACAGAACTGAAAATATAACTTGACTGCAAATATAACCACTCGCTGTTATCTTCTAAAAGTTGCAGCTACATGCACTCAAACTACCCAACGATTCATAATCAAATGAAAATCTGGCGCGAAACATTCGTACGATTTCTCTAACAATAACGTATATGGTTATTATTGACAAATTTTGGAAATGTACAGCTGGAGGAGGCGAACTGCGGACCAGCACGGGGCCACAAATCCATTTCTCTGGAAAATGTTTCAAAGAAAAAATTTTAGTGAAAATTTGTCGATTAAATTCTATCCTGCATTGCAGTAAGAGAAAACCTGTATGAGTCACATCAGATTTTTTTCGTATTTAGGGAATCTAAAATCTTGTATTCCATTGAAAGTTTTATTTCAAAGTATTTGACAAGATCGATACTTGTCATTATATTTCGCGTTTCTAGGGTAACCAGTTAAAATAGTTTAAAATAGAGGGCTCCCAAAAAATATTAATTTTGTGGGGTTTAGAGAAGTAGTAATCAATAATTTTAGTAAGGTTGTGCTGGTATGGGGCTAAAGAACGGATAGAGAAGAAAATTTTAGATTACTGGGACAAACAAAAGAAAACAGAACAACACAACACATCAGAAGTAGTGATGGAAGAGCACAATGGAGGCCTACCTCATGATAGAGGACAACCGGCTGACATAAAAGATAAGTACTCGGAAGATAATAATAAGGATAGTAACACTAGTAATGAGGTTAATATTAATAATAAAATAATAATGATGATAAATCCGGGAAAGGCCACAAGCGATCGTTGACTCGTGAGAATACGGGTCTGAATATGCGCGCGGCGAAAGTGGTGAAAAGCAAAGATAGGATAGCGAATATTCAGGATACTATTAATAACAGGGATAATAAAATTAGCAGTGAAGTATCTATGGAAACAGGTGGTGAGAACTCGACTGGTTTCTATAAGCCTACGGACAAAGGTCCCTTCATTCTACATGTAGAAGGTCAGGACGGTAATGTGGGCAATATCCATCGGGTCACATTCGGTAAATGGATATATAAAGAGGATAACAGCTATTCAAATGATATAGTGGATATCAGAGCTGTGGGGAAAAGCCGGATGAAAATTATAACAGAAACACCGGAAGCTGCTAACTATTTAATTAACCACACGGGTTTGGAAAAGCGAAACTTGAGGGCTTATATCCCAGAATATCGTATCTATTCGAAGGGCGTCATTAGAGGGATGGAAGCATCCTTTCCAGAGGAGGAAATTCTGCAGCACCTTCGAAGTGAAATTTCGGTGATAAAAGTAGAAAGAGTATATAAAAGAACCGAAAATAGGCCTCTTGAAACTTGTTTCCTGACTTTCGATAGTCAGAAACTTCCGAAGCATGTCACTTTGTATGGGGCGAGGTTCAGAGTAGAGCCTTATGTACCTCATAGGAGACCATGTATGAATTGTCTCCGATATGGACATTCAAGCACCCAGTGTAGAGGGCAGACAAGGTGCAGTAAATGCACGGGGCTGCACCACGCAGATCAGTGTAATATGGAGAAAATAGAGTGCATTAACTGCCATGGGAATCACCTTGCAACGGATGCGAAATGCCCAAAATACATAGAGGAAAATAAAAAAGCTAAGGAAAAAGCAATGTATGACTCAACTTTTGTTGGAGACTCCTTTTCAGAAATCGCCAAAAGTAACAGGTTTGAGGGGCTCACTGAGGAAGAGTTTCCTGCGTTACCAGGTCCCTCACCGGTTCAGGTCTCGAAATTTAGACGCCCAAAACGGGGGAAAAAATCATTTAATCTAAAGCCTATTCCTACGGATAAATCGGCTGGTACCAGCATAGAGGAGGAAAGAAAAGGAACTGTAATCAGTGTGAAAGAGATTCGGCAGACCCTTGGCTCCGTGAAGCATCCAGTCATGGAAGCGTTCATTGAAGTAATTGATTCAATGAGTAGAAAAGATTGGGATGGAATGACTAAATCATTGGAAGCACTAACATCTCAATTTTCGGAAGGAAAAATTTCAGTTAAGTCTAAATCAATTGCATCAAAAGCAGAGGGAGTAATTCGGAGTGGAAAGGCCCACAAAGAGCTTACGGAGGGGGGGCTGGTAGAGCCTATAAAGGAACAGACCAAAGAAGGGGTTATAAACCGATTGAAAACTGATAAGCAAAAGGATACCCTTAAGCATCTTTCAGATGCAGGAGGTTTTAGTAAGGTATCAACTCGGTCAAATTCCCGTAAATGATGAAAATTTTGCAAATAAATATAAGATCGTACATAAGTAATCGAGACAGTTTGGAAATATTGTTGCGTGAGAGAGGAATTGATGTGGTCATCGTATGTGAGACATGGTTTAAACCAGGCATTGAATGTAAACTACAAAGATATAACATGGTGAGAGCAGATCGGGATGACGGGTATGGAGGATGCGCCATACTCGTACACAAGAGATTGCCTTTCGACCCGATAAGACTTTCCAATCCAAGCAGGGATCGTATACAGATATGTGGAGTAAAAATATTGATCAATTCAGACATGACTTCTCTTCTCGGAGTATATTGTAGACCAGGACATGGAACCACGGTGCAGGAATGGGTACATCTTTTAGATCAGGTTTCGGGGCCATTCGTTTGAGGGTGACTTCAATGCACATCATGGTGCATGGGGTTGCAGAAGGGAAAACGCAGATGGGCGGACCTTGCTGGAGATCATGGATGTGGCCAATCTTGTGTGCTCAATGATGGATCCCCGACCATGATTCCCAGACCGGGTTCTCAGGCACAAGCAGTGGATTTAACGTTATGCTCACCACGCTTGATATCGGAACTAAGTTGGGCGATAATAGATGAACCTCTGGGTTCCGATCATTTGGGAATCATAATGGAGACGAGCTGCGGTTGGGAGCAACCGCAGGGAGCCGGATTAGGCATCCGAGAGCAGGTGGTTGGAATCTCAAAAAGGCTAATTGGGAAGATTATAGGTCCCTGATTGAAGCAGAAATTAGAGATTCCACATCGTATTCTTATAACGAATTTATGAGAATAATAAATTATGCAGCAGAAAAGTCTATACCAAGGTATCCACAATGGCTTTTTATAAAGCCTAATCGTAGTGCAAAACCTTGGTGGGATGAAGAATGTAATCGAGTGAAACAGAATTCGCAAATGGCCTGGCAAAATTATAAAAACTCTCCAACTTTGGACAAGTTTGTCGACCTAAAGCGGAAATTAGCTGAATGCCCCCGTACCTATAGACTAAAGAAAAGGAATAAGTGGTACGAAATGTGTAACAGTCTGGATCGGAACTCGTCCTTAAACACAATTTGGAGTAAAATACGAACTCTGAATAAAGGTTACACACCACAGGTTAGGTCTAGCACTGCGGTCTGGGTAGAGGACTTTCATAAAGCATTAACTCCAGACTATGCGAGTGAATTTATTGATTTGTCGGATATTCGCATTAAGGACGATTTGGTAAATCGACCATTTCAGTTATGGGAAGTAACGAATGCGATAAAGAAGGGAACGAATACATCACCTGGGTGGGATAAGATTCATTATCCAATGCTACGAAATCTGCCGCACTCAGCTCTAAAAGTTTTATTAAAAATCTTTAATGAAATATGGGACAGTGGTTCAATAATGGAGGGTTGGAGAACGTTCGTAATAATCCCGATCCTTAAATCGGGAAAAGATCCCAACTCATTCTTATCGTACCGGCCAATTGCTCTATCTTCATGTGTGTGCAAAACATATGAAACAATGATAAAGCTAAGGTTAAATTGGTGGCTGGAAGAATACCAAAAACTTTCCCCACATCAGCTGGGTTTTAGGAAACAGCGCAGCACGCTGGATTATCTGTCAGCATTTGTCAATGAAGTGTATACAAACTTGACGGAAAACAAACATACATTGGCTGCCTATGTGGATATATGTAAAGCTTACGATAACGTAAATATCGCTATATTGAAAAATAAAATGGTGCAAATTGGAGTTCCGGGCAGGGTTATTATAAATGTAATTGGAATGTTGCAAAGGAGGTTTTTAGAGATTAGCTACGATGATAAGGTTACGGGGCCTAGAACCACCGGACTTGGCCTGCCTCAAGGAGCTGTGCTAAGTCCTATCCTGTTTAACATATATACATCAGACTTAGGAGATAAACTTGGATCGGAAATTAGAACTCTCCAGTTCGCAGATGATATTACGATCTACACGGGAGAGCGGTCTGAAGACAAAGCTGTGATAAAAATGAAACGGGCAATGCTGAGACTCGATGAATGGTGTGGAGAGCTGGGGTTTCGAGTGTCTGCAAATAAAAGTGCTGTTACAATGTTCAGTAGGAAACGTCGTAGTAGCATCCCAGATATTATTCAGTTTGGCCCTTTTGAAATCTCTCATTTAAAGGTATGTAAAGTGTAAGGACTTTATATCGACTATAAATTGAAATGGAAGCGCCACATTGAGGAACTCGCAAAAAGCTGCGAGAAAAGTTTAAATATTTTACGATATATAGCGCATGTGACTTATGGGGCGGACCCGAAAATCGCACTCCTCCTTTACCGGAACTTAATTTTGTCCAAGTTAGATTATGCGTGAGTAGTGTATTTATGGGGCTTCTGAGCCAGAGGAGCCGGTGGAGCGAGGCTCCACCCGCCCTAATGTGCTCCTCCCGACATTTTTTGCTCCTCTCCCGCTTGCTACACCCGCCCTAATGTGCTCCTCTCTAGTTGCTACACCCGCCCTAATATGCTCCTCCCGACATTTTTTGCTCCTCTCTCGCTTGCTACACCCGCCCTAATGTGCTCCACCCGTCCATTTGGCTCCTCCCTGACTGTTATGTGCTACGTAGAGACAATCGTGTAGAGAGGAGCAGTGTGTACTAGTCTTTTAACTTACCACATTTCTTACACTACATATATGCAGAGGAGCTGTGTACTAGCCTTTTAACTTACTACATTTCTTACAGTATAAATTAGAGAGGAGCTGTGCACTAGAATTGCAGTCTATATGTACACTTTCTTTGTTACTTTTAGAGCATATTTTTGTTTTGATTTTTAAATTATTGTGCATTTTAGTATTTATTCCTAAATAATAATAATTTTTTTTTTAAAGCAAATCTTGATACTGGGAAAAAATAAATAAAAAAGATCTTCTCAATTATACAAGAAAGAAAATTTTATTTCTCAAAAAACATAATAATAAAAAAAACTTAAAAATAAATATTTTTTTTTATGATTTATAAATTTTTGCATTTTTTTTCTATATTTTTATTTACTAGACATAAACAAATTTATAAAAAAAGAAAAAAAAAGATTTTAATATATACGGCGAACAATGTTTGCAAGTGGGTTATATTCAATGATTTTATCGTGTATAATCAAGCAATAAGCTGTAGTTTCAGCAGGGAATGCAGAGCTAGCTTCAAATTCAAGCCTTACATCTACAGGACCGGTTTTTATGGATTCACATTGTTTTGAACAGTCGATTACAATAATCGGAGCCTCGTCTCTGTACTCCGCCAAAGAGAGTAAAGGTGAAAGAAAATTTGAGTACATATAATACAGCAGACTATATTGATTACTAGTAAAGTTGACATTCATATCAACTTTAACTGTTCATATCAACTGTAAGGGTATGATTCTGAGTTGAGGAAAAGCCTAACATTTGTCAAACTGCAGTGTTCAAATCTGCTTGAATCTTTCTCAGGATTGTTTTTTCTAGAAGTCTGGAACCCTAAAAGCACAAATCGTGGTTTTTCCAATTGCGAAGAAGTTTTTACCGTCCACAGTTGTCTCTGAGTGGTGGGTAGTAGAGGATAATCGTACAGTTCTCAACTTCTGAACGCTATTGGTATAACTTTTTCTTGTTTTACATTTTTCAGCAATAATAATCTATTGTGATCATTTATGCGCAGATCGGGAATTATCCAAGTCAACCTAGTTAATTCTAATTTTGCTTTTTCGAGCTGTCCCTCCACTCTGTTTGAAATATAACAATTGTCATCTCTTCTGGATCGAATTAATATGAGTTCTTGTTTAACATTTATAATTATCTTTTGATAATCTTCTGCAAAACCTAGCAACATGTGTAAGGGAATGCACACATTGAAATGGCCTTCAGCTGATACCAGCTCCAAAGTTTTAGACCGAGGTGGTATCCAACCAGCATTTTCCATAATGCTACTACGTTTCATTGATGATAATCCTTTTAATGTACTTGTGATTCCTGGATTTTTTATTCTATCTACCTCTGTACCACAAATTTCATAACGAATTTCCTCAAACAGAAAAGCAAACGCATTTTGAGTTAATTTCGCGTTTATCGGTGGACCTGATCCATCTTCCTTTAAAAATTTGCCTTCAATGTACACAAAGCTGACACAAGGTAATGTATAAATATCTTGATGTTGAACGGTGATTCTAATTTCATCACCTGGCTGTAATTTTGTTGAAGCGAACGGATGATGATAGTGAAATTCAACTGCTTCTACTGACGCATCAAATCTCGGGCTTTCTTCTACATGCAACATTTCCATTTCGTTTTTGGAAGCAATTTATATCCAGCTAGTTTTACAAATTTTATATTTTCTTTAGACACAAGAGATGTTTTTCTGTTGACTTTACCAGGAAGACTAACCTTCTGCTGCTTACTTCCCCCCTTTTTATACAAGCTTGTAAAGTCCAATCCCATCGCGATCAGAAAAATAACTAAACTTGGAATTAAAAGTAAGTTTATTTTAAAAGGTTTAATAAATATAATAAACAAAGATGGCCGCAAGTGTTTGTATTTGGGGCTTGATATTGTTTCCTATTACATGTAATTCGCACATTCTATATCGTACAAGTTTGTATGGTGGTTTGCAATTACCAGTGCTATCGAAATATTTAGCTAAATTTCCGGTCTTCTTATAACAGACCCAATGAGTTCCACCACCTGTACTTCTATCTAGATTTAGTATCGCACACTCATTTAGCCAAGGTTTTTTTTTGGGAAGTTGATCGCACATAAAAACACCCCTGAAATTGGGTATATTTTGTTGACGGGCAAGACGAGAAATATCAAAATTGGAAAGACTACATTTCGGAAAAGTAGATAATAATTGTTTTGCTTTTCTCGACAGTGGCCATAATATCTAACAGCACCACCTATTTTTTGAAGCGTTTTAATTATTCTTTGCTTACGTTTCCTTCTACCCATGTTTACTGGATGGAATGTCAATCCATACTAAGAAATATTTTGTAAGTAATGAAACTTTTATACATTTAAATGTTTGACATCTACCCAACTGTTGTGAGAAGAATCAAATCCCAGCCACTTCACTAAAGCTTTTCCACCTTTTATTTGTATCACTTTTTCCACTAAAAATACATCTGGATATTTTACTAATTGTAATTCTTCTTGGTAAAATCCACCCGCAATTTCTTGTCCACTAGAATCTTTTAGATTGTATGTGGGTGGATTGGTTCTCTTAACTTTACAAATTTTAAAGATTTCCGTAGACCATGACGGTGTGTATCCCTTGCTAAATTGCGCCTTATACTTTGATATTCTTACAGAATCACCTAACTTAAATTTGGGATTATTAACAGTCACAGATTTACTCGAAAATACATTTTCCAAAAGATCGGATTCAATTTTACCGGGTTTTACAGAAGCAGGAGCCATGCCAATTGTTCTATGTTTTTTATGATTGTATTCATTTATTAAAGATTTTAATACATTCAACCACTTATATGAACCCTGGAGACTGAATTTTTTCCAAATCATCGTTTTTAGGGTTCTTATAGCTCTTTCTACCATGGACGCTTTTAAATTACTGTAGGTGGAGTAATGATTAATATTGTATTTTTTAAATAACGATTTCGCTTCTCTGTTGTAAAACTCTTTTCCTTGATCAGTCTGTAAATTTCGCGGGATCCTACCGTTTGAAGTATGAAAAATTGTTTTAAACCCCTCAGATACTTCTTGAGCAGATTTTCTTTTGATCTGTATTGCCCATACATATTTGGAAAAGCAGTCTATGACGATCAGTATGTATTTAAACCATTATTATCTTTTGAATAAGGTACCATCTCTAAGAGATCAGCCTGCCATAAATCGTCAATTCCTTTCAATATTAATTTTCGACGTTTGAAATTTCTTCTTGCCGGACGGTGAAGTTCTTTAACAATTTGTTGCTTGATACTGGACATGTTTTCTAGTTCGTATGTACAAACCAAATGATTTACTATCAAAGAATTAATTTTTATATATTTCATTTTCTAACACGAGCCATTCGAAGTTGACTCTCTATCATTTTAATTTCTATTTCGGCATTTGCGTCTTTCGAAGCCAACAAAATTTTTAATCGTTCAATGAGATTATTAACACATATCAACCCAGTACCTTTTTTGATTGGTAAGTTGGGCTGTTTTTTTTTTTTATATTTGAATAAGAAAGATATAATAGCCCACTTAGGATGGGCCCGTATTACGTTGTAATCACCACTGCTGCTGTAACGTTTTCTATGTGCCTTGGTATGATTTAGTATTTCTTTATAATGTATCTTATCCTCTTCATTCACCAAAGATAAATCAGGCTTTTTCATAAATAATAACTCCATAAGACCAGGTGATGCAACATAATGATTTTCTCCGATATCCAATTCATTGTTCTCCATTGTGACTATGGAATAGTAAATTTTTTCCCATCGAAACAAATACCATAAGTTTCGTCCAGATCTGCAATTTCATTTCCTAGAAACTTCCTGACGTATTTAGAAGGAGAGTCACCAATTTTCTGTAAAAACTGGTCAATTATTTTCATTCCTTCGGGTGTTTTAGCTTGTTCACTTAACTGTTCTAATAGAAGAAGTTTTGGGGGAGTATATTCGTAAACAGAGGGTTTTGCATAGCTTGTACATGGCAGTTCTAATGTATGAGGGGGTGGTGGAGGAAAATCGCTTTCAAAACTTGCGAATTTATCTTCATGTAGGTGTATACTTGGTGTTTCTACTGGATGCGGCGGCGGCTAACACCGCCTCCAGTAGAAATTAATTACAATATAAATGTAGATTTATATTGTAAACTCTTTGTTTCTCTCGGCAGATCTTGTGAAAAAATATCTAACACATTTCTGCAACGACAAAGGTGTGCGAGTTGACTTTAAAAACAAACGTTTAGGTCTCGGAGGAGTTGGAGACAATTCTGTTTCTGCAGTTCCTTTCAAAGCTTCTGACCGTGAATTCTCATGGTTAATTTTTAAAGCATTGACTATAGGCTTGTATTTAACCTTATAATATTCCTCAGACTCTTCCTTCCGTTTCAGAGCTCTATATTTCTGTCTAATATTTTCTCTTATCTCTTCAATTTCCCGACTAATATCGGGGGAAGATGTTGTTTCTTCCATGGTTGAATGGTAAATAACGACTATTTTCTTTTTTACAATTGTTTATAAAGTTATGTAAACATCAAAACCTTTCCTATAACGGCCATTGTTTTAAGGAGAATCCTTGTTAATAACAAGAAAACCGTGTTTCTCTTCTTCCCAACATTCTTGGCAAATTTGCTTAAATTCATTAAAAGACATGTCGGAATTGACAAGGTCTTCATATATCTTTTTCATATTTAATAAATCTTGTTTGAAAATGACAAGTAAATTAACATTGTCTCTTATTAAATGCTTAGGGACACGTGTGCATAGCTTTGACACAAATAAAAAGAGTCAACATTACTATGCCTTCCCATGCAAAAATATGTTCTTATTCGATCTTGTTTGTCGCAGGCTACATCATCAAAAATAAAAATAGCATTTGGAAGAGATTCACTTGGTGGAGGAATTTGTACATTACCATTGTACAAAAACAGTCCAATTTCATCAAGTACTGAAATGATTTGTTGAAGTTTTAGGTATTTTGGTTGACAAAGAGATTTGCTAAATATATAAATGTTTTGAAATTTTAAACCCTGTGAACTGAAAATTAAATTAAGCATTAAATTGGTTTTTCCACAATTTAATGGGCCGCAGATTAAACATCTAATATGATTTGGAAAAAGGGGACCATGTTTTGAAAACTTGGAGAAATCGTTAACATCTAATTGTATATTTTTTACGTTCAGAGATATATCCTGCTTCGTCAAGCGCATCTTCAAGACTGAGAATATTATAGATCAACTTCGAAAAATATATTATTTATAGCAAATTTGGTAGCATTATATATATCCCCCCCCAATCAGCATAACCACTTCCGTATAACCAATTTTTTTTGTTTTTGTTTTGTTTCGGTTATTTAAATTAGGAAGATGATTAGAAAAAAAATAAAAGCAACATTTACAGTGAAATGAAATATATTTCTTTTATTAATACAGTGAGAGCAATATTTATTATAATACAACTAAAGAAGACGAAATGTTAAATTTAAACAAAATTAAGAAAAACAATAATAATAAATTATAAATTACTGTAATATTGCAACATCATTTCTATGTCCGTTAACTTTAGCAACAGCAAACATACAAAACATAAAATAAATGTCACAAATAAATAGCAAAAAAAGTCTCTTCCTTTTGACCAACTATAACATGTTCATTGCAATTTTTTAATGCAGTTAAAATTATCACTGCAAGAATACTGTTTACAATGTTCCTCGTGTCTAATTCTGCAATGTTCGCTTGGAAATGCCTCTCCACATGTTCCACAAATTAAGTTAAAAAAGTAATTTTGTGAGAAATGATTTGGATGTTGTTCACAGTTACAAACAGATTTGAAAATATGATAATTATCGGCATTAGTGAAAACTGAAGTAGAACCACATTTTTCGCAAATCTTTGATATTTTACTTTCAAAGAGATCGGCATTCAAAACAGTGCTGACATTTGAAGTTGAAATACAATTTTTGTTTTCATGTTGCAATGTTTGTTTACAATTATCTTTTCTTGTGAAACTTTTCCCACAATAAGACCAGATGAATTTTTTAGAATATTTGACCCCCTGACTTTTGCAACTGTTTTCATGACGTTTTAAGTTGTACATTTTATTAAATGATGCTTCACAAATTTTGCAGCAATATATTTTTTGTCCTTTTTTCATTTCAATAGTTATATTCAGAACAACTGGCTAGAAATGAAAAAAAAAAGTGCTAATACTGATATTATTTTAAATAATTTAAAAAGAATTCTGAACGAAGAAGAAAAGAAAATAAACTTTTTTTTTACCCTGAAATTAAAAGTAATTTATCAATCAATAACGATACCACTATTATGTAATAAATGCTATATAAGTAATAATTTTTTTTTAACAGTGGAACACTTCGGTGTGGTTACTATCAGTAGTAATTACAGTGAAGCACACTACTACTCGAAGTGGAGATGAACAGTGAAAAAAAAAAAACAAAAATTATTACTGAACCTAATCAGGTCCGTGCAGGTGTAAACATGTTTATGCAAAACTATGTTAGTAATTGAATTTTGAAAAAATAAATGATTACTGAAGCTAATCAGGTCTATGTAGGTGTAAACATGTTTATGCAAAACTATGTTAGTAATTGAATTTTGAAAAAATAAATGATTACCGAAGCTAATCAGGTCTATGTAGGTGTAAACATGTTTATGCAAAACTATGTTAGTAATTGAATTTTGAAAAAATAAATGATTACCGAAGCTAATCAGGTCTATGTAGGTGTAAACATGTTTATGCTTGTAATAGCACACATCAGATATGTTGGACCTACACAGTTTAAGGACGAACCAAATATAGTTTTCCTGCCAAATAGATTCACCCACATGTTTACAAAAGAAATTACTATAAAAATAATTATAAAAATTACTATATTAGTAATTGAATTTTGAACTAGTTATTAGACTTGCACTGACATGTCGGCTTTGTGAGTGGTAGTGGGGGTATAGAATAAAGGATTCAACATCATTTCTTCTCTAGAACTTGACCCAGGAGGATTAAATTAAATTTTATCAATACTTAAAAGTAAGTTATACAAATCTATATACACTTCACAGTGATTGACTTAAAATATTATTTTTTAATTACATATGTACTTTTTTCAAAATTCCTTTCAGATGTCGACTTTGGCAGCGTACCTCAACGATGCTAACCAAAGCTCCTCACAGATTGGTAGGCTTGCCGACCTTCGCGTAGGAGTTAGCTATGAAATAGTTAAATTTGATAAGATTAACACTAAATATGGAAAAGCCATAATAGCACACATCAGATATGTTGGACCCACACAGTTTGAGGACGAACCAAATATAGTTTTCCTGCCAAATAGATTCACCCACATGTTTACAAAAGAAATTATCGACGAGTATGATGTTACAAACAGAAAAATATCTTTGCTCTATAAAGGAATAAACAATCACCGATATGATTTGGAATTCTTTTAAGTGGACAAAAATTTATTTTTATTTTTTTGTGATATATATAAAAAAAAAAAAAATGAAAGAAATTAATTTATGTAAAATTGGAAGATATATATATATTTTTTAAATAATACTCTTAGAGCAAGATTTCTGTTATAAAATTAAAAAAGAAAAATTAAGTTTATACAAAAAAAAATTTTAATTATTTAGAGACAATGTAATAAATTCCATGTTTGTGCACGTTGGGACATGTTAAGACAAGCCAGTTACTTATAAATTTCATTCAGAAGTATCAATTGCAATACCATGTTTGTGCACGTTGGGACATGTTAAGACAAGCCAGTTTGATTAAAAATTTCATTCAGTTGTATCAATTGCAATCATGACCTCGTCGGGTGCGTGTGTCGTAGACATGCAGTGTTTCATACACAACTCAAAACTGTATATCGTGAAAGAATTGTCTATTTTAGACAAGGAGAATCTTTCAAGTGGACACTGGTTGTTTAAACCGCCAGAAAATCTGCCATTAAATGCATCCAGTTACCGAGTAAATTCATGGTTAACTAGAAATTTTCATCAAATTAAATGGGAAGAAGGAGAGGTGGACTATGTGGAATTAAATGCTATTCTACACAAACATCTTAGCCGTTACAACAAAATCTTTGTAAAAGGTCTCCAGAAAAAACAATTTTTAAATCATTATTGTGGAAATGTAATCAACCTAGAAGAATTCGATTGCCCTCAAATTTCCCAGTTAAGACCATGACACGATGGTACTCAGTGTCTTCTTCATAACAAGACTCCGACGATGTGTACCCATTTTCATGTATTTGCTCTTTCACACTGGATATTAATTTCAAATGTATTAAGAAAAATTTAATTTTAATATATGTATTGTATTTGTATAAAAGATGTTTGTATATAAGTAATTGTTAAACTGATAATGTAAATGATTATATTAAAAACAAAATGTGAATATCTCTAATTTCTTTTTTAAATAAAAAAAAAATTGCATTTAGAAAATTTTGTTTTCATTTTTTCTTCCCCTGTTTTCTTGCTAATGATAATAAAATAATAAATTATAAAATAAAATAATTTATAAAAAAAAATATTATACATTGAAAAAAAAATGAATAACATGAAAATAAAATAATAAAATATTTAAATAAATACATTATAATAAAATAAAATAAATTATTAAAAAAAAAAAAATAATGATATGTAAAAAAAAATGTCTGAAAACGGCATGTCAGAGCAGGCCTTTTTTTAGTGGAGCACAGACACAAAACTTTTCAGACCTGCGCTTGCATGTTTTGCCTGGCATGTGCAGGCATGTTAATCTCCTGCTAGGCACAATATAGTTCATTTTTAATCTTGACTCCTTAGCGTTCGGAGCTACGATATTTCAAAATATATCAAGTTATATATATTGCAAAAACAATTACATATACATATTTTATATAAAATATAAATACTAAAAATAAAAAACAAATAAGAATATAAATAATACGAAGATAGAGTTAGTTATATTGTTTGCAGGTAATTTAACTCTTTTTTTTTCTCTTGAAGATAATTTGAAAATTAATACATTTTCATTGAAAATTAATACATTTTCTACCTTTTATTTTTTATCACCTTATTTTTATTTCATTTCTAGTTGCTTCAAAAAAAAATAAAAATGGAAAAAGGAAACAAAACATTTTGTTGCCAGTTCTGTGGAACAATATTTAATAAAGGCTACAATTTAAAAAGACATGAAATATGTTGCAAAAACCAGGGAAAGGAAAATTCTAAAAATTTTACCTGCTCTAAATGTGGAATAAGTTTCACGAGAAAGGACAGCTACATGAAACATGTACATAAAATCTGCACTTCAACCGAAAATTACTTCCAGGATTCCGAACTTTTTAATAATTTAATTTCACAGATTTGTGGCACTTGTGGAAATGTAGTTCCTAATCGCATTGATAGTAATAATTGTTCACCGATAAATACCTGCGATTGCCAACAAAATACAGATCTGTTGTCACAAAATGACATTTTCAACTTGATTTGTGGTAGATGTGGAAATACATTCCAAAATGAAATGTCTCGAATAAATCACGAAGAAAATTGTCTACAACATTTATGCAGCAATTGCGGCCAAGCTTGTATTTCAGATGAATATTGTCGCCAGCATGAAAGGCTTTGTCAAAATTTATTCTACAGTTTTTGTAAAAATTGTCAATCATCCTTTACTAATTATTATAATTTAAATCGCCATGAACAATATTGCGGACAAAGTCCTATTAAAAAATTTAGAGGTGAACCTAACAAAATTTCTCTATTAGCTACCAATATTTCGGAATACGAGAGTGCTTTTGGTGGTCGAATTAAGTCCTTCTTCCTCAGGTCAAATTTTAATACAGATGTACATAGATTTTTAGAACATGTACGACCCGAAATAATAAGTATTATTCAATCTGCTTTGTATCAATTTTTTTCAATGAAAATCAATACTGTCGTTGAATGTGTCTTTAAAAATTGCCATCAAGAGTTCTGTGATAGGTCGTTTAAACATCAAACCAACCTGTTTACAATACAACAACTTAAATGAATTTCTAACTAACTCTTTTGATAAAATCAAAAAAGAAAAGGAAGAATGCCAGTTAAAAAACAGCGGGTGGTTTATGGTAGGGGTTGATGGTCTTCGCTTGAAGTTGAACAAATTTGACCTTTGAGGTGCAATGGTTATATTAAGCTACCAAAAAAATATTGAAAATAAGAAAGCCGTGTAAATGTTCAAAATTCTGATTCCTTTTGCTTTAAATATGCTACTCTGTCCAAATTTGTTACTTCTAAACATGAACGAGTTATTTCCTACAACTAAGTCACACAATTACAATTTTAATTGCATAAACTTTCCCGTACAACTTAAAGATATTCCTGTTTTTAAAAAGCTTAATAACATAACAATAAATGTTTTTGGTTTAACCGATAAAAATGAAGTGTATACCCCATCAAAGCAGTTGAAGAGGAAAGTAACGACCACAGAGATCTGCTTATATTAACTAACGACCTGGGTATGTACCATTACGTGTAAATAAAAAATTTCGAAAGACTAGTTTGAAGGCAGATTTCAGTACATAAGAAAAGGATGATAATATGTAAACGTTGTTTCTATCATTGCTATAATGTAGAGAAGTTTCAGTTTCATAAGACGTTTGTATATAGCAAAGACGTTTGTAAAGCAATAAACCAGCAAAAATAGAAGGCAAATTTTTAAAGGAAGATGGATCAGGTCCACCGATAAACGCGAAATTAACTCAAAATGCGTTTGCTTTTCTGTTTGAGGAAATTCGTTATGAAATTTGTGGTACAGAGGTAGATAGAATAAAAAATCCAGGAATCACAAGTACATTAAAAGGATTATCATCAATGAAACGTAGTAGCATTATGGAAAATGCTGGTTGGATACCACCTCGGTCTAAAACTTTGGAGCTGGTATCAGCTGAAGGCCATTTCAATGTGTGCATTCCCTTACACATGTTGCTAGGTTTTGCAGAAGATTATCAAAAGATAATTATAAATGTTAAACAAGAACTCATATTAATTCGATCCAGAAGAGATGACAATTGTTATATTTCAAACAGAGTGGAGGGACAGCTCGAAAAAGCAAAATTAGAATTAACTAGGTTGACTTGGATAATTCCCGATCTGCGCATAAATGATCACAATAGATTATTATTGCTGAAAAATGTAAAACAAGAAAAAGTTATACCAATAACGTTCAGAAGTTGGGAACTGTACGATTATCCTCTACTACCCACCACTCAGAGACAACTGTGGACGGTAAAAACTTCTTCGCAATTGGAAAAACCACGATTTGTGCTTTTAAGGTTCCAGACTTCTAGAAAAAACAATCCTGAGAAAGATTCAAGCAGATTTGAACACTGCAGTTTGACAAATGTTAGGCTTTTCCTCAACTCAGAATCATACCCTTACATTGATATGAACAGTTAAAGTTGATATGAATGTCAACTTTACTAGTAATCAATATAGTCTGCTCATATGTACTCATATGTACTCAAATTTTCAAAAAAGTTTCTATTCCGAGTCTTATCCTTCACCTTTACTCTCTTTGGCGGAGTACAGAGACGAGGCTCCGATTATTGTAATCGACTGTTCAAAACAATGTGAATCCATAAAAACCGGTCCTGTAGATGTAAGGCTTGAATTTGAAGCTAGCTCTGCATTCCCTGCTGAAACTACAGCTTATTGCTTGATTATACACGATAAAATCATTGAATATAACCCACTTGCAAACATTGTTCGCCGTATATATTAAAATCTTTTTTTTTCTTTTTTTATAAATTTGTTTATGTCTAGTAAATAAAAATATAGAAAAAAAATGCAAAAATTTATAAATCATAAAAAAAAATATTTATTTTTAAGTTTTTTTTATTATTATGTTTTTTGAGAAATAAAATTTTCTTTCTTGTATAATTGAGAAGATCTTTTTTATTTATTTTTTCCCAGTATCAAGATTTGCTTTAAAAAAAAAATTATTATTATTTAGGAATAAATACTAAAATGCACAATAATTTAAAAATCAAAACAAAAATATGCTCTAAAAGTAACAAAGAAAGTGTACATATAGACTGCAATTCTAGTGCACAGCTCCTCTCTAATTTATACTGTAAGAAATGTAGTAAGTTAAAAGGCTAGTACACAGCTCCTCTGCATATATGTAGTGTAAGAAATGTGGTAAGTTAAAAGACTAGTACACACTGCTCCTCTCTACACGATTGGCTCCACGTGGCACATAACAGTCAGGGAGGAGCCAAACGGGTGAGCACATTAGGCGGGTGCAAGCGAGAGAGGAGCAAAATATTCGGGAGGAGCATATTAGGGCGGGTGTAGCAGCGAGAGAGGAGCACATTAGGGCGGGTGTAGCAAGCGAGGAAGGAGCAAAAAATGTCGGAGGGGCATATTAGGGCGGGTGCAGCAAGCGAGAGAGGAGCACATTAGGGCGGGTGTAGCAAACGAGAGAGGAGCAAAAAATATCGGGAGGAGCACATTAGGGCGGGTGGAGCAAACGAGAGAGGAGCAAAAAAATGTCGGGAGGAGCACATTAGGGCGGGTGGAGCCTCGCTCCACCGGCTCCACCGCTCCTCTGGCCCAGAAGCCCCATAAATACACTACTTGCGTGCGGTATTTACGGAGATGCTTGTCAATCAGCTTTGGCCAAGCTAGATAAAATTCAGTATAAAGCTGTACGTATTTGCTTGGGCGCCATGAGATCCACACCCACCAGTATTCTATTGGTGGAGGCTAAAGAGATGCCACTACCACTAAGAAGAGATTTACTAATGGGTAGATTCTGGTGTAGAAGGCTGATATCATGCAATCAGCTGCCTCAAACGGGAGTTTCTAGGCTGGCAGACTTGGTCTCCTCACACAGGTTTTGGTATAAAAGGAAACAGGCGATAAGTGTCAGTATGGTCGGAGTTGTTACTGACATGTATTCCAGATTCACGGCTTTGCATAGGATCCCGAGGCGACGGTTAACCTACAGTGTGGTTAACCTGTTCAGAGTCATATTATGTTCATTTGAACATATATGACAAACTTAAAAACGAAGGGGGTGAGTGCATGATTTGGGGGATCACCGCGGTGTTTAAGGAGAGCCTAGCCAATCCGAATTTTCTGTTTACGGATGGAACCAGATCGATCCATGGAGTGGGTTGTGCCATATGGGACCCCCAGACTGGCAGCTCCAAGAAGTACAGGCTTTCAAATATCGCCTCGACATACACTGCGGAATTGATAGCAATTTGGAAAGCAATAGGGCTGGCAGATAAGATAAGCCTGAAGAGGGACAACACTGTGGTAGTTTTCAGTGACTCAAGAAGTACACTACAGAAGATAAAATGTCCAGGTGATGTAATAGACCCGATACTCGTAGAAGTAGCGAATAGGTTGGAGAATGCTGCAGGAAGGATACATATAGTGTGGATTAAAGGGCATGCCGGGATCCAAGATAATGAATATGTCGATATCCTGGCAAAAGATGCTATTAAGTCGGGTGAAGATATTCCGATAGCTAGTCTGAGAGATATTAACAATGCTCTGAAAAGTAAGTATTTAGAAGTATGGCAGGATCAATATGGAAAAGAATATAGAGGCAAATATTATTCAGACATACAGCCTCGAATCCCTTGTAGACCTTGGTTTGAAGAGTTGAAGGGGGAAAGGCAATTCTATAGCACGATAATGCGATTGAGGTTTAACCATAATCTCACCAAGCCGCACCTTTATAAAATACGCATCGTAAATAGTCCTAAATGCGATTGCGGTCCGGAGAGGATGGCGACATCAATCATTTATTCTTTAGTTGTAAAATGTATAGTAAAAAAAGAGAAACGTTTGTAACCGAACTGTCCAAATATGTACGATTTCCTTGTAGCGCAAAAAGCATATTGGCACTAATGGAAAAGGAAGCGCTTGTTTGCATATACAAGTTCATCAAAGGGAATAAAATGAAAATATAAGTCGGATTAGGAATTATCTCTCAGTACATTGTAGTTCTGTGCTCAATCACTTATACTAGACACCACAACAACATAATATTGGAAGGCATTAACCATAAAATTGTTTCAGAGATGACATGTCTAAAGAATAAGGATAACAGCCGCATCGCTCAAAATACCCTTATCTCTGCAAGGACTGAGAATGAAGAAGGGGAAGAGGGTGCAGAAGACTAGTGGAGGACTACAAGAGACATGTCAATTTGAAAAGATAGGGCTGGTTTTTTTCCACCAACATATTGGCAGTTGCAGGCAATTAGAAGCCAAGGGTAGATAAAAATGTCAATATATTGGTTTTTTCAAGCCCTCAAAATCAAAATAACTGGTTAATGTCAACAGACAAAACCAAAAATAAATAAATAAATAAATACTTGTCATTAGTGCGGGAACAGAATATAACAGTTGACCATTGATAACATCCATAGTATAATGAATGCCATCCATGTGGAAAGAATGAATGAGACAATCGGCGAGAGAGCGTTCTGGCGGATCGCAACAATATATTTATTCTAGTATTTCATATCGGGACATTACCTCTGCGAATGGACATTCCAAACGAAGAAAATGAAACTATTATATTTTGTCATCACAAAATAGCCACACATCTGTGGTAATGGTGCAGCAGACTGTGAGTCCATGGCTCATGCCAGAATATAGCCAGACCAGTCGAACTACCAAAACTCCTCAACCCACGCGCTCTAAGGACATCCCTCTATGCAGCAAGCCCAGTGCTTCTATTCCATCGTTATTTTACTGATTCCATTCACTATTTACTGAAGGAGAATTCTTGCCAATTGCAAATTCTCAGTATTTTATAAGAAAGTCTTAAATTTTCATCATATGCTACATAATATACTGTCGATCTGCTCTCTAGAATTATAATCATCGTCTAAGAAATTGTGATCAACAAGGACAAGATTTTGCATCTTGCACACAAATCCCTTTTAATACACGCTTTACCTTCCTTTTCAGTCCTCACACGTTGATCTAGTGGCTAACGAGTACGAGAATTTAGTGCCCATAAGGGCAAAGACGTATTCACCCTAGGTAACGAAGGTCAGAACTAAACGGCGAAGGAATCCCTTACTCCCCCGCCACCAATAAAAATCGCCGACTGGCAAGCCTTGGCCCTTCGTGGGCTGTTGCGCCATAAGTATTTTCCCATCACTTTCACTTTCTTCTACTCCTGGAGGAATAAGTATTGCGTCAAATTTTCCATTAGATATTAATGTATCTGACGACACTATAGTTTCAGACGTAATCATCAGCCGCAAGTGCGACTTTGTTGAATGATTTTTTTTATGGATTTCGGAAATTTCTCGGAAAACGGCTTAATTTTTTCTATGAATTTCGCATATTATCTGCAAACACAGGCTTATCACTTTTATTTGAAAACATTTTTCCAGGAAAATTCGATTTTATGGATTTTAGGGGAATGCAACGTTGAGCTTTCCTCTACAATATAATTTTCTGTAGTTCGATCTTTTATTCAATGTATTAGTGGAACTTAATTAGCTCAACCAGAAGTGCGAATATACCGAATAAGTTTCTGAATTCCTAGGTGTGTTTCTCGCATCTAGGATCCAAGATTCACTTTAAACTTGGAGTGCTACATAATAATAACTATGGAGTGCTATATATATATAAGACAGTTTTTGAAATTGTGTACCGGAAAAAAGATTTTAAGGCATTCTAGTAGACCTGGAAGTCGCAGATTTCCGGTTTTGATTGGAATTGTTAGAAGCGCTTCCTGGTGGTTTCCATGTACTCAGTTCAAGTAACTCCCACTAAGAACCAACAAGTAAAAAGATAGGGTTCTCCACCACCCCAAATTTATATGTAATGTTTAGGTGAATTATTCCACTTTTAGTACAAATTCCAAGTTTGAAAAAATCTGTACATTGTAATAATTACGGCGAGATCTATTGAATGTTCCGACCAGTTTGTTACTGTTATTTTGCTTTAATAGTCCTCTAGGATAGTGAACCAAATTTTCTATTTTTTTCATATTTTTTTTACTGGAAATAGGTATTTTGAGGTTCCCGGAATGAGAATAAAAATTGCGATTATCTATGCAAACAAAATTTCTCAAAAACGAAGCGGAACCTCGAATTTGATAGGATTTGTAAAAAAAAATACATTACCAACGCAACGGAACTTGAAGAATTCGATTAAAATTATTCATCTGGAAGGATGATTTTACTGAATGATTAGATTTTGAAATTTTCTTGAAAAATGCTTCGAGATTTTCTTGTTGCCGGATCTTTGCAAACTGACCACACATAACAACCTATGACTTTTATTAAACACTTTTTCCGGATTTTTTTCTGTAGGTTTCTAGAAGCTGCAACGTTAGGCTTTCCTCCAAAGTGGCACTTCAGTGCAATTACGGTTGTTTCCCACTGATATAATAATAAGGCACATTAAATATGTGCCTTATTATTATATCAGTGGGAAACAATTTTTATATTATATGCGCTATAATTCCAAATTTGAAAAAATGGGTGTAGAGCTATGTGTGCAGTTTGTTATAGCCGCACTCTATTCAACTTCCAATTGCAGTTGAATGTCCTGTTTCGTAGCATATGACAGCTGGAGGACTGCTGTTGTTATTAGGGAGCAATACCTGAAATGTAGAAACAGAGATCTGTGAAAAGTGGATCTCGCCCAATTGCTTTTAAGAGACAATACAAAGATAATACTTCCTAATTTTGATCTTGATGTTGATTATGATGCTGATATAAGCAAACCGAATACAATTTCCTCCAACAATTTCATCTTCGAGTTGTTCAAAACTACATTTCAAAAATGTGGCCCGATCGCAATAATTGCAAGTTGACGAATAAGAATGTAGTAGACCAGAGAGAGCTCAAGACCATCCAAGTGTCTTCTGTCTATTAATTCGTTCTCTAATCGTACGATTCTTTCCAAAGCATAGCTGGCAACATTGTTTTCATTATCTAGTTGACACTTTTAACATAATTGACACAAACAACATTTTGAAAAATATACACTCTAATTTACAATTAACAATAACATTAGATAAATGCAAAGCTGGTGAGGGAATGAAGGGTTTTCGCCTTTTGAATATTATAACAAATGAGATATTATAAAAAGCGAATGGGAGATAATGTTTTGTTAGTTGTTGATATAATGAGTTCCTTTTCTTCTGATAACAGCCTCGGGGCCATTCTGTCAGAACGATATTAACAAGTCAGTCACGTCTGCCCATTGTTCTTCAAAAGTTAATAACTAAATTGAAAGTAAATTTGTGCTGGCCTACTAATTAGGTGATAATACCAACTACGACCCTTCACTTCATCGGACCTTCACTTCTCCCCTGTTCAACTTCAGCTTTCACAAATTAAAAATAAACAAATCTTTATTATCTACTTGGAGAAATCAATGCTGAAATTCATCTTTAAATTAACATTCAATTACATATAACCATACAATTTGTTTCTGTTAATTGGAATAACTGACTAACTACTAACTGGGCATTCACGTTATTTAGCCGATCTTCTTCGTATATTTATTACAGGCCGGAGGAACTGTACTTTGAAGTAGCAGTTCAGTGGGAAGTGCACTTCTGTAGCGCCGCCCCTCTACACATCCCATAAATAAATATTTCTTGAAAACATTGCGTGACGATACATTCAGACCACATTCTCTTAGTGCAGTTAATTCAATTATAAAATTATACAGATGCATTTATACCTGATTAGTTAGTAATCCAAGTTCACAGACAATCATAGCCATTTTCCAGAATCCCCCCCCCATCAAAAATCATAGATAGATATGATAATAGTAAAGTCCACAACCGGTTAAACGATTTTCTGCAAACATGGAATTCTAGCAATGCTTCCAATGTACCTTCACATGGTACACACACACACACACACAGATAGTAGAGTTATACTGTCACTATGTGACAGTTTAGAGGAAAGCTTAACGTTGAAGGCTCCCCCCGCTCCCGAAAATTTAAAAGAACAATTTCTTGTGAAAATATTTCAATAAAAGCGGTAGAATAATTGAATGAAATTCGTTGGGGTCATTCCTAAAAAAAAGAACATTCAGTGGCCAAGGCGCACGTCCTAATTTTGACCAAAATGCTTGGCATGAGACGTGGTGTTAGCGCCTTAACGAAATACCAAGATGAACTTCCTGCGACTTTTCGTTTTTATTTATTCTGTTAAAACAATACACCACAACCACACATATATACCATTTGCTAAAAACATTTAGACACGACCACAATACTTCGTACACTCTTTAAGGTCTCAGAGTCAGGGAAAGTGTTTTTTAGATCATGGATTCGTGTGTGTGTGTGTGTGTGTGTGTGTGTGTATATATATATATATGGGATTCGTGTGTGTGTGTATGTGTATTTGTATGATATATATAACAACAAAATCAAAAGAAGCAGCATGTTCACCCTTGATTAGAACCTTTCGGTCAGAGTTCGGACATCCACTTTACTGAATAGATATTTTCTCGTCAGCGCTACAAAGATTTTCTTCAAACTGTGTATGCACATTACTACTACTACTAGGTCTATGTTCCTGGGTTGTTGCAGGGGTGACGTCACGGTTCCCCTCACAAGTTCATCTAGAGATACACAATGTTGAAGGCAATCAAACATTTATTAAAACTTTATATCAGAGACATGCGGAACCAACCACCACAACAAATAAAACTTTACAGTTTGAAGACAATTTGTCTTCAGAAATTCTAATAGATTTTAGTCAGTTCAGCAGTGAAGAACCCACGTGAATGTATCACATCATTTTTTTTTTTAATTAAATTTGCTTTACAGTAACAAACAGTTATTTACTGAGTCTAATACGAATTTTATTTAGATTGAAAAGAGATAGGAATGAAAGGATGATGCAATTAGAGTCCGGCATGAATATAACTATATGGTAAGAGAGGTGGGGTGTTTAGTGACTGGTAACTCAGATGGGAGAATGTGGTGGCAAGGAAACCCTGGCAATATGTTGGGGAAATATTTGGCTGTAAAGTTGGGATAACGAGAAATCGATAGTACAGCATCTTTTCTTAGAAAAATTTAAAGAAATTCTTGTAGAAAGAACTCCTTCTTAGTGCCTATATATCTTGACGGCCTATCTAAGCTATACTGCACCACCCATGTTGCTTCTCGACTACCTGCTTCCAGAATGTAACTCGCAGAACGAAGAGTGGTTAGTGGTTCACTACATTAAAAACCTCAGGTCTACCTCGAGTTCGCCTACTTACTATACTCATAAAGGCCTTATATTATTTTCTTGTATGTAAAATCTGAATTTCCATCTGTACATATTCAGAAATTCTACCTATTCAATAATTTACATTCATTACTCTAGGAAATAATTGACTACAAACACCAACAAATTGTAGAAAAGAGCAGCCAGAAGGCAGAGAATTTCCATGCAAAACTGAACATCTCAACAAATATTCAACGCATTTTTCTCGTTCAATAACCATTTTTCATGAAGAATAAATATAAGAATTCGTTGAAAAAAATATGTGGTCCAATTTGAAATTGGAAAGTCTGATTCGAAATTTCTTATTCCCTAAAAAAAGCAATAATAATAACTAAGCACGGTAAGTATTGTTTGGACTTTTTTCTAATCGGCGTTCAAGTGAGTGATGTATGTTGAAATTGTCATCCCATTTAGTAAGTAAATGAAGTTTAGAGAAAATCTTGGAAGCCATTTTCAAGAAATCGTGAAAAACTAAAAAAAAAAAAAGGGGGAAATTCAGTAAAGAAAAATTCCATGGGACCAAGCTTCCTGTTCTATACAATACATACGGTTCTACAATCTATGTAATATTAAAGTACATATAAAAGAATTTGTTGACCGTTGATGAATTATGTTATGAAGAAATTTGGTGAAGATCGGTCACGAAAAAACATTAATTATGCCAATGTTTCGACAGAGTTTCCTATCTTTATCAAGGCTTTAATGTATACAAAGTCGTGAAGATGTGGAGAAGGACATTTTTTAAACATTTGTTACATCGCAGAAACAAAAAAAGAAAATTAAAAGTTACTAGTGTCTTGTATTAAATCATCTACAGAAATGAAAGTGACTCTTTCTCCACATCTTCACGACTTTCTATATATTAAAGTCTTGATAAAGACAGGAAACTCTGTCGAAACGTTGGCATAACTGAATGTTTTTTCTTAACGAACCTCACCAAATTTCTTCATAACATTAAACTTATAAATACAGTGCTGAAACTTCGAGTTTGAAGGAACATCCGTTAACAGAATGTTAACGAATTTACGAACAGGTTCCGGAATTTTGTAGAATTTTCTCGAGAAACGCTTTAAGATTTTCTTTAAACTTGGAATCAATGCTATCTGCCAATCACTTGTATTCTGTAAAAACTTATTTTAGGAAGAAGGTTCTGGTTGAATATAAAAATAAGCTTAACTTTTAAATAGCTTATCAGAGGTCTAAGTGCTGCCATACAATGTGGTTACTTTCAGCCAAGTTATTCCTGAAGACCAACAACTCCCCTATAAACTAAAATAAAGCGTATAAAACTGATTTGCAAGACCCTGGGTGACGCTGGTAATGTTAACAGCTACACACAGGTGGAACAAGATGCAGGGCCTCTCGTGCGACATCTATGTCCACAACCTCTTAAAGCTCCCCTTATGGACTTGTGAAGTGACCAGAGTTACAATCTGCCTACAAACGCACACAGTTCGCTGCAAGTACAACTTACAATATACCTGTTGATGACAGCTGTCAACAAATAAAAAACTCTAAACAGATATTTTTTATAGCGTCCAACAACCGCCCACACACTCTCCACAATAATATTATAATATATATTTCTTTTGTGTTAGCTGACGTATGACGTGTATGTTTGTTATGAGGGGAAGTTATTCCACTGGACAGTTATATTTACTTAGCTTGTGTGCACTCGCTTTTAAGCCCCGTATTTGTGCACAGAAAATTATGGTAATATAATATGTCCACCTGCTCTGTATGCATTATACTGCAGTTTATGCATTTATACTGTAAGAGAAAGTCTGTAGATCGTGTAAAATTGTCGTAATTGAGTTTCTACACAAGGAATACTTATCTAGATCCTTTGGGTACGGAAATAATGTTTTTAGCGAATATCTTTCTGTGTGTGTGTGAACGAAATTCTTAAAAAAAAAATCGTAGGAAGGTGAAAGTTGATATTCCGTTTAGGTAGTAGCACCGTGTCAGACACCAAGGTTTCACCAAAATCAACCGAATGTCCGTGTTTATTGACAGATTTTAATTTTCAATTTTTCGCGATTTTTTCGAAAATTGCTCCAACAATATTTCTTTAAACATTGCATTCTACAGCCCACTTGTAGAACATTTTTAATTAAATTTTTTTATTAATAACTTTTTTTACAGGAAAACATTACTTCGGGGTTAGATTAGGTATCTATAAGTTAGATTAGGTATCTATAAGTTAGATTAGTGTACTATAAGTAGATAGGTATCTTAAGTAGATAGGGATCTATAAGCTTAATTCGGTAATTATAAGTAGTTAGGTATCTATAGTTAGATAGTATCTATAAGTTAAGATTAGTATAATAAGTTAGCTTAGGTATCTAAATTGTAGATTAGGTATCATACGTTAGATTCTAGGGGTCTATAAGTTAGATTAGGTTCTCAAGTTGATTATGTATCTATAGTTAGATTAGGTATTATACTAAAGTTAGATAGGTATCTAGTAGTAGATAGTATCTATCCGTTAAGATTAGGCTCTATACGTTCGATTAGGTATCTATAAGTTAGATTAGGTATCTATAAGTTAGATTAGGTATCTATAAGTTAGATTACGTATCTATAAGTTAGATTACGTATCTATAAGTTAGATTAGGTATCCTTAAGTTAGATTAGGTATCCTTAAGTTAGATTAGGTATCCTTAAGTTAGATTAGGTATCTACTAAGTAGATTAGGTATCTATACGTGTAGATAGGTATCATAAGTAGATTAGGTGTCTATAAGTTAGATTATGTATCTATAATTTCGATTAGGTATCTATCCGTAGGATCGGTATCTATAAGGTAGATTAGGTATTCTATAAGGTAAAGATTAGGGGTCTATAAGTCGATTAGGTATCTATAAGTTAGATTAGGTATTCTATAAGTTAGAGTAGGTATCTATAAGTTAGAGTAGGTTCTATACAGTTAGATTGGTATTATAAGTTAGATTACGTATCTATAAGTTAGATTACGTATCTATAAGTTAGATTACGTATCTATAAGTTAGATTAGGTATCCTTAAGTTAGATTAGGTATCCTTAAGTTAGATTAGGTATCTATAAGTTAGATTAGGTATCTATAAGTTAGATTAGGTATCTATAAGTTAGATTAGGTATCTATAAGTTAGATTAGGTATCTATAAGTTAGATTAGGTGTCTATAAGTTAGATTAGGTATCTATAAGTTAGATTAGGTATCTATAAGTTAGATTAGGTATCTATAAGTTAGATTAGGTATCTATAAGTTAGATTAGGTATCTATAAGTTAGATTAGGTGTCTATAAGTTAGATTAGGTATCTATAAGTTAGATTAGGTATCTATAAGTTAGATTAGGTATCTATAAGTTAGATTAGGTATCTATAAGTTAGATTAGGTATCTATAAGTTAGATTAGGTATCTATAAGTTAGATTAGGTATCTATAAGTTAGATTAGGTATCTATAAGTTAGATTAGGTATCTATAAGTTAGATTAGGTATCTATAAGTTAGATTAGGTATCTATAAGTTAGATTAGGTATCTATAAGTTAGATTAGGTATCTATAAGTTAGATTAGGTGTCTATAAGTTAGATTAGGTATCTATAAGTGTCTGATCTTGTCAAACAAAGCGGTAAGTGGACTGTATTTGATAGGGTGTAGTTCTTAATGCGGGGAAACAGAGAATACTAATTCAAATAAATATGAATAATAGAACGCTTACCTTGTAAGATGTGGACACTGGCTTAACAACGCTCCAAGGAAAGGGATCCCAAAAGGAAAAGAGAGTCGACTCCCCCACTCCCCCTGGCCCCAGATACCTTTGTGAACGTAGATGGTGTCCTCCAGTCTAAAAGGCGAGCAGATTGAAGGCCAAGTAGGCATAAGTAGATTCCTTTGTATGATGTACTGTACTTAAGCGGAGAACATGCGGTGTAACGAGAATAACGGAAAACTGCGTACCCGTGAAAATGCGGTGTAACGAAAGAGGCGAGAAACGACACGCTCGTATACTTTGCGGTAAACTAACAGAGAGATAACGAAATGCGGTTAACATGCGGGGTAGCTCGGTAGAAAATAGAGAGCACTTCCGTGCGTGTACGAGCGTATGGTACAGCAGTTTTCGAACAGAATTACTACCGAACTAGTACAGAACAAAACATATTGGAGGGGAAACCGGACAAAAGAGCAATCGGAAGTTATCGTAATTACGACAACGGCCGAAAGTGACACATGTGTTGCAGAAGGTATACATCGGGGGACAAAAAGGCGTCAGGAGATTAAACAATAAGTTAGATTAGGTATCTATATGTTAGGCTTAAAAATAGAATTTCCTGAAATAATTTTATATAAAAATGATAGGCATTTTAGTGTGGAGATGCGACGTTGAGAATATAATGTTTACAATTTTCATGAACAGGATAATCTCAACTTCATAAATGGACTTTTTGAGGAAACATAACCTCCCCTCCAAAAAAAAACCCTTAAATGAATTTTCTAGGAAAAAGTATCAGCCAAAAGTGACAGGTCTCTGCATGCACACAGTTAGTATACCAAGTTTGATGAAACTCGTAGTGTTTTTACGGAGAAAAATTTCAGTCAAGTAGCACTTCCGGTCATCCGATTCTGATTAATATTATAACAATTCTGATTAATATTATAAGAATGGTAGAAATGTATAATAAATTAAAACCGCACATTAAAGAAAGTATAATCCCATCCTTTCCCCCTCCCTTTAAATGAATTTTCTCTGAAAAATGTTTCAAATTAACGTTGAAGCTCTTTGTATATGTGGATGATATTACAGATTTGAAGAAAATCGTTGGATTTTAGAAAAAAATCTCCAAAAAAAAATGATAATCCATTCAATATAAAGGTGGTACTTCCGTTTGATAAAAACCTTCTTGTCGGCTCACCCCCCTCGTGAAATTTAAACTAAACATCAAGTTCGAAATGTCTGTGATTTGCCATTTGTGAGTTATGATGCTGACCGCTACATACCCAAATTACCGTTTTTACCTAAACCATTTCAACCTAAAAGATCATTCACACAAATTGACCATTTTTTAAAAAACACTTTTTCAGACTCAGGGGACCTCGAAACATGCATTTCCGGTGAAAACACGAGATCAAAAATTTGACACGATTGCAGTTGCTCTTGCTCGCAGTGAGGGAAAGTATTATTATTATTATTATTATTATTTATTTGTAAGTCTATAAGATTACAATCCTTTACATACAGAGTGACTATAAAAAATGTAAAGAAAGTTATACAAGAAAAAAAGAAATTACAAATAACAGAGCATGAGCTACTTGCTTAATAAACAAAAATAATAAACATTGTACATTTAATCAGAATACTAAATAATACTAAAGTAATTAACCAACAAAAGCAAAATAAAAAAATAAAATAAAATAAAATAAATAAATAAAATAAACATGATAAAGACTCAATGCAAAAAATAAAGCAAATGAATTTTAAAGTTAACGCAATACAATACAAATAAAAAGAAAAGAAATACGGAAACAATTACTCATTCAAAATAAAAGACCGAAGCCTAAGAACACTATCAATATAGTAACAGAAATATGTTAAATCTTCTTTAGAGGTACTGGAGAGAGATAACTGAGAATAACTGTCTCCACTCTAGAGGGTATAGTGGGTTTAAAATAATTCATCCTTATTGGTGTATATATTGGGCATTGAGCAAACAAATGAAAAAAGTCTTCCTTCACAAACATATTACAAACAGTGCAGATCTGATTACAGTTTACAGTGTACCTCATATTATTTACAGTTAGCTTCATAATATATTGATTTGAAAGTCTCAATTGGGCTATCAATTTGGTAATACGGAACAACATTCTTATAGTAACATACTCCTGAGGAGCATTAGCTAGGAGTGGAAGTAGATTTGGCTGTATCGAGAACTTTCAAGAAGTTGCCCGTCCCTGTGCTTTAACTATCTTGTAAGGAATTAAATATTTCTCTAACAGAAAAATTAATACCTCGGGTTAATTCTTCTGGATTTAGTTCAATACCGTGCTCTAAAAGTAAACTATTCAACTGAGAGAACCAGTTATATTTCAGACTATTTACAGAATCCGCATGTAAGTCTAAAAGCCTAATAAAACATTTATGCGGCAGTCTTTTACTTTCCATACAAGCCAAATTTTTAACCCAGCGCAATGAGACTTTAACTATATAAAGAAGAATGTGAGGAATGCCAAATTCAGTTCTAACAATGTAATCAGGAGTAGTTTTTGGTAACTGAAATAATCTTTTATAAAAATTGACATGCGCTCTTTCTAGCAGGCTAATGTATCTCAAACTCCATATCTGTGCATTGTACAGCATAACACTTCTGGCTAGTGCGTTAAACACTTTAACACGAGAGCTCCAATTATCGCACTTTGACTTGGCTACGATGCTAATCACAGAGCCAGCTGCAACATTTGCCTTTCTCACAAACTTTTTTGTGGTTTCTAGAAAAAGTGAAGATTTATTAAACTGGACTCCCAGATAAATGAAATTGTCTACCATCTCCAATTTGATTCCATCATATCAAAATTTGTAACCACATTTTCTAAGTCTGCCTCTGTGAAAAACAACAACTTTAGATTTTACTGCATTAACCGTTAAAGCATTTAACTGACAATAATTCCTCAAAATAGATAACTTGTGATTCAAGTCAATAACCGAATCACCCAGAAGTACCAGATCATCCGCATATAATAATACAATCACATCCGAGACACCATCAATGTTTATACCGCGCACTTTATTATCACGAAAAAATTTTTCCACATCAGCAATGTAAAGAGAAAATAAAAAAGGGCTTAATACTTCACCTTGCATAACACCTTCAGTCATTTGTATGTCTGAACTAATTTTTCCATTGGCAGCAACTTAAAATTGACATTCTCATATAAATTTATTAGCAAATTTAAAATTTTTGAGGAAATTCCTTCTCCGTTTAATTTATGCCATAACCTCGAATGAGGAACCGAGTCAAACGCCCTCTTAAAATCAATAAAGGCTGCAAAAATTTTTCTTCCCGGCAAACGCAGGTGGAACTGTATAAGGGAGTTAAGTGTAAAAATGCTATCCGCGCAACCACGTCCCGGACGGAAACCATATTGACATTCCGGAATAGCAGAAACCTCAGATTCCCACAGTAATAAACGGCTCATAATAATCTGAGTAAATATCTTGAGGATACTATTAGCCAAACTTATGCCCCTGTAATTGCATTTATCATTTCTATCTCCCTTTTTATGTAACATAAACATTGTAACAGAACACCATGCTTTAGGAAATACCTCAAGAGAGAATATTTTATTAAAAAACACTTCTAAGTATAAAAGCCAGTTCTCAGGAAGCAGTTTATACACTTCATTAACAATAAGATCAGGACC
Organism: Triatoma infestans; assembly: GCA_011037195.1. Classification (NCBI taxonomy): domain Eukaryota; kingdom Metazoa; phylum Arthropoda; class Insecta; order Hemiptera; family Reduviidae; genus Triatoma; species Triatoma infestans. The sequence goes on from JAAEAF010014904.1 coordinate 111,580, forward strand.
AGCAGCTTTGCCTCTTTTACTTCTCACAATACTACTAACTATTTCCTCCTGTGTGATGACCGAGTCAAGAATAGGGTTACTATTACCAAAATAAAGTGTATTATCAAGCACTCTAGGGGGGTATAATTGTATATAAAAATCCTGCCAAACATCCACACTAATAGGTGAAATTACTTTTGATTTGCCCGTATAACCATTGATAGCACCCCAAAATGTCTTTGTATCACTAACCTTAGCTATATTATCTAAAATAGAAAGTTGATACAGTTTTTTCTTTTTCTTAATTAAACATTTATACTTACTCTTACTATGTACATACATTAATTTAAGATAGCCAGCAAAATTTCCGCGTTTACACAAAATCAACAGCTTTTTTGTTTTATTTTTTAGAGTTTTACACTCCTCATCATACCAAGGATTTTTAACCGGCATTCCTGATACTAATCTCGGTTGTTTAGTAACAAACATATCACACTTTCTCACAGATTCAATAATCGCGGAGTGAAAATTTTCATTAATATAATCAAGGTCCGCCATGCCAAAATCAATCAAAATTCTAGATGACTGAAGCAAACAATTGGCAAATAAAGCAGATTTTTTATCATCCCAAACAATAAAAGAACTTTTACAAGTACTAGTTAAATCTACTCTATCAGGTGCCGTACGTTTTCATTCATATAATAATCTAAAGTTATTAATATAGGAAAATGATCAGAGTTATAAATGTCAATAAGAACTTCTAAATCCCTGACAAGATGAGCACGCTGACTATCTACCCTAATCAGATCAATCACACTCTGGCCTAGAGATGATACATGAGTAAACTGGGCTGGACTATCATGACGCGATCTACCATTCACTAACACGAAAGAATTAATTTCCATAAAATCTATACGCAATTTTCCCTTTTTATTACAAAAATTATCTTTTGAAGAATGTTCAGATATTAAATAAGAATTATTAATAAGTAAGCCATCATAAGTAGGTAAAATGCCCACTCTACAATTAAAATCCCCGCCAATTAAATACATACAGAGTGTAGAGACATAATCTGCTGCAAGGTAGCGTCAAACAGGTCCAGTACAACATCGAGCTCAATAGATGGTCTAAAATATACAAGAGCTAGTATAAAAGAGCTCGAATTTAGACTAATTTTTACAATAATCCACAAGTGTGATTGATCAAAACTTGAAAGCTCTTAAATTTATTGTTCATAAATATCATGAGGCCGCCACTGGGCCTACCTTTGCTTTTTTCTTTTATGGCACTTGAAAAAGCTATTAATTTAAAACCTTTAAGAAAAAACGGAAACTCACTTGGCTTATCCATCACCCACGTCTCAGCTAAACAGAAAATATCAACCTGTCGTAAAAAACACTCCATTCCAAAAAGACTTTTAAAACCTTGAACGTTCCAAAATGCAACTACAGGACCCTCTGATGAACCAAGATGACTGGATTGCTATGTTGTAGAAGAGCCTCCACCTTGTGAATCAGAAATTTGAAATGAATTTAGCGCCCGAGGAGTCTGTGTAGGGGGCGAGTTTGCTTTTCGTTTCTTAATACCAGCTTCACTGATGTCTAAATTTCCTTCTTGACGATCTGGATATGACTCTAAAGACAAATTTTTCTGCAATTCCGCTAAAGAGTATTTTTTACCCTCTAACCAAAGTTTATCACCTCTTAATTTCGCATTATGTCCGTTTTTCTTCGCTTCCAGTAAATAAGGTTTCAACTTTTTCCTTTCGTTTAAAATATCTTTAGGGTAATCTGATGAAACTCCTATTTTTGTACCCTTGAAACCAGAAGAACTGCTCAGAATTTCGTGTTTCTTTTTCTCACTTATTAACTCAAGACATATGGGTCTTGGAGGGCCGTGAGATCTTCCAAGTCTTCTAATAGACGATATTTCTATAGGCGTTAAGTCAATATTTAATTTTTTACTTATCAAAAAGATTAGAGATTCCTCCAATGATCTGTAATTTTCATTTTGAATCTCTTCAATGCCCCAGAAGATGAGATTCTTCTTCTTAATTTGTGTCTCAAGATACACAATTCTAGAGGCCTGGCTTGACACGGTTTGTTTTAAATTATCACATTCTTCTTTACAGCTAATATAAGCACAACTAAGGGCTTCAAACTTATCATTTAACGAGTTAAGACTTCCTCGCACCTCTCGAATTTCTTGCAATAACTGCTCTTCACAACTTGATAATTCTCTTTGACTATTAGATGAATTCATTGTGTTTATAACTATTATACTTTATTTTATTTTCCCTTCTTTTTATTTATTTTTATAGTAGCAGATAATGTAATTTGAAATTATGCAATGAAAAGAAAAATATAAAAATAAAAATTTTTCCTGAAGTGCGTAAATTTATTTGAAAGAAAAAAAAAAAAAATTAAATTATCTCAGCAACCGATGAACATAAACTGAACTACAAACCAACTCGTCTAAAATGACCTTGAAGTAATCCCCACTACCTAAGCCAGTTCAACAATAGTTTATTTTGTTTACTATAGTTCACGAAAATAATTATAAAACTTAGAAATCTGATCAAATTTTTCTCCCTTTTTCCCTCTATTTTCCACTATTTTTACCAATACGCAGGTTTTTCTTCTTGAGTATATTGAACAGAGGCACAATTAACAACGCTATCACAAATTTTTTTTCAAAACACTGATTAATACCACTCTATTTTGTAATTTAAGCAAGACTGACAAAAACACAACCTCTCAGGTCAGAAGCTCCGCTGCCACTCAATTGGGACACAATTGGGAAAGTAAAAACGTGAACTTTCTCAATTAGAGAATTGCAATAATTGCGAAAAGAGAAAGAGTAATATATTTTTATTGGCTAACTTGGTGACATGATGCAGCTCTACTAGTGGTAGGTTTTAAACTTTCAGCAAACAATACTCAATTTGGCTGGCTGTTCAGAGAAAGAGTTGTCTCTAACAAAGGTAACCTCTACACAGCTCTTAGTAAATACCACTTCACTGGAAACATACAGTCATACCTGGCAAGACTATAACAGACCCCCAATAAAGCGGAATCGCCAACAGAGGGCGGGAACAAAGAGTGCCGTATTAGTATTCCATGAAGTCACAGAATAAAGTGAATTTAGCGCGTCACCTCAGCGATATGTGGAATTATAAACAGACAGCAATGGCGGAGCGTGGTGGGGTGGAAAGTCACAAGTGCACAACATGACAATGTCCAGGGCAAACCAACTATGGCATGGGGAAAGCACAGTAGAGGATGTAGGACATAAGGCTCTACATGTCTACATAGAAAAGTAATGACCAACTTTACTTCTGATTGGAAAATCTGCAAAGAAACATCAATCAATAGTAGAGTGATTAGATTAGGTTCACGGTGTGTATGTGTGTGTGTGTTTACTTGTCACACAGACACCTCATTGAGAGTGTGTGGCGCCAAAACTCAATCAACATGACGGTAGAAACAGAAGTGAGAGAGTTCGACGGATATCCGTGCTGTTGATTGGTTGGACTTCCGCTATCTCAATGTTTCTCACGTACTTGTCAGCGAGGTCAGGTCATGTAGCTAGGCTGCAGATTGGCAGATGCACGTGACTACACACGTGTCACTACTGCCGCTCTCAGGCTCAGCTCTCTACAAACTATTCACCAATCAAATAACTTCATCCTGACCTTACATTACAAATCTAGTAAGGCTTAATACCCACACTACTTTCTTTAATGTACAATACCCCACCTCCTTGTACAAATCAATGTGTTGGCTAACAGTTTAAATCTGTTAACTGCACCAGATACTGATTGGCTCATATTTAGGGCAATTTAACACGAGCTCCCCCTTCACGCTCCCCTCTAAAATCAGTTTTCCGCAAAAAGTTTCCAATAAAACAAATCTGGTGTGAAGCTCTTACACGACTTTCTCACACTCCAGTTAATACAATTTCATTATAACGAAGTCTTTAAAATTGCAATTTTCAGATTTGTTTAGATAGGTTGACCATAAAAAAGTTGATTAAGAGGCTATACATACATACATTGCTGAGTGGACACTGTGGGCGCCCACTGTCTCAAGATCATCTAGCGTCAGTTTAATGTAACTGAGAGACCCCCAAAACCCCCATAAAATAATTTTTTGGGGAAAAGTATTTGAAATAAAAGGATAGGTTTATATCTGTGCCGTGAACATGTCAAGCTTAAAGGAAACCATAGCCAAAAAACACTATTCTGTAAGGTCGTACTTACAGTTGACTGATTTTCTTCAAATTTGGAATTAGCAATAATCTAAGCTAAATTTAATATGACATAGGTAGTAGAACCATTCATTGAGCTGAAGTGTAGAAGAAAGCTTAACATTCTGATCTCCCAGAATACCTAAAAAAATTAATGTTCCTAGAAAAAGGTTTCAAATAAATGTGACAGGCATTTATGTTAATTACGTAGACAGCATACGAAAGTTACAAGAAAATCGATGGAGTCACTTTGGAGAAAATTGCGAAAAACTGAAGAAAGAAATTCTACAGTGGCACTTCCGAGTATTGGAATTTTTCTAAAAAGTGCCAAGCGGTGATGGTATATAGAGGCTGAGCTTCCGGTCATCTTTGGTTTTTTTTAAACATTTTGTTCACACACAAGTAAATATGTATTCAGAGCATTTGGAAAATAAATTCCTCCTCAACAGGGCCAAATACAAAATGGCGGGCTTATCTTGAATCTTGCACTTCTGTCCACTTCACTTTTGCTTTCTTTTTCAACAATGGAATGCAAAATTCCAAGTTTGTCTTTATAGCTCACATTGGTCCCGCGCACCTCGCTTAGTGTTAGTTAAGCTATTTTTAAAACTAATAAAACTTGAGAATGTTCTATTGAATTAGAGTATTTTTGAGAAATGTTTTGAACTTTCCGAGTTTGACGAGCTATAAAAGCCAGTGTACAGCTTTTGTGGTTCAGCGAGTGGTCTCCTGCGTCCACGTTCGCCGTGGCTGGACACCAGACAGAGTTTAGTAGTTATAGTTGCATCATTCTGTCTGGGCTAAAGCGAGTTTTAACACTTGTAGAAGGGAACGAAGGCACCCAACCGCCCTTTTCAGAGCGAGGGCTTGAGCCGGTTTATATATATTGTATATAGTTAGTTTAAGTTTTTATCGTAAATAGTAGCATTAGTATAGCTATAAGAGATGACGAGCACACCGAAGAACGCTAGATCGTCTAGTCAGTTCTTGGATATCGAAGTGACTCCACCTGGTCTTAAAATGATGGTAGGTGGTTTGAGAAGAAAGTTATTTAAAGACGAGCAACCACAAGTTGCAATAAGTTCGACAATGGTCAAAGAGACCATAATTGATAGGCTAGTAGATACTGCCGTGTCAAATAACGAACCCGAGAACAAAAACGAAAATAACCGCAAGGAGGATGGTATCACATCAGAGTGTGAGACCAGTGACCCAATCCTCAAAGCAGGAGAAATAGAGCTAGAGTTAATGGAGTACTGCACGGACCCTAGCATTAAGATTAGTAAAAGCAACACCCTGTTTATCACAAAAAAGGTAAAAGAGGTAATGAGATAGAAGAGGTAAAAGCGGCCCTCGTCAATGAGATTGCCGCTCGCGTTGTTTGGCTTGAGGGCAAACTCGCTGCAGCTGACACAGAGACAGCGAAAAAGCAGCAGGCTTAGAGATGGCGGTTCTCTGTATCCTAGACAACATGACCTGATTAAGGCCGATACCAGGAGGCTGTCCATTCTTCGCACGAAGTAGTCCGTAAGCCGGCAAAGGTCAGCAGTGGCACGGCCAGAATCAAGGCAAAGCACACCGTACCTATTATATCTTATGCGGAAGCGGTGTCCAATGGAAGCTGGCTTGAGGGAAAGCATGCTAAGATAAAGAAAAGTAAAAGAAAACAAAAAACATAAAGCACAAGCAGCCAAACGAAGGAGTGAAAAAGCCACTGCCTGAAAAAAGAATGTGGTCTTGATAAAACCACAAGACGATAAGGCAGTTGAGAACAGCGGCCAAACCAAAGGATTGCTCAAGGGCAGTCTTAATCCTTCTGAAAAAGGTTGGCAAGTCGTGTCCCAAACAAGACCCTTCTTGTTGAGGCAGAAGGCCCCGTGCAGGCGCAAGCCTTACTAAACAATGAAAAGTTGAGGTGTGCTGGACTCCAGGCTGAGCTGCCGAAGAAACGGCTTCCCAAAATGATTATTATCGATGTGCCGAGCGACCTTGATGAAGCAGGAATAACGAAAGCCTTATACGATCAGAACCTTGGATCGGTATTGCAGAAACTTGAATTCCAGGACTCCTTTAGAGTGCTGGCCAAGTCAGATAAGAGCAAAAACGGGGCACAAAGTAGTAGTAGGGTAGAAGCCACTATCCGCAAAATTACGGGCTTCTTCCATAATCGATGCTAGCCATTTGTCGGTCTAAAGCATTCAGGTACGCTGGGCATTTCAGACTCTTAACAGAGGGACTGTGCGGCTTCGGAACACTTTGCAGGCGGCACATGCCGGGGCTTCGGCTTTATTTGGGTACTTCTCATAAACACGTCCCTTAGTGGCGCAGTGTCCGCAAGTCGGTTCTTTCTCCTTGCAGTAGTTCGCCACGTGGCCATATACTTGACATTTGTAGCAGCATGACGCCTATAGGTGGTCCATCACCTTACAGCGATTCTCCTCTATATACACCCTGCCACTTCTCAGGGTTCCTTTCTATAGAAGTTCACGCATTTTTGGCGTAGCTTCCACTACTTTGACGAGCGTAGAATAGTCCATGTAACCCAGTTTGAGTACCTGGACGTGCTGTTGGATTGGAAGATTTCTTTTAAGCCCCATATTCAACGGTTGCCTCCAGATGCCTCAACTTGTACCAGGGAATCAAAAGAGTAGGGGGCTCACCGGTCTTCAACCCCCTTGGTGAGTGGGGGTTGAAGACTGGTGTGGCCTTAACCATCTGTAGGGGCGTGTAGAGAATGTTGCAACGTACGCAGCTGCGTGTTGGGCTGATAAGCTGCACATGCAATCGTTCAGCGGCACTCTATTACGAATGCAAAGAGCCATTTTGTGCTCTGTAACAAGGTCCTATGCGACATCCTCCACGGTCTCCTTACCGGTGATCGCTGGTGTGTTGCCGCTTGATCTCCTCACTCTGATGAGAGCCCTTACCCATAAGTATAAGAAAGGGGAAATGATTGTCCTTGATGGTGAGGAGCTGTCCAGTCAGATGCCTCCTGTCCTTGCAAAGAAAAAGATCCGAGAGTACGAGATTGGGAAGTGGCAAAGAGGCTGGGATGAAGCAGAAAAAGGGAGAATCACATATGAGTTCTTCCCGAATTTACATCACAGACTGTCGATTCGATGGCTGGAGCTGTCCCGAACCGTAAAGCAATATTTCACCAGGAGTTCAATTCTAAGCTCTGTGAGCTGGGATTGAAAGATTCCCCGAATTGCGAATGCGGTGAACGGAACACAGTGCATCACGTTCTTCTCCGGTGTCCTCTCCTCGACGAGGCAAGAATCCATATGGAATTCGAGCTGAAAAGAAGGGGAGAGAACTGGCCGGGAGATTGTGAAATGATGGAAAGTGCCATAAACTTTAAAGACTTTGTTGAGTTTGCTCGTGAAGTAGCGGTAATGCGAAGGACTAGATGTATATGTAGAGGTCCGCCTCCTCGTGGCAGGGACGGAAACTTGGCTACCATGTAGGCACCGGTTTTGGCTCTATGCGCTGGGTATGGTGACCTGGAGTGTGCTCAATAATAATATAGCTCACATTAATTATATAAAACGTAAATATTGTTAGAAATAAATTGCTTTTTGCATTTCTTTTTATCAAATCTTTGTATTTTGCACAATTTGATAATTTATAAAATACCTACTAAGGGAAAACTAGTAAAAAAATACTAAACTAGATTTTCCCAGAAATAATTAGCCAATCACAGTGTAGAGATGAAAGTCTCAAATGTGGGCATGGGTCAACATGATAATTCTAAATTTCTGATTGGCCTAATATACACCCACATTTCACTCTTTCTGTCCTGGCTAAGCCAATTACTTCTAAGAAAAATCTCGTTTAGAATTTTTTCACTAATTTTCCCTCCGTAGGTATTTTATAAATGATCAAATAATGCAATTTTTTTTTTTTATAAAAAAAAAATGCAAAAAATAAGGTTATTTATAACAAAATATTTATTGCTTATAAAATTAATGTGAGCTATAAAGGAGCATTTTCATTCTAATGTTCAAAAAAAAAGCAAAAGAGAATTGGGCGGATTTGCAAAATACAATGCAAGTCCGCCCCAATTTGTATTTGGCTGTTTATAATAATGAAACAAAATAAAATTGATATTAAACACCCACAAGAATTTTTACAAGTAATTCATAATATTCGGTTAACAAACTTTTCTTTGAACTGGAATTTTCAGCTATTCATTATGTTGACCTCAATTTTATATATTGGCGCAGTCCACAAACTATTAAAGATAGAAATCTACTCATGAGTAAATTCAATCAAAATCTAGTTTGTCACAACAATATTAACAAATGAATCGAACTAATTATTAGTGCAATCAAACAAATACATTACAATAAGAAGAAGCGTCATATATTAGAGTAAGAGAAAGTCTTGTGTGTAATAAAATAACATATTTTTATAATCTTATATATTTTGACAAAATCAAGGGTTCAGTGTGTGACCAAAGTTTATATGTGAATAATCAACGACACTTACACAATTTGATGAAATCTGACAATGTAAAAAAAAAGGAAAATGGTCAGCATGAAAGAAAAGAAGCACACGATCCCGGACAAGCAGCATTGCTAACCTAGTCATCATACTGAAGCACATTCAAGTTACAAGTGCTGTTTGAAATTAACCACACTCATGTTGGTAAAAAATTTATTTCTAATAATTACTTTTTCTTACTCCTAGCATGAAGAGGAAGTATTGTAATCGTGTCAAATTTTCGATATGGAGTGTCCACCGCAAATACAAGTTTTGAAGTAACCTGAGTTCAAAAAAGTGGTTTTTAGAAAATGGTCGGGGGTGTGTGAGCATAGCTCGTAAACAAAAAATCACAGAAAGTTCAAACTTGATATCCCGTTTAGGTATAACCATGAGATCCGACAGTAAGTTATGTCAAAATTATTCAACCGGAAGTACCACATTACTGGATGGTGTTTTTCACTTTATTTTTGCGATTTACTTTAAACTTGGTTTATCAATTTATTACATATATTTGGAGCTAAAATTTTAATTTGTAACATTTCTCTATGAAAATTCATTTAAGGGAGAGGTGGGGCTATGTTTAGTCATAAAGTGCTATTTCAGTTTAGTATAGAATTCTATCATCTAATTAATATTAATTAGAATTATATACGCTACCAAATTTCTAGTTTGAAGAAAATCGATTGACCGAAAATGCGTTTTTACTGAACAGTTTTCAGTTTTCTGCGTTTTTCACCATAAAAATATGGCGGGATTTCTTTAAATTTGGAACACTAACTGTGAATACAAAGACCTATCACTTCTGTTTGAACATTTTTTCCCTGGAAAGTTCGTTTCCAGAAGTTTAGGAGGAGGAGGAGGGAGGTTATGCTTTCCTCAATCAAGTCAGTTTATTAAATTTAGATTCTCCCATTGTAGATAAGTAACAATGTGTCTGTTATGTATAAATTGCAGCAAGAGAAAGTGGCGGCACAGTTTCACGCAAGATATTTTTTTATTTAAATTTGGTATGATTGTAATTTCTGGAGTTACCACAGCGCTAGTGTTCTTTAACAAAATCCCATTCTGTCATTAGCTAATTTGAGTAGTGCCTATGAGTTGCCTAGTGCCCACTAAATAATAACAGACATAAAGTACATTATGAATAATTACGTCACAAAATTATACTCATGCAAAGTTTAATATAACAAAATCTCCGTTTCACTCTCTCTCCTCCCTTTATCGATTTTTAAGTGCAAAATAACATTTTACCTTCGAGATGGCGGCACGGGCACGATTTATTGTTAATTATTAATTTTTGTTATTCTATGTTTGGTCGAAACATGTGTTTCACACGCAAACATAATGTATTAATCACGTGACGTCGTCTTTATTAACGGAACCTAAAAACAACCCTTCTTTACATACATATATCTGCCTACCTATAAACACCAATAAATGTTTGCTAATTAGATTTCTGGTTTATAAATTATTCTATATTATATAGAAATCCTTGTTTGGAACTTTCACGCAACTTTTTCAAGACGGCAATTGTTACGATTATAATTAACAAAATGTTCTTCAAACATGAAATGTTGTACTAAACGTTTACTTTATCATTCTAAATTACTCTAAATTTAGGGTCAAACATTGTGGCTCCCCCAGAAATCTCCAAAAATCATTTTTTATGAAAAAACGTCCAAATCAAAATGGCAATCCTAAGTTAGTATGTAAAGTATGAAAAGTTGTTGTGGTTGGGTTCGCAGAGCTGGAAAATATCTCTGATACTGTATGCAAAATTTGAAGAAAATTATTCAAGTGGTTTTTCGTCAAATTGCGTAAAACTGGATAGAAAACATCAATATATTTGTACTTGTGTTTGATGGAGTTTGGTGTTTTGAAGCAGAATATTAAGTTGGAGCTTTTTGCGATTTTTCGTTTTTTGAAATATCAGTTCGCATACCAAACATATACTATATATATAGGCTAATCACTAAAACTATTCTTCAGCAACCTTAAAACCTGTAATAACCTTCGTTTAGCTACAAGAGAAAATAATGATATCTGACGCGATGGAAAAGCGATTTTTACAAGTCTCATTCAGTTACCGCACTAGTCGTGGACAGTTCAAACGCTCACGTGGACACTCCTGGACTGGAAGGTGTAAAATCTTCAGCGCAACAGTCCATGAAGGACCAAGACTTGCCAGACACCGTTTTCGTTCTGACCTTAACTACCTATGTTCGCTTCCAACTATATCTTCCTAACTTTATCTCACGATACGAGTCAACACATCTTGCCCTCATGGGAATTGAGACCTGAATTTTGCATCAAAGGCAAGTACGCTAGCGTGAGGGTGTAAAAATATCACTTATTCGATAAAATAAAAAATCATCTTTTTCGCCGCAGTGTAATAATGAGGCAATTTTTGCACTAAAATCTGTGAATATAGTACGACTTTTACTCACTAGAGATTGAAAGTAATTTTTGAAATTAAGTACCCGTTTTGCCACAATTTTTAAGATTTCCCATAAAACTTGTAAAGAGGTTACCTAAATTGAAGTGAAGTAACTTATTTAATTTTTTTATAGCATTTCTAAGTTATTAGTAAAATTTGAAATCATCATGCTATTCGTTTATTTGTGTTTTAAAACATTTGTTTGTCAGTCTCAATCAAAACGATTGTTCAAGAAAGCTAGATGAGGCTATTTTGAAAGCAAGAATCTAGGAACTAGACTCACCTTCCTGATATCGTCCAAGTTGTGTATTTCCGGTGAGAGACCGCCGTGCACGCACAGGAACTGTTGGTTCATCAGGGCCGCCAATGGGAGACAGTCGAACGCTTCCATACAGGCATCGTAAACCCTTTCTGAATACTTTATTTTACCTGCAAATATATATAGTTTTGTTATCAGTTTTTTTTTATAAATTCTATTTGCAAAATATTACTAAACTGGTGGTTAATAAATCATGCTTCTTTTTCTTGGTTCTGAGCAGTTTCAGATCTTCATTTATCTTCAGGATTTGTCCACTATTGCACATTTCTGAGATTTTATACGCTGTAGCACGCTTCGTTTCCTTAATTCTATCCAGTTTCGAATGTTCTTCGGTTCTCTGCATGGTCAGAGTCTCAGACACAAAGTTTGTATAAAGCCACCGTTTCCAGGATACAACTAATCGGTTTAATGTGTGAACAGAAATTTTTTGATGATCCAGATTCTGATGATTGGCAGATCATTCAATACTGGTTAGAATTAACAAAAAGAAGCGTATTACGAGAAACAATCTTAAAAAAGACAATAGGTATGATCTTGGCAGAAACTTTGACAAAAAGTTGGAGGTCACTGTATCTATACAGTCTGGTTAAACTAAACTATGAGGTTGAATGCTAAATAGTTAATAGAATGATGTAAATTGGATTTTGCTAAATAGTTATGGCAATAAACAGTTGTTAAAATCCAGTCAAACGTCCTCTGTGACCAATCTAATAACCTTGTACGGAGTGCCAAAGAATAACAAGCTGCACATAACTATCCCACGTGGAATAGATAAAAATCATTTCTACGTGGGAAATGAGAATGGGAACCATACTTACCGAAATACGAAAATATCTATCTACAGGACGACATTACGGTATGTCCTGAGAACCTGCAAGTATGGTGGAGCTCGCCACCATCTATAATTTTATGAAACATTAAAGCCCTCTATGCACCCAGAAAAAACTCCAAATCTGTGGGGGGCGAAGGTGTATTACTCTTCATCACGGCGGATTTTATTCCAACCACTGGGCGTGACAAAAAAAGAAGGCGAATAGTTAAACCTGCAATAGTTTCCTGGATCGGAAAATCGGACCCTGATTCATTTGACACATTTCACACTAGTTAGATTTCCTGGTTTGGGGTTCGATATGAGGGATGAACTGGAGCGATAAATTTTCTGTGGTGTTTCTAGATAAATGATTAGGTTAACTTTCAAAACATGGATCATCATTACTACTAAGAACCTGTGGATCACTTAGCAGGAACAAAGACTGGCAGAACTCTTGATTAAGAGATATTTCCTTACCTTTCACAAGGGAACTTTTGCGGGGCTTTCAGAATGGTGGGTGGTTTGTTCACGAGTTATAGTGCGCTCGATTGGGATGGCTGCTAAAACTAGAGAGTCGCGGAGCTAGTTTTGGTCCTATAGGTGTAGGAGGAAACGTCGGTGCAAATACTGAGCTATTAAACAATTAAGAAAAAATGGCTTAAAGGGCATGCGGTTCCAATTCTTGGGGAGGGAGGAATCTGAGCCGTCTTTGTTCATGAGGGAACCGCTAGCCATCCTGATGAGCTTTGTTCTAGCTACAGTATTGAATAGAGAGCTCTAATTCAGAAGAAGTTTTATAATACATCTTTCGGGTGGCAATGGAGGAGCCAACAAATCTAATCCAAACAGGGGGATGGGGTATCTCTGCAACATATTGATACATCAACCAACTATACTAATATAAGGTGTGTAATTAATTTAAAAATATGTCAGTACAAGATATAAAAAATATTAAATTGTTGATGGGAAAAAAGTAGGTGGACCAGAATGAAATCAGAGGAGATGGAGTAGCCGGTCTGTGTTGACAGAACAGATCTAGATATATAGTAGTGGGTGTGGACTTGGCGGGGAGGCTGTCAGCTAGATGTAGCAGGCAGGCTGTCACACCGCTGGTCCAGTGCAGCACCCCTCTCCATGTAGCTAGAGGCTACAGCACCCTTCCTATCTCCTTTACATAGCTCTGCTCCCCCACCCCACCAATAACATATGTATGCATCTCACATGACATATTTATGGATTATTAACTCGTCTGAACAAATAATGAAAATAAAAATTATAATGAAGATAAAGTATTTGGCAGCAAACAGTCCGTTTTATTGTCTCATCCTTACCAAATATATTTGTTTAATTATTAAACATGAACTTTTCGCTGGCAGTGGAAGTGCAGCGAGCCTGGCACATTTTTCAAGCCATTCCACCGGAAATACATACTTGAAACTTCCATATGGACGAAAAAAGTTGTAGCGAATGGTGCGTGAGTATGTTTGTGTGATAAGTAAACAAATCTGGAGTGAAACAATCACACGACTCTCTCTTACTGCAATTAATCTCGTGATAATTAGTGATAATTAACTAATTTTCTTTAAACATATAATTCTTACTAAATATTTAGTTAGGGAAGGGATTAGCTCAGTGGTAGCGCGCTGGACTAGCAACGCTGAGATCCCGGGTTCGAACCCAGCAGTGCTAACCTTAGATTTTCTCTGGGCAGTGTTGTCTGTAATGAGAGAACACTGTCCCGAGGCCGGCAGTGCACTGAGAAGACTCCGGACGCAAATGACCATAGATGTTGACGCGCATTAAATTAAATATATATTCAATTCAAGGCGCGTCAACATCTATATTTATATTTGACTGTCTTCAATGAATATGAATGGGAGAATCTGAACTTTAAAAAAAGTATAAAATGACTTTTTTCAGTAAAGCATAACCTCCCACTCCCTCCAAAACCACCCTCAAATGAATTTTCTCGGGAAAAGTTTCAGACCAAAGTGCTAGAGGTCTCTGTATGTATCTAGCAGGTTGGATGAAATCTGGCGGTGTTTTTATGGAGAAAATCGCAGAAAACTGAGAAAACGTAATCAGTAAAGTCTCACTTCCTTTCCATTTTCTTCAAACTGGGAATTTTGGCGACATGTTTAAATCTGATTAATATTATATGGAAGTAGAATCGTACAGTAAATTAAAACAGCACTTTAGAGGAAAACAACTCCGCCCCCCAACCTCCCTTATTAAATGAATTTTCCCGGAGAACTGTTTGAAATAAAAGTTGTAGCTCTCTGTAGGTGTAGCTGATGATGTACCAAGTTTTAAGAAAATTGTTCGAGCCTTCTTGAGAAAATTCGCAAAAAACTGGAAAACCCATTCAGAACAATGGTAGTTTCGGGTAACCGATTTTGATCCAAACTTTATTGTCAGGTCCCCTAGTAAACTTAGACGAAATATCAAATTTGACCTTTCGGCGATTTTTCTTGTTTGAGTATTGCTGTCCACCTCACATACACTAATTTATAGAAACTACTTTTTCAGGGGATCCACAAAGAATACATTTCCAGTGAAAACTCGATATCGAAAATTTGACATGATTGCAATACTTCCTCTTACTAGATGTAACAGAAAGTAAAAATCAGAAAGTTTGCTTCACTTCAGGGTATGGATTTGATCGACGCCTTATTAATAGATGCGGTAATGGTCCTTGTAAGGAATATTAATTTGGAGTTAAATGAATTTTTCTTTTAACACAACGAAACAACAGAAAAACAATTGGAGAGGAACTCAAAATATGAATTTCTCGAAAACTCATACAAAACTCAATTTCGAAGATCTCAATACTTCCTCTTTAAAGCACTTAGGTCTTCCGGTTGAGACCGTGTCACTGGCTTATTATAAATTGACCTTTCGTCCATATGGACAATAGATTTCCTAAGGGCAGTGTTACTACCGCTAATGCTTACTACTTACTACTTCTTGCCATCAAAAAGAGAACGTTAAGTAATAAAAAGTTGAGAAGTTAATTTTGCCATAGTGATCAGGAGGAGGGGGAATTTGGAAACTGAATTAGGTTTACAAGAAGGGTGGGTGGGTCGAAGTTGAGTGAAGTAGTGCGGCCACCATCGCTGACCTTGGGCCTCATTAATAACAAAGTTGACCAGCCTGGCTGCAGCAAAAAACGACACAATGGAAATATTGTTATGTAAACAGTGTTACTAATCTAAGGCTGTATTAGTGTTTACTACTCTTCAAAAATTTAATCTTATACTAGGCCAACTTTTTGAAAAAAGTTGATTACTTGTCGAATGAATAAATCTCATAATAGGCAGTCATATTACGTTCTCACACCACCAAAAGAAAAAGTGTCTCGAACAGGTGAGCCAACAATGCTGTATAGACTAACAGCTGGACAAATGAAATGTTTACTTTCTCTCACTCCTAGTAAACCGGAAGTATTGCGATCGTGTCAAATTTTCGAAGTTGAGTTTTCAAAAAAAAAAAAATTATTTTAACAAATGGTCTGTGTATGTGTGTATTAAAAAGTGAAATACGGAAGACAAACTTGGTATAGAGTTTAGTTACATTAAAGTTTCGGGCAAAATCAATCAACCAGAAACAAGTACTACTAGAATGTTTTTTTATTCATTTTCTTTGCAATTTTCTCGAAAACGGCTCCAACGATTTTCTTTAAATTTCATATTTTATACACACACACACATACTCACACGCACACAAATACCCATCACTTTGTTTGTAGAATATTATTCAGGGAAAATTAATTTCAGGAGGTTTCTGAATGGTTTTACCACCTGTACAATACTAATATATATTCAAAGCATTGATAGCATTTCATTACTTACATTAAAAACATGTAAAAGCACAGATAGCAATCGGAAATGCGACTTTACGGAATCGATTTTTGAGGTTTTTTCGAAAATAGTTTCAACGATCTCCTTTGAACTTGATATGCTCACTGCACACACAGAACGCACCACTTTTATTTCAAACATTTAAAAAAAAATGAAAAATGATTTTACGGGAGATTTGGGGCCATGAAATTACGGTGAAGTATAAACTGACGGTCTTCAGACCGTGTGGCTTCTACAGTTGCCCACTCAGATATAACCCCCACCAACTTTTTTTATGGCCAACATCATCTTAAATTTTTTTTGTAACGAAACTGTATTAATTGGACTAAGAGAAAGTCGTGTGAGGGGTTCACACAAGATTTTTTTTCCAACAAAAAGTTAACTGAAAGGCTGAAAGTATGGATCACATTCTACCACAAGTACGTACGCAAGTGATGTAAACATGTATACCGCAGATAATAATAAATCCTCGCGTTTGGAGATATTAGGCACAACATTCACTGCATTACAACTATTCATCAAAAAATTGTTTTGAAAAATTAGCTATTTCTTAAAATCAATTTGTTTGAAAGAAAATCAAAAAGAAAAAATTTGTTGTGGTTGGGTGTGCAGAGCTGGAAAGTATCACAGATATTTTCCATAATAGCCTGCTTCTTGTGATATCGACCGGGTTAGTGTATAAACTGATTTTGTTCTGTTATCTCACTGTTCTATCAAGACATCCTGATGATGGGCGAACGCCCAAAACCGGTCAATGATCACAAAATAAAGCAGGATGTCATGAACTCCTGTGAGAAAAACATTTCGTTTTCGGAACTTTTTGTCATTATCGGAATAAAGACACATTTCTGGACATATGTCCATTGCGCTGTTTGGCCATTGTCATGCAATACTCCTTAGAGTCTCCGGATAGAAATCGCGTACGGTTTTATAAACCGACGTTTCACCCATTTATGAAATAAGCTTTTTTAGAGTGTTGTATAAAACTCAAACCTATTGCCAATACAATATGTACTGTATATTAGGTTAGCAAAGCAGTCTCCACATCTCTAGACCCTCTCCACATGTTACGACCATTTGATTTTTCCTACATCTTTTATCGCAAGAATTCATCCCAGAAATGGAAGCTACTTAAACTTGAAAACCATTTTTACTTTCTATTACTAATGTAAACAGCAATATTGAAATTATGCAAATTTTTATAATTGAGTTTCTACGGGGATCATAATAAATTTTGAGCCCCGTGAAAATAAAAAACGAGTATTTTTATGGATGTAATAGAATATATATACGAACAAAATATCTTTACGGAAGTACTAGTATATATACGAACAAAATATCTTTACGGAAGGACTAGTATATATACGAACAAAATATCTTTACAGAAGTACTAGTATATATACGAACAAAATATCATTACGGAAGTACTAGTATATATACGAACAAAATATCTTTACGGAAGTACTAGTATATATACGAACAAAATATCTTTACGGAAGTACTAGTATATATACGAACAAAATATCTTTACGGAAGTACTAGTTAAGATACGAAAAAATATCTTTCGGAGTACTAGTAAGATACGACAAAAATATCTTACGGAAGTACTAGTTATATACGAACAAATTTATCTTTACGGAAGTACAGTATGTATCGAACAAAATATCTTTACGGAGTAACTAGTACTAACGAACCAAATATTTTACGGAAGACTATATAGATACGAACAAAATATCTTTACGGAAGTCCACTAGTAGATATACAACAATATCTTTACTGAAGTACTAGTAGAATACGAACAAATATCTTTACAGAAGTCTATATATCTACGAACAAACATATCTTTACCGGAAGTACTAGTATATATACGAACAAAATATCTTTACGGAAGTACTAGTATATATACGAACAAAATATCTTTACAGAAGTACTAGTATATATACGAACAAAATATCACAAAAAGAAAAATCGCAAGAATCTGAAATTTGGTATTCCGTTTGAGAACCACAGCATCGGATCCGACACGAAAGTTTTGTACAAAATCCATCAACCGGAAGTGTGACATTACTGACTGGCAGTGCAGCAATTCACGATTTTTTCTACAGCAGCTCCAACAATTTCCTTTAAGCTTCTCGCATATGAACTACAAACAGCATTATATACTTTTATTCGAAACATTTTTCCAGGTAAAGTGATTTCTGAAAGATTCTGTGGGGGGGGGGGGGTCACGTTAAGCTATTGCTCTAAAATGGCTCTCAAGTTCTACCAAATTATCCAATACTAAGAATTCGCAAGAACTTCCAGTTTGAAGATAATCGGCTAACTTGAATTGAGACTAAATATGTTTTTGAATTATTTCGAAATTTTTCTCGAAAACGATTCTAACGATTTTGTTTTAATTTTTGGAATGCCTATGGCATTTAATCCTATCATTTTTATTTGTAACATTTTTCAAAACAAAAAAAAAAATGATCTTGAATTAAGCTTAACTTTCAAACAGATGAAACATTGAATATTTTTTTTAAAAAAATGACAAAAAGAAAAGCCTAAAGTGTTAAAATGAAAAGGAAAAGATAAAAAAGTGTTATCAGTCTATGGTCAAGTTACAGTAAGAGCTCCACCCAATTGAAAGTACCCCCAACTCATCAGACTTTGAACAGAAAAATACTTTCATGGATATTTCTTTTGAAGCTTTCGGGTTTTTTTTAAACCTTTTTTTCTGTATACTCGCTGTTATACTGTTTTACTGCCTACTGAGAGCGAGTGTGGCGATCGTATCAAATTGGCGGTATCCAGTTATCACTGGAAATACATGTTTGGAGGCAACCATCATTATCAAAAAATAAAAATGGGTTTTTCAACAACAGATGAATAATGTTCCACAACTATCACTCTAACATCACAATAGCTTAACGTTGAACAATTATTCCACTAAAATCAGTTGGCTAAAGTTTTACTTTTTCTCACTAGTGAGTTACACACTACTTTTTCTCACTTGTGTGTAAAAGTAACATATTCATCTTAAATTAGCCCGACATTTAGTGGCACAACAAGATAAAACAATGTGTATCCTAAATACAGCGGATTTGACGTTATACTAAACGGAAGAGGTGATAGAGAGGGGGAATATTTGACTTGAATTAAAATACATTCACAGTATTAGCACCTTTTCACATTTTGTGTATATTCACACAAATTAAGAACTAATTTAGTACGATTGCAGAAAAAAGTAGCATTTACTGTAGAGAAAAGTTTTTGACAACTCTCTTCAGTTGCTAGCTAGCGCTCGTGTGGGCAAATCTGAAGTGGACCTTTTCTCTCTTGTCAAATAAACAACTTTTTTATTAATGTCCGAGAGAACAAAATATATTAAAAACGAAAAGTTGCAAAGAAGCTCTAACTTGATATTCACCGGCTCCAATGGTTTCAATCAAAAACCATATCTGGAAATGGGACATCACTGATTTTTATTTTTTATTTTATCAGATCTCTCCCGGAAATGGCTCCATTGATTTCCTTAAACTTGGAATGCAAAAAGCGTTCCAACCATTTTTCGGGATAAAAGACCAGTATCATCAAGAAAGGTTAGAAATGACGAGGACACCAACAGACCATTCACTAGAGAACCTTACTGGTCAGCGCCAGGCTAAGACACTTCTGGGCAGTTGCTACAGAAGAAGTCTGAGGCTGTATCAATCTAAGTAAATAAGCGCTGAATATGCTAATGTGTTTTCTCCAGCAGCACTCAAAGAAGCTGAGCCTAGTATACGATGGTGTCAGAGTTACTGTGGACACATGGAGGACTCTTGATGGCCTGCGACATGATAATTCCAGAAAAGGCTGAGAAAGAAGTCTGGTTACAAACTGAGTTTTCGGAGGAGAATACACCCTGTCCAGAATTATTCCAGGTCATGAAATTTCTAAAGAAGAGTTGCTTTAGACATGGGAGAGCGAGCATCCTCAGCTAGGCACTAGCACTAGCAACAAGATATCTTCAACAGTGCAGTGTACCATATCCCTCGAAGAATAAGTTTATAGTTATTTTACATATAATGTCTGCAGAATGCGAAATTCGCTAATTCTGGATGGAAAAAAATGGCAGCTCGATCCAGGAACAGAATTACCGGCATCCCTCCGGCATTTCGCTCTACGATATATAGCTAATAGTCTTTGCTCACTAAACAACTATTTTTCCACATTCATCAAAATAGTATGAGAAATAATTCTAATGTACACTAGTCTGGTAATTTGCTCCACCAAGTTACGTTCAAACGGAAGTGGATGGCGTGCCAAAAAAGGCGTATTTTTCAAAGCATGGAGATTTTCTAAAGCACTCTCGTGTGATATGTTGAGGGAGGAGAACATTAGGTGGACACATGCAATATGTAAATTTTTTTTCATTAACGGTAAAACATTAGGGTGTGACCAATTTCTACGCTTGAGGCAATGTGGTCAAAGAAAGAAAATGCATTAAGGTCAATATGAGGTATGAACGGGTGACATGCAAACTGCTATAGATGCCACACGGGTGACTGCTTGACGACAACGCCACTGCTATAGATTTGTAGCGTGTTCCCATTTTGGACCAACTGCTTATTACATATATATAGATATACGATTGGCTTTTATGCCGGCAAGAGCTATGAATGCTCGTTCTCAACGTCCCACATTAGCTCCCTCAAAATGGAAGATAGTAAACAACGAATAAAGTTTCTGGGAGAAAGAGATGCTGTTGATGAGGGAGTCGCTACATAGCCAAGTACTTTGAGGCCTACACTGTAAATGCAACAACATGCTGATGAAGGTTGTTGAGAGAGAGGCAGAAAGACGGAGAGGGAGAGGTGTATGTGATGAGTTAGACAGGAGTTTCCGGATGGTGCTGTATCGACAGCTTACGTTCGACAAACATAAAGAGTCCTTGAAAGGTGAACACACAAATTAGATTTTGTTGTAAGTGCGGTAGGGCAAGAAGAAGTCCTGTGGCGGATGACTGGAAATTTCTCAGGACAACTCCCTCTTAGAGAAATATACTCTAACATTACGAAAACCTTGATTTTAATGATCTCTTATTTGTTAAAAAAAAAAATCCTTCAACTTTTGTGGAAAGTATATTGGAATAAAAAGAGGTTTGTCCAACATTGCCAATAAAATTAATGTTAAGAGTGACGATGCAGTGCTACTTCAGTCACTACTGACTGACGCAAAACAGAACATCGCGGCATTTGTCATTGAAATAAAGTTTACTCAACAGAGATATTTTCCGGGATAGCTTGCTTCTTTTTGTGGTCATCGACCGGTTTCGGGCGTTCGCCCATCATCAGGATGTTTTTGTCAAAACAGTGTGATAACATAGACTTGCACAGAGCAAATTTAGTTGATACACTCTTGCAAGTCTATGTTTTGACAAAAACATCCTGATGATTGGCGAACGCCCGAAACCGGTCGATGAGCACAAAAAGAAGCAGACTATCACGGAAAATATCTCTGATTCTTTCCAGCTCTGCAGGCCCAACGACAAC
This sequence comes from Triatoma infestans, assembly GCA_011037195.1. NCBI lineage: Eukaryota > Metazoa > Arthropoda > Insecta > Hemiptera > Reduviidae > Triatoma > Triatoma infestans. The sequence goes on from JAAEAF010014904.1 coordinate 133,241, forward strand.
AACAACTCACTCCTAATAACGGGCTAGATATCATGTAGCTCTTCTTCTTCTGGCGATTTTGTTTCTTAAAGTTGACTCTAACTGCGGAAGTTGTTTGACGACGTCTCACACCTGTTCCCATGAAAGGAAAGGTTGAATCTTGATGACATAATAATAATAATAATAGTTTCAATTTCAAATCATATTCTTGTTTTAAATAAGTCAGTAAGGATGGAGCACTTGGATATCTCGGATCTTGATGACAGAATCACCCCTTATTTGTTTAAATGACAAGCCCTCGAAGGAGCTGGAAGGCCATTGTTAAGCTAAACCTCACAACCAGCCTACTTTTCTGAAATCCGTACCTAAAGTTAAAGCTTTTCCCAAAATTTTCAGATATTTCTGCCGGGCACTAAAATTTTTTTTTCTACCCAAGGCTAAAAAAATATCTATCAGTCTGAATGGCACACTCAACATGTAAGCTCGTCAACATAGTTGTGAAACCTGTGGCAGAGTTAAATAACACAGCTTTTGGTACCACAGCTGAGTTGCCAAGCTACATACTTGCTCGATTATCTACAATTTTCTAGAATTAAAATTCTGTTATATTGACAAGTTTATTGAACAAAAAATAAGCCAACACTTACACTCCTGTTTGAATGTGAAATATTCAGTCAAGTGCCTACACTCGTGATTGCCTCTGAGTAGAAACAATGTGGTGGGGTGGCACAACTTCAGTGCCCACAGGTACAACACACACTGCAACAAACAATTATCAACATTTTTATTTCATATAATTAAGAAACTTTTAAAAAAATTTATAAAAATAAAAATAAATATGGTGTCAAACGTTCACAACGAATTTCTCACTGCAGTTTTCACAGTCTTGTAGTCTAAAGATTGGAATTTTTACTATTAGTTTAATTGCCTTCAAGACTAAATAGTCAGAAAAAGCACACGTTATACTGAAATGGAACTTTACAGGTAAACCTACCATAGCAGCTCTTACGCCGCTTTAAAATGAGTTGTCTGTCGTAAAAATGTTACAAACTTTATATGAATACTTGATAAACCAAATTTAAAGCCGCTTTAAAATGAGTTGTCTGTCGTAAAAATGTTACAAACTTTATATGAATACTTGATAAACCAAATTTAAAGGAAATCAGTGTATTCCTTTACCAGGAAAAACTGAAAAAAACTATTCAGTAAAATGGAACTTCCGGTTAACCGATTTACTTCAAACTTGGCGTTTTTGCTCAATATTTAAATACTCTTAATAATAAGTAGGTGGATAAATAGTACGGTGTAAAGAAATCGTAATTCACAAGTCACGGCGCACCCAGAATGTCAAGAAAATCGGTTTTTCCCAAAGAAATCTGGTGTGAAACACTCACATGACTTTCTCTTACTCTAAATTAATACAATTTAATCAAGATATTGTCTTCAAAATTGCAACGTTACAATGTTTAGTTGGAGTGGCTATAAAAATGGTGGTGAGGAATTTACTTTTATACCTGAGCGGTCTTATATAGAGCGCTCTATATCATAACCCAAGAACTAAAAAATTTAAAATTTAAACTAACTCTCAAAATTTAAACTAACCGACAGACCATTATACCCATCTAAAGTCAACTGTTTCAAATAAAAGTTATACGTTTCCATCTACAAAGCATGCATTCCAAGTTTTAAAAAAATCGTTGTACCGTTTTCGAGAAAATTCCAAAAAAAAAGCCGAAAACCTATTCTGTAAAATCGCACTTCCGGTAAACCGATTATCTTGAAATTTGCAATTCTATCAATGATTCTGATATTGCGTAAGTGTTAATATTGTGTAAGTGGTAAAACCATATATTATACTGAAGTGGTACTTTAAATGAGAAAGCATAACGCTACTGTTCCCCCAGAACCCCCCCCAACAAATCAATTTTCCTGGGAAAATGTTTCAAATAAAAGTGATAGGCATTTATGTGTGTAGATAATATACAAGTGTTTCAACCTGTTGGTTGATAGAGGGGCACTAACCGTCTAAATGGGACACTAACTTGACTGAAAACATCAACAAGCCTATGAACTTTTCAGCAAAGCCATCGATCAGTAGATCTAGACGTTCATTAGAAATAGAAGATATAAAATGAAACGTGCGGTTAGAGAGAGAGAGAGAGAGACATAGAGAGGAAGGATGTGAAAGTGTGCGAACGACATCATTTCAATATATAACTAATATTAGATATGACGTCTTCATATAAATGTGAAGCTCACTTTAATTTTCATTAATTCCAACCACAGCACCACTGTCGCACCACCCATAACCTCAAGCACACTCTGAGTACATGCTTCTAATTAGCACACCGTCTCAGAATATTTATTATGTTGATAACAACAATGGAGAGAGGTGGAGTGAGGCCACAGTGCTCGGGCGTGATACACAAACTTTGTTAAAACAGTGAACTAAAGCCACAAGAACACAGACTCACACACCACACCCCACCATACATGTTCAACCATCTCACCATAACAAAATCAAATTATCAAGTTTGTAGAGCCGCCGCATTCATAAACTCGGCTTACAGTACAAGTTTAAAACATACTTATATACACAATTGTTTATTGCTATCTCATGTATTGATGTTTATATACGTACATAACTACATATGTATTACATAAAGCCGGGTAAGTCTCCTCCTTTATCTCACAGACCAAGAAATCTTTTTACTTCTGGAGGGAAGATGTTAGACAAAACAGGAAAGAAAAATTCAGTAATGCGCTTGCGAATTTTCTTCAAATACGGAATTATTTGCATAAACGTTGATTTGGCCTCAGTATTAAAGAATAGATATTAATTATATTAAAGAATAGATAATAATATATCTAGGATTATCTGTTGATTTAGTGATAAGGACTGCCTGAATGTGAGGCAGCGCCCTATCAGTCATACCAGTCCCTACCAGGGAGTCAAGCCTAACTCACAAATCTCCGGGACCACCGGAAAATCAATTTTTTCAGAAAAATATTCTATAGAGTCGCACTTTCCGTAATCCATTCTCTTTAAACTTGAAATTCTAACTGGTAGTGGAACCTAGAATAATTACTGTTTAAGTACTGGAACCAAACTTTACTGTATAAGAGAGGCCTCTTAGCCACTACTCCACGGTATTCCACGCCGAAATTTTTGCAATTAGGATCAGTGCTGAGGAAACCTGAGAAAGACCCTTAAAAATAAGGAGATTCTCATCTTCTCGGACAGCCAGGCTGCACTGAACGCTCTTGCTGCTTCAGAGCCAGCTCAACTTTTGTTAGGGAAGGTATAGAATCCCTGACACAATTTTCCCGATATTACTAAATTTGGCTGGAATGGATGCCGAATCGCGTGCGGATTAAAGGTCGGCATTCCTGCCGACAAACTGGGCATGAATGGGCGAATCTGAACTCCAAAATCCAGAACTCCTCAGAATAACCAAAGGGACAATGCATGCATCTCTTAGAGATTGGCTCTGAAGCCAATCATAAAATGGAAACTGAGGTCAGGAACCAAACACAGCAAGATGATGATATCAAAGCTTGTACGAACATCCCCGGGACTTGCATAAAATCATTCACTTTCGACAACCCATTTTCTTCAAACTTGGAATTCTAACAGATAGACGGACCTAGGATAATTAATATTTAATAGCGCGACCGGACATTAGTATATTGAATGGCAGTTTCCTGGAAAGGTTAATGTTGCAAAATCGCCACAAATCGCCAAAAAGAAACTTTCTTGGAAAAATATCAAAAAGAAAATAAAAATGTGTAATTAGTAACGAAGAAAATCGTTGGAGCCATTTTCGCTTAAAACCATCAAAAACTATTCAGTAATGTGGCAGAGATTGACAGATTTTGCCGAAACGGTTGGATGCGATGATGGTAACTAAAGGAAGTAACAACCTTCCTGCAATGTTTACTTGCTCTTACTCCTAGTTAAGAGCAAGTATTGCGATTGATCCAGATTTTCCAAATTGAGTTTTCGCCGGAAATACATGTTTTGGGGCCCCGGAATAGGAAAATGTATTTTCAGCGAATGTGTGTGTGTGTGTGTGTTAACATAATATCCCAGAAACGAAAAGTCACAGGAAATTCAAATTTGGTATTCCATTTAAACCTACTACTATCGCATCAGACACGAAGATATCGAGCAAAATCCATCAACCGGAAGTGCCACTTTACTGAAAGGTTTTTCCAGTTTTTCGCGATTTTCTTTAAATTATCTAACCAAACAAATACCTATTACATTTATTTGAAACATTTTCCTGGGAAAATTGATTGTTTAGGGGGTTCTGGAGGGGGGTAAGCAGTTCAAAGCAAGTTTTGCTTTCAAATTCCAAATTTGAAGAAAATTGGTTACCGGAAGTGCAATTTTACAGAATAAATTGCTCAGTTTTTTGGAATTTTCTCAAAAACAGTTACAAAGATTTTCCTCAGACTTGGACTGTTTGCTGCATAGAGATAGATGACGTAACACTTTTATTTCTAACATTTTTCTATAAAAAAAATTGTGTTTAGGTGTTTTTTGAGAAATTGGAAATGTCAAAATTCAAATATGTTTATTGATTATTGGCTTTCTACAATGTAATCATTGTCTACCTGCCTCGGTTAGTAGGTTGGCAGCACTTGCCCCCCCCCGCACCTGTACGTTACAACTTTGAAATTTAAAGAAAATTTGTCATTATATATATATATATATAAAACTGTATTAAGTAAGAGGAGTAAGAGAAAGTCGTGTGAGTTGTGAGTGAAGAAAGAAATGAAAGAAATGGAAGAATTTTGAAAATAGTTTAGTGAAATAATTTTGTGAATTTTAGCTAGTTCAAATAGTTATTGTAGTGAAGGGGAAAGAGCCAGGTACTCTAATTTAGGTAAATGCTAGTGAAGAGACAAAGGGACAAGAAACTTTAGGATAAGGCAATACACTCCCTCCAGACATACCAGCATTATTTGAAAACATTTGAACTAACAATTAGAAGGCATTCTTTCAAGACAGTCTGCATTCTGCATTCAAACAACAACAGTCTGAAAGAGACACCGAACCAGAACACTTGTGCCAGTAAACATCAGTGCCAGTTATAAGTTAAAACATAAGAGTTTTGCACTTAATCTATATAAATAATTGATTTATAAACATAATTACTGTGTTATTGAAAAGCATTTAAATTTCTTTATGGATAATATATTTAATTTAATCTACCAGTGTTTTCTTAAATATTTCTTATTACTTCTCTTTGAACAGACACACAAGCCCTTTCAAAACCGCTCGTGCTACACAAACTACAACTACACCAAACAACAACACACCAATTATATTTCAGAATGCTTCACACCAGATTTTTAGTTTCTGAAATATTTTGCTCGCACAGCGAAACATGTACTTCCGAGGAAAGCTTAATTTTGAAAATTTGACACGTTTGCAAAACTGCTGCAACATAGGCTTTTTCTTAGAGTTCTTCAGGCCAGATATTTTCTGTCTCCAAGAAATGAGCATCCCTCCAGTAATCCGTAGAGTAACAGATACCCTTTATTGTTTTTTTTATATTTGAAGATGTCATTTTACTTGCTCAAGTAGATAACGAGTATGTTTGGGGATCAAGATGTACACCGGGTTGTACATCCGTTAGTATGTCCATCACTTCTTTATAAAACTTGACAACAATGCGGCCGGCGGCACCCGGCCCTACAGGGTGGGTTACTACAGTTTAGAAAGGGGAAATGGTGTGAAATGGGTTATCCATGTAACTTATCTCAGTTGGTAGACGTCCAGTTAGATCACTGTTCAGTTAGAGTTGAGATGTCCGTCCCACTGTCAGTCTGTGAACAGCCCTCCTTACTCAGCAGTGGGTAGCCGACTGGCTCGCCCTGCTGACTCAGTGTTCCCATTACTCCATGTCAAAGGTCCAGCACGTTACCTCCTTTACCAGCCTTATACTTCTTTGTCTGTTCACCCATTATTTATCTCGCTGTAATTTATTATCTTCATTCTTTCCGTCCATCTCCAACTCACTTAATGTCCGTACATAATTAATTCTGAACAATACTAAAAGAACATGGTGGTTTTGTCTGTCTTCTGGGTTAATCATAAATTATTCTGATATTTTCTTTAACTAATTGTCGTAGGGAGGGTTCTGCATTCGAATCGGACTTTGCATTTGAAGTTTCTAGCGCAGAACATGTGTTTAATGTCCCCTAAGTATTAAAAAAATCTACTATGAAACACTCACACGACTTTCCTTACTCTAATTAAGGCAGTTCAATCAACAAATTTTCTTTAAAATTGCAACGTTACAATGATTAGTTGGGTTGGCCATAAAACTGGTGGTTGGGAAATTACAAGCGGCCTCATGTGGAGCGCTTGAGAAAGCTTGTGCAAATTTCAATTTAAACTATATCACAACAGACCCCCAATACCCCTCTAAAATCGATTTTTTTCAGAAAAATGTTCTAAATAAAAGTGATACGTTTCCATCTTTGCAGCAAGTTTAAAGAAAATCGTTGTAACTGTTTTCGAGAAAATTCCAAAAAACTGAAAAACCACTTCCGGTTAACCTATATTCTTCAAACGTGGAATTCTACCAATGCTTCTATACTATTAATACGTATAGTTGGTAATAAGCAAAATATTACACACAAGTAGCACTTTGAGTACTTTAGAGGAATGCTTAATGCAACTGTTTCCCTAGAACCACCATACAAACAATTTTCCCGGGAAAATATTTCAAATAAAAGCGATGGGTATTTATGTGTGCAGATAGTATACCAACTGTCAAGAAAATCGTTGGAACCATTTTCGAGAAAAATCAAGAAAAACTGGGGAAAAAATTCAGTAAAGTCGCACTTCCGATTGATGAATTTTGTCCGAAATCTTCTTCAGATACGGTGATATCAAGTTTGGGCTTCCTGCGACTTTTCTTTTTTGAGATATTCTGTTAATACACACACACACACACTCACACGCATATAAATACCATTCTAAAAAGATTTTTGTATTTAGGGGTATCCCAAAACATGTATTTCCGGTGGAAAGTGAATTTCGAAAATCTGGCAGCACGATCGCCGCAATACTTCCTCTTGGAGTAAGAGAAAGTAAACAGTGTTTTAATTGAATGTTTGTGTGAACGAAATAGCCGATTTTTTTTTTTTACAAGTTTTCATAATTTTCACGAAAATAGTTTAAAGATTTTCTTTAAACAGCGCCTAGTGAACAGCACTATTATTTGAAATATTGTCCCACAGGAAAATTGATATTTGGAAAGTTGTGGTAGAGCTGCCTTAAGGCTTTCTCCGGTAACGCTTCTAAAACTGCATTAAATGCATTGCTAAATTCTAAGATAAAGAAAATAGATTACGTATACATGTGACTTCATAGATCCTGAATTATGCGTAATTTTTTTCAGAATAGAACTCCAAATGATTTTCTTTAAACTCTGGATGCTAACCACCGCACCTATATCAGTAAAAATAAGAAATTTGCCAATCAGAACAGTGCAAACACCACATTGTTGTAGTGTACAAAGTGATTGTTGTACTGATCACAAAGTACCAGCCAGTCGGTTGCTGGCTGATAAGTTGAAAAACCGATTAACATAATGTGATGTACAATTGTTATTTAATAGGTTTATTATGATTGTTGGGTTTGTCAGTGAGTAAAGTGGATTGTGCATGGCGGCCAGATTAACCAAATGACGTAGAAAATCTGATATTACCAGCTTTGTAGATCACCACCATCATATTGATGGTGATTTGTGCTTATCTTGGTACCACAGAAATTAGAACCCGGGCCACATAGTAGTATTCACCAGTTGGAGGGGGAGGGTAAACTGTGCTGTACTGGTGATGGTGGGGCTAGAATATAGCAAAGTGGAAGGGAGAAGATTAGTAAGCATTGAACTGTTTGTGAAATGGTATTTGTGTCTTGTCTGTGTCAGCATCTATATCCGTTTGTGGCGATGGTGGTTGTCTGTAATGTGCAATTACTTGGAAAGTATTCCAGTATCGCTCCGTAACATTATGCAATACCATCACTGTCAGCTCCATATCTTGGCCGTAAAACTGATCATCTTTGTTCCACCGCCCCCAGTGAGAAGAGGTTTCTTAAGCAGCCTCCTCCCCCTTCTACTTTCTTTTATTGCCCAAGGACTAACTGTTTTCGTGTGAGATTTTCAAAACCGGAATATTTTTGAGTTTCCCTGAGTCCGAAAAAGTGATTTTTACAAAACTGTGTGTATGTATGTGAATGTATATATATCAGTGCATAACTGACAAAATATGAAAAATCCCAGAAAATTCGAACCAGATACTCCAGTGTAGTGTTCTTCTAGGTTTCGCGGCCATTATTATGCAAATTACCAAGATCTTCAGATTGAGAAGGTGTACCGTGTAAACCGAACGTTTCGTACATATTGCAATAGGCTTCCTCTCAGAGTGTAGTGTTGACTTGGTGCTAAATCGACAACTGATACACTGATTTGCTAAATAATCGAAAAATACACACAACCAGAGTGAACTTCCTTTCAGAAGAAGAGTATTGCAATACGGAAACATTCAGTTTATAACAATCCACCCCCAAGTTCTAAATGTTTTATACTTTTATAATGTAGTACTACCAACGGATCATATCTATGAAAATCCCTGAAGTACATTTTACTGAAACTCCATATTATACAGGGTGTCCGGGCTAAGTTGTCCACCCCCCCTTTTTCTCGGTAATTATTGATGATGGAAAAAAAAAATTCAAATTATAACTCCCTTTACTTTTTGAGTACTATCTAAGGATATTATAAAAAAAAAAAATTCTGCTGCTGATATGCAGGTTACAGAAACAAACTTCTTTTTTTCAAATGGGAACCCCATTTTTGTATTATGAGTTCTAAAAGTACCTTTTTTTTGTGAGAAAAACTGTTATTGAAAAATTAAAATTCCTTTTGTAGTTCCCAAGTTATGAATTTTTGAACAAAAAAAAGTTTTTTTACCGCTGGCATAGTAATAAAAATCAGTTATGGATAAACGCATAAGAGTCTGTCCAAAGGGCAAAAACAAAAATGCAAGATGAATGTTTACACAAATGCTCTCTTGTTTACTGTTTTAATCCCATAAGTTGTAACACAATGCCTCGTTTTTAAAATACTTTCGTCTACCTCAAACTTCCATTCGTTCCGGCAAGATGAACCGTCCATATTTGACAAACGAAAAAACTGATATATACGACACTTAGTTGAATGCCATCGTCAAGCTCAAACAGTTGCAAGGGTTTACCAGGAGAGATTTCCTGAACGAAGACACCCAAACAGGAAAACGATTGCTCGTATTGCTGCAACGTTCCGCTTGTTTGGCAGTGTCATTCGGCAAGGGCCAAGAAATAGGGTTAGGAATGTTGTACTTTCGATACTGAGTTTGATGTACTACTGTACTGTTTTACACGTCCTCCACAAAATCCGTCCAGTTTTTTCGTTTTTCGAATATAGACGATTCATCTTGCCGGAACGAATGGAAGTTTGCACCAAACGTTGCAACTGCCCTAGAAAAGTTTGAGACTAGATAGTATGCCACCAGACAGCGCTCCACAAGCCCTACAATACTGAAACAGCAGACAAGCCATATACCAAACGTTGCAACTGCCCTACAAAAGTTTGAGACTAGATAGTATGCCGCCAGACAGCGCTCCACAAGCCCTACAAAACTGAAACAGCAGATAAGCAAAACACCAAACGTTGCAACTGCCCTAGAAAAGTATGAGACTAGATAGTATGCCGCCAGACAGCGCTCCACAAGCCCTACATTACTGAAACAGCAGATAAGCAAAACACCAAAGGTTGCAACTGCCCTAGAAAAGTTTGAGACTAGATAGTATGCCGCCAGACAGCGCTCCACAAGCCCTACAATACTGAAACAGCAGATAAGCAAAATACCAAACGTTGCAACTGCCCTACAAAAGTTTGAGACTAGATAGTATTCCGCCAGACAGCACTCCACAAGCCCTACAATACTGAAAAAGCAGATAAGCAAAACAAAAACCAAACTGTTGCGAAACTACCCCTAGAAATTTGTGAGACTAGATAGTATGCCCCCAGACAGCGCTCCACAAGCCCTACAATACTGAAACAGCAGATAAGCAAAACACCAAACGTTGCAACTGCCCTACAAAAGTTTGAGACTAGATAGTATGCCGCCAGACAGCGCTCCACAAGCCCTACATACTGAAACAGCAGATAAGCAAAACACCAAACGTTGCAACTACCCTACAAAAGTTTGAGACTAGATAGAATGCCGCCAGACAGCGCTGCACAAGCCCTACAATACAGAAACAGCAGATAAGCAAAACACCAAACGTTGCAACTGCCCTAGAAAAGTTTGAGACTAGATAGTATGCCGCCAGACAGCGCTCCACAAGCCCTAAAATACTGAAACAGCAGATAAGCAATATACCAAACGTTGCAACTGCCCTACAAAAGTTTGAGACTAGATAGTATGCCGCCAGACAGCGCTCCACAAGCCCTACAATACTGAAACAGCAGATAAGCAAAACACCAAACGTTGCAACTGCCCTACAAAAGTTTGAGACTAGATAGTATGCCGCCAGACAGCGCTCCACAAGCCCTACAATACTGAAACAGCAGATAAGCAAAACACCAAACGTTGCAACTGCCCTAGAAAAGTTTGAGACTAGATAGTATGCCGCCAGACAGCGCTCCACAAGCCCTACAATACTGAAACAGCAGATAAGCAAAACACCAAACGTTGCAACTAACCTAGAAAAGTTTGAGACTAGATAGTATGCCGCCAGACAGCGCTCCACATGCCCTACAATACTGAAACAGCAGATAAGCAAAATACCAAACGTTGCAACTGCCCTACAAAAGTTTGAGACTAGATAGTATGCCGCCAGACAGCGCTCCACAAGCCCTACAATACTGAAACAGCAGATAAGCAAAATACCAAACGTTGCAACTGCCCTAGAAAAGTTTGAGACTAGATAGTATGCCGCCAGACAGCGCTCCACAAGCCCTACAATACTGAAACA